>JAFMSR010000012.1:16550517-16589473 GCA_022818135.1 Saxidomus purpurata | reverse complement strand
AGGTCAACCACCTCAAACTTTTCCACACTCTTCAAGAATGTAGCGTCTCTCCACAAATTCTCAACTGGATACGCTCCTTTCTTATTGGTGAAAGCCAGACTGTTGTCCTAGACGGTGATTGTTCACATACACTCGAAGATTTAAAAAATAAGCCAAGAAAAGTTTCTATTAATTTCCATTGCTTTATATATATTTACAGGTGATTTCTGATAGACATTTTTAGCTATGCCGCGGAAGAGAGCCACACGAGCACAAACTACACGTGCAAAACCGAAGTTGAAGACTGCTGATGAAGATGAAATTGTTAATTCAATGACAGTTGCACAAAGAAAAGCCAAACTAGATAACATAATAAAAGACTTTGATGTCAATGGTACATTTTCATTATACTGAGCTGCCTAAATGATTTTTAAATCATAAAAAAGATCATTTGACTATTGACTTGTTAGGGGGTGCCACATCAGTTATAAGTTGAAAATAAATTGGAGGAAAGAGTAGCCATTTGACTTATTGCTTTACCAAAGATTACAACATTTGTATCGATTGATTCATATATGAAGGTCATTCCATCCCTTCAGAAAAAATGGTGTTTCCAATATGCATTTAGTTAAAATTCTTAGAAGTGTGTGTAAACCTATTGTGCGTCTTAGCATAGCCTAGCATCAGTGTTACAGTTAGTAGAATTCAGCTCTTTAGCAAGGAAAATCAAATATTTTTTAAAAAACAACTCTTTACAGCCTACATGTACAAACATGACAAATGTACCTTGCCTTTTAGGTTCCATGCGAAAAAGGTCTTTCACTTTGTTTCTCTTTTCAGTCGATAATATCCGCAAACAGTATGAGGAAGAACTTGAAGCAATGGAAAATGAAATTGATAAACATTTCTACCATATACGTTGTAAACTGTCGTCAGTAAGTGTGCTACTAAAATACATAACTGAAGGTCAGAATGGTGTATCATTATCATTTATTTAAAGTTTTAATTTTGGTTTTGACAAGGTCACATTTGCACTATATCTGCTTTCCTATTCTTGCATTTCTGGTAATTTTATCCAAGCCACAAAAATCGGTCAGACACCCCTTCTGTACCAGATGACTTGTGAAATGCTTGTGACGTAAAGTTATAAACATTGTGACATCACTTTCCCAAACACAACATCGGAATATTGTTTGTATGTATTTAATAATGCATAATTTTGATTAGTTTGCATGTAGAAAACTGCTTTTAAGGTGCAAGGTGGACATTTCAGTCTGAACTGCGTACTCATAACAGAAACTATTATTTTAGATGACTAACCATCAGTTATGTCAAATTTTTCCTTAATGGTTTTCAAGTAGGGAGCTCCACCATTAGTTTCTAGAGCAAAACGAGTAAAGCACTAGCTGATATCTTTTACTTGGTTGTTACATCTATCAAATGCATTCCAGATTATTTAGACTTTTCAAGGAGATGACCCCTGATGTTGAGGTTAATTGTCAAAGTTTCTTAAATAATAGAAATATATTGTGAATACTTACTCTTGCACCATTCAGGGACTGTTCTTAAACCTTATATACTGATGACTAGTGTATGACATCTTAGAGCTTGGTCTTACAATAGGAGAAGAAAAATATATGTTCAATCTCATCAATTTATTTATGTTATATCTCAAAGAATTCAATTGTTTTTCTTTTGTCTAGATGGAGTTAAAGATGACAGTGGAGAAATATATAGGTATAAATTAAGATATTGTGTTTTAAGCTCGCCAGAAATCAAAATATTTAAAAAAATAAATCACGACTTCAAATGAACTCTTTTATGTATATGCACATTTGATTTTGAACTGTAACACAAGAAGAAGGGAATAACTGTCTGTTTGATCGTGGTTCTTTCTGTCCATTGGTTTCTTCATTCTGTTTGTGTCTTTGCCATAACTTTCTTACTGGTTATGAGATTTCAATAAAACTCTTTGAAGTGGAGAGCATTATGAGAAGATGTGCTTTGAACAAGACTCAGATCCACAGCTTAAAGCTTGTCACTTTAGTGGTCAAAGTCTCTAGACTGATTAAACAGCAGCAGTTTGTACGTCAACTTTTAACTGTTCAGAATCACAGACATGCAAAACAAACCTAGGTTTGAAGCCTTATAAATGTAGTGGTCAAAACATTTTGTATATCTTTAACTTTGTTTCTGTTCTGTAAGGGATTTAGATCTCCAAAATGGAGAGTGCCGTTGGAAGGATTGTCAAGCACAATAGTTCCTTAGCTGAAAGGTCAAGGTCACATGTCAGTGTAAATGGCCTTTTTCAAGGTAATAAATGTTTTGTTTCTTGCAGATTTTACACTGTCTGAAGAAGGGGAGAAAGAGAATGCAGATACTGTGCCAGTCAGCTTACCAACATCAGGGCTAGCATCCATACAGAACAGCAAAAACACATTGTAAGTACAATGTACATAAATTCACACGTTTCTTGAAAAGTAAATGCCGGTCACAGTATGCTTTTCATTAAAAGATTTGAATCTTTGAAACTGAAAAAAAAATATGTGTAGAAGTTTTTTTGTGCAATGTTGGTGTTTCCAGAATGAAAATACTTTCTTGTGTTCTACATTTCTATCAAGTCCTTGAAGATGGCTTGATGACCCACCTCTATTTGTGAGTGGTTAGTGTTGTTTAAATTCACTAAGCATTTCACTGATTCAGTGTCCTGGGTTTGAGTTACTGTATTGACCTGCCTTTATGTTAGAAAGCTTGCAGTTTAAAGTCTAGTACTGGATGTTCCCAGGTTCAGTGGCTGGGTAAACTGCCAACATGTACTAGTAAACAAATGAAAAACTTGTTTAAATCCTGGAGTGTAAGATTGCTTCATTGAGGTTAATGGCACCTTAATTCCAGATACTCCTACTAATGAAAACTTGAGTAAAAGAAAGGAAAAATAACCTGCCCTGTAATTAATCAGCTCTATGTACAAACCATCTTTATTTAGTCCGCCTCCGTGGTTGAGTGGTTATGGTCGTTGACTTGAAATCACTGTAACCACTCATAAATTGATGGTCATGGGTTTAAGCCCTGCTACGGACCATGATCAGGATCAGACCACACCGATGTGGCAGGCTTCTCATAATTTGCAGTATTTGCACTCTCAGAATCATTTGCTCCTGGCAGGGTTACGGTTGAATGAAGTATTTAGTCAGCTTTCAATTGCCAGTTTTGCATCCCTTGCCAGGCTGTTACAAAACATAGAAGCTCATCAAAATTTTGGATCAGTTATAGTGACAGTAATTTATGGCAAAATTATGTTGTATATTTACTTGATACTTTTGTACATTTAGGTCGAAGTACAAATCCCGTAAGATGATAGAGACTATACCAGAAGAGGGCGGATCCAGTGGGGTGCAGACAACTATTAAAAGGGTAACACAGGATATTGGTTGTTTTTGTGGATTTCTAAGGAAAAAATCTTTATAAAATTATTTTAGTTTGATTACGAAGACAGCTTGGTAGCTTATTGAACCACACTTGAACACTCATTCCAGATGTCACCAGGCTCATGAGAGATAATTTTTCATCGCTGCTACTCATTTGCAGCTGGGTACCCATAGACAGGCATGGGTGGCATCAGTGTCTTTGTCCAAGGACACACGCTATAATTTGAACACCAGCCGATCAAAATGTTAAAATCCCCATTTCATTTCTTAACTTGAGTGTTAAAGGCATATTTTGTGACAGCTTGTCACTTTCGTTTTAGTTTTTGAAACAGCCAGTTTTTACATACTTAAACATGCTGAAGTAAAAAGAGAAAAAAAACGCCAAAATCATTCCACTTGTGTTTTCAAAGACATGTTTTTCCAATGATTAATGTAAAGAATAAAGTAATTTGATGTTGTGTTTATATATTGCTTTTATAAATTGACAGCCACCAAGAAGAGTAGGGACAAAAAACACACATGGTGTTACGTTTAATGCAGCGCCACATGTACCAAACAGGTAAGTGTAAATAACTTCTAACTGTCACATACATGTATCTTGGTTTACCAGTATCATTAACCATTTTCACCAAGGAAGTAAAATTTCTGTACTTAAAATCACTTTTTGTAAAAGAGTCATGATATTTGTCATATGACAGTGATGCCATATTCACGCTCCTTTGTTGATGTGGGATTTCTCATTTATATTTCTTTTTAAAGATTCCATACAGATTGCTTTTATAGGTGTGTTTATTTGTTATAGGTAAAGTCTTATCTTGAATAAAATTTAAATTATTTGATTAACAGGTAGCAACTAAATTCCAGCTATACAAACTCAACCATGTGACAGTGTTTTGATAAATGCCTTTAACCACGGTAACTGTGCTATATGTTGGTTGAAACATATTTTTCTGATTCTGTTTATACATTTTATACATTTTACAGCTTTGTCACACCTGCAATGCAGAGAAGCATGGCAACAACAGGTTGGGGTGCCACTCCGCTAGTCACACCAAAGTTCGACCCAAGGTAAGGGTTACATACATGGTATTTGTTTGGAGAAGAGTTTGGAATATGGAGACTAGACTAGTAGGAGATGAAATCAAATCCCCAGTTGTTCACAAAGACAGTCAATTCGCAAATTAAGGTGGTCCAGAAATCATCCCTTTTAAATTTGCAAAGGTTTCTAGCTCGCTTATGCCACATTGCAAATTTATTCCATGTTTGACATGTGCTTCAAATGGGGATGAAACTTTTATATGTGGTACAAAATGTATCTATATAAAACTGCTGTACTGTCTTTGTACTGTACAGATTCAAGTCAGTTGTTCTAAAATTGTTTTTAAATGTCTATATGTAAAAAATAAATGTGATTATGAAAGGCATGGTGAATAATGTTTACTGAGGAGTTTTAGTTAGGAAGTTTGCGACAGATATTGCACTGGCTCTTTTCTTTTATGGTTACTGGTATGTGAAATATTTTTGTTGAAAATAAGCAGTGAGCTTCTCTATAGATTGGAATGAAAAAACGTGCTTACTAAATTTGTAGCATAAAAAAACATTTTAGTATTTTTTATTGAAATACTTTGCAGGTTACCGATTACTCCAGCCAATTCACGTGGAGTGAAACCTGGTGAGGTGGTCATGTCACTTGCTGGCAGTCCTGTCAACGTAGATAACAACGGCAGGTCCAAGGTACTTTCTTCTTTAAAGCTCATTACATGTACTTCAAATATTCCAAGACCCCTAGGGCAATTTCTACTTTACTGTGTTAAAAAAAACACTTCTGTGAAATCAAAGTTTAGAGTCTCTCAAAAACATGGCATCTCAGTGGGGTAAAAGATGTTCAGGAGAGGCAGTGTAGTTGGGCATATGATACAGGACCAGGATGGCTCTGATGAGTCAGGTCCTCTTTGTAAGAAAGTGTTATGAAACTTTCGGAGAATTTTTATCATACTTCGGTGTTGACTAATCTTTACTAATTCTTGCTTATCTAAACAGACTATAAGAATCTTTCACTGGTTGCACATGTAGATGGGAATATCTGGTTCGAGGGTAACTGTTTTTAGCTGTAACGAGGCTCTGCTGAGTTACCGCCAAAACAGTTACCCAAGAGCCAGATATTCTCATCTGCATGTGCAGCCAGTGATATACTAGTATTTTTTTTCTTGCATACCATTTTCTTCTAAAAGTAGCAGAAATAAAATTAAATTAATGACTTATTATATTTATGCACTATTTACTTGTAGTTATGTACGAATTTACACATTCTTTCATAAAAGTACTTCGTTCTGACGTAATTAAGTTGTCTTACACCTAGGGGTGTAACTGGTGAAAACTGCAGATATCCCGATCTGGTATGCAAGAAATAGCATATAGCCTTTCGTGATTGATGCAAGGCAATCATTGACCTGGTGTTAAATGATAACTTACCTCTTTTCTCTGCAATTCTAGTAAATATTTGACCTGTCTCTCTGGAATTAAGTACTGGTCCCTCCCAGTAACAATGGTTGTTTGAACTGCCCTCTAAAAATTTCTGTGCATTTCAGACACTGGTGTTACAGAATGGCGATGAAATTGATGTGGAAATTCCTGACCGTGCAGATATTCATGAACTCATGTCAACTCTGAGAGAAATCATGAACAAAGGAAAGGATATGTAGTCTATGGGACACTCAATGTATCAAGCCGATACTTTATAAACTGATCCATACATGTGATGATTTCAGATAACTATTTCCCCACAAAACATAGGTTAGGTGCTATATATAGGAAATAACCTATGGTGCCATGCCCCCTGATAGAATGTGCTGGAAATAATGTGTTTATAATTTAGGTATAGATTTGCAATATTGTTTTCAAACTAAGTTCACATTCAGTTTCTTAAAGTGAGTGAATGTGGAGAGTTTCTTCAGGTGCATTATTGCTGAGGTTTAATGAAAAGTTGTTTCCCCCTTTTACACCAAAATTCATCAGCCTATTTGTTGGGATGTTAATGAGTATATGTAATAACTCTAGTTGCATAGGGCTATGTAGCATTTATTCTAACAACAAAATACTCAAAAATGTTAGTTCACTACCTTGATATTAATTTCAATTTGTCAGTACTGGTATCGTTTCTCTTAACCATGTCAATCAAAGTGTGAAGGGGTATTACAGGAATCATCAGATTTTGTGACTCGTGGTTGGGTGGTCTGTTGCATAAATGTGGTGGCGAGAACTCCACAGATCCTTGGGTGGTGCATTAAAACTGTACACCTGAACATCAAAAAATGGTGTGCTTGACTTGGTAACTTAGTCAGTAGGTCAAAGATCAATGTCATCAGGGCATGTTAACAGAAAACCGTGCATTTACTTCCACATCGGAACTGTAAAAAGCAGTTTAAGTATTCTTGACTTGGAAATATGAGCTAGAAGTTTAGTTTTGAATATCGTAATATTTGGAATTAGTTACTAATCCCAAATGTAATGATATTCAAAACTTAACTTGCTAAGTAAGTCTGAAGGCCAGATCCAAAAAGTCTAAAAACTATAAAGCTTTGTCCTCACTTGGTCTTGAAAATCTATTGTTTTAGTTTTCCTGAAACCTTTCATGAAGTATCAGTATGAAGTCCTGTTGTTCAGCTTTTTATGCCCCCCACAAAGTGGGGTGCATATAGCGTTGCACTTGTCCGTCCGTCCGTCAGTCCGTCAGTCCGTCAGTCCGTCAGTCCGTCCGTCCGTCCGTACGTCCCGAAATCTTGTGAACGCAACTCCTCTTAAACCGGATGGCAGATTTTGCTTAAACTTCCAGGGATGAACAACCTTAATGTGTAGATGGTAGTAAAGGAAGGAATTTTCGCGGCGACCAAATTTAACAGAATTATGGCCCTTTGTTGATTTTTTCACTATATATCTTGTGAACGCAACTCCTCTTAAACCGGATGGCAGATTTTGCTTAAACTTCCAGGGATGAACAACCTTAATGTGTAGATGGTAGTAAAGAAAGGAATTTTTGCTGCGACCAAATTTAACAGAATTATGGCCCTTTGTTGATTTTTTCACTATATACTATGTAGAAATTTTGTGAACGCAACTCCTCTTAAACCGGATGGCAGATTTTGCTTAAACTTCCAGGGATGAACAACCTTAATGTGTAGATGGTAGTAAAGGAAGGAATTTTTGCTGCGGCCAAATTTAACAGAATTATGGCCCTTTGTTGATTTTTTCACTATATACCATATAGAAATTTTGTGAACGCAACTCCTCTTAAACTGGTTGGCAGATTTTGCTTAAACTTCCAGGGATGAACAACCTTAATGTGTAGATGGTAGTAAAGGAAGGAATTTTTGTTGCGACCAAATTTAACAGAATTATGGCCCTTTGTTAAGTTTTTCACTATATACCATATAGAAATATTGTGAACGCAACTCCTCTTAAACCGGATGGCAGATTTTGCTTAAACTTCCAGGGATGAACAGCTTTAATGTGTAGATGGTAGTAAAGGAAGAAATTTTTGTTGCGACCAAATTTAACAGAATTATGGCCCTTTGTTGATTTTTTCACTATATACCATATAAATTTGTTGCGACCAAATTTAACAGAATTATGGCCCTTTGTTGATTTTTTCACTATATACCATATAAATAATTGAACATTTGTAATTTAATTTAACATGTACATAAGGTTACCTGTAGATCATTTTAGGTATATGTACAGAAATGAAACAGTGGAATGAAAAAGTTCCACATAAAAATCTTACATACAGATATGCTTGCTCTTGTTTATGAGCACATCTGCACAGTGGGGGCATCCGTGTCCTTTGGACACAATTCTAGTTTATTTTAAGGTTAGTATGTGAAAGGTCAAAGTAACAGGGTCTGTAAACAGAAAATGATTTTGGTTCAAGAACTTAATCTAAATGGCTTGTTGTCTTCAAACTTTGTAAGGCTTTTATGTAGTCCGGTCAAAGGAAGACCCCCCCTGATGATTCTCGGGTTTATACATTAGGATTTTTTACCTCTGCCTTATATGGGTATAGGTTGTGTTCAGTTAAGTTTATGTTATAACTTCTAATGAAAGTTTCTGTAGAGCATAAATCACCAGTAGGAACTCTGGTTAGGGTACAGTTTCAACAAGAACAAATGTACTGTCGTTCAAACTAAATGTTAAATCTCCGGATGTTTTATTGAATTCTTTCTAGATTTTTCCCCCAGTAAATTTGCAGTTTAATCTATGCCATCATTAATTTTTTTTCTTCACAATTTACTACTTAATTTAGCTCTAAAGTCCATATTCTAAGAGCTTCAGCATATTCTTTTTTGACCAGTGGTCACTTAGTGTAAAGTTAAGCCACTGTAATTGCTAGAGACAGACCTTGTCTGGCTGTGTGAGGGTAGCAAATGTTAACTCTGTATATATGTTTTTATCCGCCATTTTATCACTACGGAAAATTCTTTTTAACAATATTTTTAAAAAGAGCGTAGTTTTTTATTTTTGTAATATTACTAGACTTTTGTACATGGCATCCATGTTTGTAATTTTGGTTGTCTTGTAGTTGTACGTAGAGTAAAACATTTTTTTTAAAGAAAGAATGTGGCAAATCTAAATGAGAAAGTGGCTGTAGGTCTAGGTTTAAAGTATATGGATATCTGTAACCATAACTTGTGAGACATGCATCATTTCTATGTTGATATAAAGTCCGACTGTATCTATGAGTATTGCATCTATAGTTTAAGAAAAGATTCTGAACTGTGCTGCAATACACTTCCTGTTATTTGCAATAAATACATGTACAGTTTATTTAGGATAAATTTGACAGTGACGTGATAGATGTTCGCGCACACAAAAGTTATCGCCTATTGTATTAGTCTTATCCAATTGATGTACGCAATAATATTGGGCTCTTACAGCTGTGTTACTGTCACAATATCCTGACTTAACTGTAGTTACATGATTTTTACAGCTTTAAAATTTTTGCTTCATTATCAATGGTTCTCGAGTTCTTATGTCAGAAAAAAAAGCGTTTTCAACTTATCTGGAGATGTAAAATGAAAAAAAAGGTATGTTTTTGTGAGTACACATTTCAGTAACTGCTTTGTATATTCAATTGTGTAGATTACTGCAAGTCTCTGATAATTAGAGAGGGATGTTATTAGAGATAAAACAATCACACGCCTTTTTTAAAATCACAAGATACCAAATACATGTAGGTCAGACTATCGGCATTTTAACAAAAGCAAAGTTTTACCGATGATGATAACGTAAATCTGTTGTCTTTGTATCACTTTCCCTCCTTCTGTCTTTCTCGATTCTTCTGATTTCTGACTGCTTCTGGAGGAAACAGATGTTTCAGAAAAGAAGCAATTCATTTATAATTGTTTGCATGTCACACTTTATACATTTCAGACATGCAAAAGTCTATTTGTTATTTAATAACAGAAACAGACATTTTTGATTTGAAAATGTTACAATTTTACAACTTGTGTACATGTAGAAATAAAGGTATGCAAACGGCAAGACTGTCAGTTGTATGTTATATATTAAACCTATAAAGTTGAAATATGCCAGAATCTTTGAAATGTATAGATTCAGAAAAGAGTTGTGTACAAAGAATACAGATATGCACATTTTGTGAAATAACAATTGGTCATTTGTTTTAGCTCACCTGGCATGTAGTGACAAGGTGAGCTTTTAGGATCCCCGTGTCTGGTAACCGTCATTGTACATGGTTGTGTTTTTATGCCGCCGAAGGGTGGCATATTAAAATCGCACTGTCCGTCTGTGCGTCCCCACTAACAAATTCTTGTCCGAACTGTAACTCTGTCATGCATTGAAGGATTTTAAAATAACTTGGCACACATGTCTAGCACATCAAGACGACGTGTTGCGTGCAAGACCCACGTCCCTAGCTCAAAGGTCAAGGTCATACTTAGAGTTTGAAGGTAATGGATTCCTCTATATATGCATATATGCACACATTCGTGTCCGGACTGTAACTTTGTCATGCATTGAAGGATTTTAAAATAACTTGGCAGACATGTCTAGCATATCAAGATGACGTGTCGCGTGCAAGACCCACGTCCCTAGCTCAAAGGTCAAGGACATACTTAGAGTTTGAAGGTAATGGATTCCTCTATATATGCATATATGCACACATTCGTGTCCGGACTGTAACTTTGTCATGCATTGAAGGATTTTAAAATAATTTGGCACAAATGTCTAGCACATCAAGACGACGTGTCGCGTGCAAGACCCACATCCCTACCACAAAGGTCAAGGCCACACTTAGAGTTTATAGGTAATGGAAGGATTTTAAAATTACATAGCACATTTATTGAGCACATGGAGAGGACACAGACTGTGAGGCACCTCTTTTGGGGGGCATTCGTCACTTGTGAGGGACAGCTCTTGTTTTGTTTCAAATGTCTCCAATACCAGTTAGCCAAATTCAACCAAGCCTAAAAGGGATGTTCATTTGGTGGTCCTTAATAAAAAATGTTCAAAGAATCTGTTCTATGTAGAACTCTGGAATAGAAGAAACAGTGAAAATCTCATAAACTTGAAGGCTTAGAGCCTAGATTTTTTGCATGTAGTACTGTCTGGTGGATTGGAAAACCTTCAAAAATCTTCTCCAAAACCCCAAGGTCTAAAGCATGATTAAAACTGACCCCTCCCGAAGGGTCACTTGTTTTACATAGACGTGTATGTGGAAATTTATAAATCTGTTAAGAGCTTAGATATGTGATGAGAAGCTTTGTGTAATAGACATCTAACAAGTTTTTTTAGCTCACCTGAGCTGGCTCAGGGTGAGCTATTAGGATCGATGAATGTCCGTCGTCCGTCCACACTTAGTTCGTTAACACTCTAGTGGTCACATTTTTGCCTCAATTGTCACGAAACTTGGTCAGGATGTTTGTCCCAGTAATTACTCGGAAGAGTTGGAATATGTGTCATCTCGGATGAAAAACTAGGTCACATGACCCAAAAATAGAAAAATCTTGTTAAGGCTCTAGAGGCTACTGTTTCAGTCCAAATATCCTGGCAATTTGTCAGAAAGGTTGTTTGGTTGATTTCTAGCTCAAGTTTTAATATGGGTCACCTGGGGTCAAAAACTAGGTCACACAGCCCAAATATGGAAAAACCTTGTTAACACTCTAGGGGTAACACTTTCAGCCCAAATATCCTGGAAATTTGTCAGAAAGGTTGTTTCGATGATTTGTAGCTCAAGTTCGAATATGGGTCATCTGGGGTCAAAAACTAGGTCACACAGCCTGAATATGGAAAAACCTTGTTAACACTCTAGAGGTAACATTTTCAGCCCAAATATCCTGGAAATATGTCAGAAAGGTTGTTTCGATGATTTCTAGCCCAAGTTCGAATATGGGTCATCTGGGGTCAAAAACTAGGTCACGGAGCCCAAATATGGAAAAACCTTGTTAACACTCTAGATGTTACATTTTCAGCCCAGATATCCTTGAAATATGTCAGAAAGGTTGTTTCTATGATTTCTAGCTCAAGTTCGAATATGGGTCATCTTGGGTCAAAAACTAGGTCACAGAGCCCAAATATGGAAAAGCCTTTTTAATACTCTAGAGGTAACATTTTCAGCCCAAATATCCTGGAAATTTGTCAGAAAGGTTGTTTGGTTGATTTCTAGCAACTTTGTTAAAAGCAGTTGTACTCAGGTGAGCGATAAAGGGCCATCATGGCCCTCTTATTTAAAATCTTGCCCTGGGGTCAATATTGGCCACACCCAGGGAGTTACTTGTTTTAAATCGGGTCAATGTTGATAAAACTTGCCAGGCATGTTCCTTGCATGGAGTTCTATCAAAGTTGTTCAAAGAATTCTATTTCATGCAGAACTCTGGTTGCCATGGCAAAGGAACGGAAAAAGTACTAGCATATAATGTTAAATTAGCTATGGGAAAAATGTTTCTTTCTAGCCTTGTAATGGAATTGATGTGTCAAATGTGTCTTTTCCTCCTTTTTGGTCGTCACTTGATATTTATAAACTGAACCGACGTTTGCTGGCTCACCTTGCACAAAGTACCAGGGTGTCAGAGCTATTGGGAATGTCCATTAACCGTCCGTCAACCATTTCCATCAAACAACATCTCTGAAACCACTGTGCCAATGTTGATGAACTTTGGCAGGGCTGTTCTTTGCATGAAACAAACAGTGTCGTGTTCCTGACTACATTGTTTCGATGACGTGTTTTGTTATTACGCTTACCGTTTTGTTTCGATGAACTGGATCATTGACCTTTGTTTTGGGGGAGGAGCTTGTGGTTGTGTTTCCTACTGTCACGTTTACAGGATGTTTATTTAAGCATTTGTTCATTCCAGTGTGCCTGTCCACCTGCCTATCAGTACGCCTGCCTATCTGTCAGCCTGCCTATCTGTACGTACGCCTGCCTATCTTTACATCCACCCGCCTATCTGTACGCTTGTCTATCTGTACGCCTGCCTATCTGTACGCCTGCCTATCTGTACGTACGCCTGTCTATCTGTACGCCTACCTATCTGTCCGCCTGCCTATCTGTACGCCTGCCTATCTGTCATCTACAATGTAATAGAAATGGAATAAACTGAGTGTACTCGCTAGACTATCAAAACATCATGCAGTGATGCAGCGCTAATACATGTATCTTACATTTTAGCTATTTCACTAGCAGGGGCTCTATCCATCTTATCACAAGTATCATTTTTCTTATAGCCAAAGGTAGCTATAAAGGTATTCTATTGCTAGTCGGAGTTAGACTTTTTCCTCAAACATTTGTATTCTGTGTTTTTTTGACGTAAAACGTGATCTATCATTCCATATATATTAATGTGGCCCAATGGCAGTATTTTCACTATCACCCATTCCGAAACATTTATGTCCCTTTAAAATATGAGCCATAATTACAGCGTTGGATTTGCTTCAAACTACCTTTATGCGAAAATGGCCATGACGGAAAGAAATTTTATCTGCAATCAGATTTACTAGAATTGTGGCCCTTTGTTTCTTTCTGTGCATAAAGTGCGTTGAACAGATATTGTGTGTTAAACTACTCACACACTATTGGAAGGATTTGCTTCAAACTTTCACAGACGATCTCTCTTGATACGAAGAAGGCCTTATAAGAACAGATTTTGTCTGCAACCAGTTTCATCAGAATTATGGCCTATTTAGGGTACAGTGAACATATATTGCTGATCTTGTGTTGCATATAAAACTCTTAACAGGTGCGAGAACACAATAATTAGCGGGAACGTGGGCCGAAAAGCCGAATGGCGCGGATTCATGTTTAGCGAGGTCGCTAGGCGAAAGTCGAAATTTAAATAGTGAAGCGGCGGGGGCACGACGCGAAAACATAACATCCGTCGGCTAAGGGCGGAAGTCAAACATTAAGAAGATAAAATGGCGGAGACGCGGAGCGAACACTCTACAACGTAGCCATAAAAGCTAACTCAATGGCAAGGATGTACAAGTGTACTGCAATCACACTGTACTATCTTTATTGTTTATATGTTGTTTATTATTTACAAAACTGGCAAGCGCACATATAAAAAATCTTAATCATCGATCACCCACGGTTCTAAAACTTGCCGATTACATAAACCATTTGGAAACAAAAGTTATTACCAGCTGTTATTATACCCCGCCAAAGGCGGAGGGATAGTGTTTTGACGTTGTCCGTCCGTCCGCTCTACATCAAGTGACAGTGTGGTGTGAATTGCCAGTACAGACACTGCATGTAGGCTTTTTGTTGCATATGTGGTGCAGCCCGTAAGCAACCTATCGGAACGATTTCCTTTGGCTCTACACCCACCATAAAAGAACACTATAAAGATAACCCCGTAAAATTGATGAGTGGTGTTGGCTGTCCGAAAATAAAGTATGCAAAAAACAACAACACGAACCCCCTAAATTTAATGGACAATTTTGGGAACCCCAAAAAGCTTCTGAAAAATAAATTTGTAGTATTACCTCCCTTTGCTTCTCACGAGAACCGGTACGACATGTTTAGTTTTGTAAGTACTCTATATGCTTAGATAAAACTGAACCCTTAAAAGTGTTGTTTGGACTCTACATGCGTAAAATCCGTCCGTCTATCCGGAGCCATATGTAAGGAACCAATTAATAGAATTTCATGTATACAATAGCATAATGCCGCGGCACATGTGCAACTTTCGTCAAGATTGGCTTAGTATCGCCAAAGTTATTGACCTTAAATTGTTATTTCCTTCTGTATTCAATAAAAAAACAATAAGAAATGTCTCTGCAACCAGTTATCAACATTTAAATGTAACTGGCTCAAAAATTTAATGATCAATCTTTCTAATATCCACCGCATACATCCCCTGCTAGGGTGGCGAAATTTAATTTTAAAAATGCTTTTTTTCTGAAATAGATAACACAATACAATTTCCAGATGTTGGCTTAGCAATTTGCTTCATCTGGCCGGGGATTTAAATTTGCTTGTAATCTAAAAGAATTGCGGAGACACTCAAGCCTGTTTATAAATAAGACTCACATTTTTTCACTTATATCCCTCTACAATAACAGAAATTTTGTTGTTTCTGTTTTTTTTTAACATGTGTATAAAACAACAAAACATTAAAATTTACCACTGACAAAAGAAAACTGTTGTATATAAATACACAATGAAAACGAAATCTAAAGAAGACACGAAGTACATGTTTACTCTCTTGTATACATTTTGCTAACATTTGGATAATAGAAAATAACTTCGATATGTTAACGATATTGATTTGGTACATCCTGTTATTTAATTAAAACAGCAGGTGGCTGAAAATTTATGTGCCACCGTTGACAAAAGTCTGTTCAAAGATTTAAGCGGAATTGTAAAATAAGCAGTATCGATCTTACTAAACATTTCGCAGCATCTATAATAACAATATCACTCAACGTGTTTAAAACTGCCTTGTCCCCTCGTTACATTCTTTTATTTTATGTTTTCCAGTGAATTATAGAGTTCTCAGTGAAATAAAAGTGATAATCCACAGTTTTGAAACAGTGGATTACCATTTTTATTTTTCACTGTTTTTGCAATCTTTAAACCGGATTTAGATCTACGTCAAAAAGTATACCGAGCGAAATAAATGCTGGAATCCATGCGACGATGACGTCGTTAAAATGACGTAATTTGCGCTATGTTTGCTGATGACGTTTCCCGCGATTTTCGATATTTTATAGTTTTAGAGTTTTAACCATAAAATAAACAGAAAAATTGTAAGTATCGGTGTATTATCACGTTAATTTCACTCGTGAACACCAAAAATAGTTATTTTCACTCGTGGATGGTCTCATGACGGAAGGACGGTCTCATGACAGAAATATAGTCTCATGACAGAAATATAGTCTCATGACAGAAATATAGTCTCATGACGGAAATATAGTCTCATGACTCTTTACCTGACTAAGCTGTCACAGATAGAACATATTTTATGCACATCGCCTAAATAACCTTACGGTAATTATTGACCAAGATCGCATTTTTGTAGCTTCTCAACAGTGGTCTTTGTTAACAGGTTTGACAGTATATATTCAGATTTTATTTTCCCTTCCAGTTTCGTCATAAAGTTAAAGACAGACTGACACGTTATGACGTATTAAGATGTTCTACAAGTTATGGGCCTTGATACATAGACTTACAGAATTATCTTACCATCTATTATAAAATATGTTAGATTTTCAAAACAAATACCAAAAAAAATGACAATTTGATTACAAGTTACTGCGACAGGCTTTGGTATTTAGTTTAAACGTTATTGTCTTCAGTAGACTCAAACATAAAAAAATACTTTATATTGTAGGTGATAGATTTCATTTGATTGTGACAGGAATGTTTGAAGATTCTGCTATAAAACAACTCACGAAACTATTTGTCGATACAGCGTGTGTTTAGCGCATTTGGATGCAACAGTTGTAACAAAGGTAAGCAAATATTATTCTTTCACTTCTCTCGTACATAAAGTACTGGTAGGATTCTAAAGATTGAAGTGTGTTTCTGATTCATTTCCGTTTTTATCAGGCGTTTTCAGGGGAAGGGGAGTGAAGAGGGATAGAAGGTGTAAAGAAGAGTGATTATTAGATGCAATCACATTTTGATAACCGGTTTCATAAAAATAAAGTATTAAAAAAATTGTATTGAATAAGAAAAAAACAATTGGTGGGCAATTACATGGATATACTAGGACAATCCTGACACAAGTTACACGTGCACTGCCGCATACTGCCGCTGGTGTATACTTCTTTCAATAAAATCTGACAAACCAGAACCAAAATATGGATCGGGGCGGAAAAATTGCTTAAGATAGTCTACAATGGCTATTTTAAAATAGCAAAGGGCCATAACTCTGATATAAGAAAGTGAATTGTGATGGCATTATACATTCATGCCAAGTTTTAATTAAATCTTACCAACCAGTACCAAGATATTGCACTGAATGGACACATACTTTAAAAATGCCGCTCGTATGCTAACTATTTACTAATACTTTAATACATTTCTTATTTCAGTCAACGGAGCTAACATACTTGGAACTAATCAGGTTTGAGAAGAATGTGTTCATCCATGAAACCGACACATGGCTCTGCAATACTGCTTCTACTTGTTGGTTTTGCTCTAATTCCCGAGACAGAATCGATCAATTTCAACCAACCTATCACCCCAGATGTTTATCAAAAGCTAATCGGTCCTGGGTTTGCGGTGAAATTCTTTTCAACAAGTAAACCATTAAGTGGGAAGTATAGACCAGAGAATATAGAGGACGTTTACAATGCAAACTTCACAAACATGCGGCTGCGGTGTGGAGCTCACCGTTATGCCTATCCGTATAACGCACCTAATTTCACAGAATTCCTTGGCGCATTGGACTCTGTGGTAGACAAGTGTTTAGAAGTAGGTATGATTCCAATAATATCATGGGCGCATGCTGAGGCCGAAAACTACGCTACGGATTATCATAAGGAAATGTTCATCTCATGGTGGACTTTAGTTGCAGACAAGCTGAAGAACAAAGATTATAGACTAGGCTTTAACCTGGTAACTGAACTGAGCGATGAAATATGCAGACAAAAAATATCACTTGTGAAGGGGGTAGTCTAAAATCGAACCATACAAAACATGCCATCTGGATGACAGAGGTAGTCGAAGCAATCCGAAATACAGGGGGAAATAATGAAAATCGCATGATAATTATCGGACCAGGAAGACATGCCGCAGAGGGTTTGTGTAATATAGAAAAACGCGTTTACGAGAATGAAACTTATATGATGGCGGAACACCACACATACGCAGCGGGCCCTACCAACAAAACCAAGAGCGACAGGTTTTGGGAAGGCTGCGGAAATGTTACTCAGCGTCAACATCTCGTGAATAAACTCGAAACAGCAAAGGCATGTATACCGTTACTAACTTATTGGGGCGCTTGGATGGTACAGGACAATATGAGGGGAGGTATAAACCAGACTGAAGCTGAATGTTTTGCAGCGCATTTTGCTTCAACTTTGAAAGAGTATGGTATCCCCTGGTCTTTGAATGCCCTTGATAATTACTACAACACAGCGAATAGAACATGGCTAACTGGGGATCAATTGAAAGGAAAAACAGTAAAAACGAAACTGAATATGTGGAAGATTCTTCAGGTGATCAAAGACAATATGTAAAATATATGAGGAATTAAATGTTGATGTTAAAACAAAAATTAAATGGATTTGCTTAAATAAAAAGTTTGCATACGGAAATCTGTTGTGTTTAATTTTAATAATTTTGGTTTTCAAATGCGCTGGTTTTGATAATATTAATAAGCACTCACTGATTTACATAAGTCAGACAAATAAAGCAAAACATGTTTATTTGAGAGAACAAAATGCAACACACCCTTAGCTTCTTTAAAGATGCAGACATATTCTCTGCCCTTGAATGAGCTTTTAAGACACCTGGTAACGAAAACCATGTCAGTAATTCAAATTTACCGTTTCTCATTTCCATCCTACCATATGGCACCGTGTTACATGGTTTGCTGTTCCACGATCAAATTTGAGACATTAACACAAAAACGCATAGTCTGACACATTATACAATGTAATCAGAGTTTGTAACAAAGCAACAAATACATGAACTTGAAAATACTTCAACATTTGTCAAATTTTTCGTCCATTGCATCAACAGCTATTAAATTTTCACTCCTGTTAAATAGGGTGGATTATTATTAATAAAATCAGATGGACTCTAATTTTGTGACATCAACGGTCTAATAGGTTTGTCACTAAAACATATACCCTTATGTGCTATCACTACAGACTTCCCTCTGTAACTCTTGCCAGTAACTATAATGAAGTCTAAACTCTTTAATGCAGCACTACAGCGGACGCCTACGTTTCAGGAAGCAACAAAGCTATCTACAACACTGATTTGAAATACCTAACTGACCAATGAATAGTGTTTATGTGTAAATGGTTGATTCCGTGAAAACATAAGCGATAATGTCCGAGACCCTAAATGTAACATGTTTTTTTTAATTACTCGAGTATTCACATGTAAGTTTGGCATTAATTTAAGACATATACTTTTCCATCTATTAAATGGTTTTAAATGATACTCCTGCTCGCTCTTTTCTGTTTCCTTGCATTTTGAACCTGTGTTGTATCAATGGCATGGATGCTATGCTTTAAGACTTTAATTCATTATTAGAATGTTCAATACAATTTGAAAGTTTGATGAAGAAATCTTAAGAAATGGCAAAGTTATAGCCAACGTTAAGTTTTTGTGATGGATGGACGGACGGACAAAGCGATCCCAATGTAACGCCTTTTCTCCGAAAGGGCGACACAAAAAGCTTAATCGGGCGCTTCAGAAGAATTACCAATTCAGAACTACAAAATCGCAACCGTCTAGAGACAACGGCTCCGAGTGATCTATTAGACGCTGACCATAGAAATTAGAATCTTCAACAATATTACAGCAGCTACCTCAATTATTCCGTTGTGGTTTACACGCAACTAAATTGCATGCTTTAAAGACCACGGTAAACTCATGCAGCTCCGATTTTGAAGTTAAAAGGCGCGCAAATTTGCGAACACCTGTACCTTTTCAATACAATAACCTCGATTTATTCGTGCAATATATATCATGCTGCTATTACAAGCGGTGAGTTGTGCTGGTAAAAGGTTAAGGTAGGTGGCGATTTATAACAATATACAATATTAATAAAGGTTTATAGCTTGAAATACAGCAAAATGTAATGTGTTACCAGTTCAACTCCGATTGAAACATTGTTGGTACACTTGAAGTCACATTTTATAGCCAAATATTAAAGGGTGAAACAGAATGTTTGTGTTTATGATATATAGTTTAGTGTTGAAGTTTGGTCACTTATGGTCATAAGTGGGTGTCAGGTTAGCGATATAGGGTCATCTTGGCACTCCGGTGATTTGTAAGGACTAGGTTTAAAAAAAAACAACAAATCTTAGCATCAAGCTTGAAATTTATAATTACTTTTCTTCCAGCAGGACAGGAATCTAATATGTTTGCTATACTGTTATGAAGACCATTGGATATTAAGACCAACCTCTATATTAAGAACATACAGTTTGGAGCAAAATAGTCACTATCATAGTAAAACGTGGTCGATAGTTTAGTCCAAGAGATGACCCACTTTTATTTACATTTTTTAGCACGGGAAAACAATTTATATCATTACTTTTCTCAATATATGTACTTTTTGGAAACACAAATATTTTCCCACCCCTGGGGCAACGCCCTAAAATTCAAGATTCGCTTTTGTGTTTAAAAATTACATATCTTTTGTACATTTTTAGTTGTTTTTGTGCATTTCTTAAGGTTTCAACTCTTGGAGAATTTTTGTTTGTTTTTATAGTTTGGAGCGATGATAATAAGGTCGATAATAAGACCGATTAGATAATAAGACCACTCTTTAGCGAGTCCAAATGGTGGTCTTAACACAAGAACTCTATTGTAAATTCATCTTCTTTCATCTTCTTATTTAAATGTTAGAATTTCTTACATAATGTAATGTTTATATTATATGCTACCATTTTACCTTAGGTAGGTAACTGCAAATTCTGGACGTTAACTTTTTGGATCGATTGATTTATTCAATCGGATCCAATGTTAACAGAGTATAGCTTCCTTATGGCCAAACTCTTTACATACAAACAAGTAGTTCCATATATTCCGTTGTTACGAATTATACTGTCCTCTGTTTTAAAAATTATATAGTAACATAGCTAAATAATATCAAAACATTTCAGAATAGCATAATATTATATTGTTGTTTTTCTTATAAGTTGTAACTTAAATCAACGAGGTATCTGTTCTGTGTTGAACTATTTTCCTACGCGGTTTATATCCCAACAGCGGTGTGACATGAGAAATGTAAGACCCGTGAAATACGCATCGCTACACCGGATACACTAAATTCAGTGTTTCCGCGAGAGCGCGTTTTCTGCGGTTTTCACGCACTCATTTTGTCAATGACGCAATAGAAAAATCAAAGAGAGTCTTCTATGACGCAATTAAAATGTGTATGATCTAATTACTACAAAAACAACATTTCAAAACCTCTTCAAACGCTTCGAAATGCAAACTAAATTGTTTATAAAATACGCTTCCGGTATGGGATATGTATAATTTTGACCCTATTTCGTCGTCGTTGTCGTCTGATTTCAGATCGACCCGCATTTTGTACCATTGCGTTTTTGTGTGTGTTGATTCTTATGATACCGTGATCATGGTATCGTAGACGCATAACAAGAGATAGTCGACGAACCTTATAAGGGGAAACAAAAACGTCTTTCTGAGTGATTTTAATGATCATTTTGTAGTAATTTCGATCAGACTGTCACAATTGAAAGGGGTTTTAGTGTGCCAAATAATATCAAAGTTTTATGTCTATGGTTGAATGCACTTATCAAAAATTCGCTTTGTGGACAAATTTGACTTTTGAGAGGCAGTGACAAAATGGAAAGCATGCAAAGAGAAACACAGGTTGTCTTGCCAACCCTTTGATTACCCACCATTTTGTGATTTTTTACATGCAGTTTTAAAGAAGTAAACTGAATAAAACTTCTTTAACATATAGTCATGCCTTTTATTTTTTTACAATAAAGGGTATGACCCTCGGAATTTCTAAATGACCTCCAAATTCTGATACAAGGAATTGGCACCCAGGGTCTTCCTCTTCGACGAAAGCCGGAAGTTACAATATGACCTTAGCTGTTGGGTGCGACGTTAAATCCGAATTAATTGGCACAATACAATCAACCTTATGGGCATATCCCATAACTTTTGAATGACATTAAAAGTTGTTCAAACAATAAATTTTCAGTCCAGTTTTGTCAAAGTCCATTTCTCAGTTACGATTCACAGCTAAATACTTCATAGAGTAGTTGAACATAGTCACTGTATGACATAATGTAAGCACATGGGTTTCTATCTCAAAAGCAAAGTTTACACAAATGGTGAAAGGTCAACATTTGTGGACAGTTATGTCTTCAGTTTATACCTTTGCTCGTGCAAGGGTTGTCCTGATATTCACACATGTATGTGTACAGACTGCGTTGTTCAGAGACAATCGATCCTCCAGCACTTTCAGTCCTTTGATTTATTGTTTGTAACAGCGATTGCCATTGCCCGACGTCCGAGGCATAATGACCGCGCTCATTGATGCTGACCAACAGCATAGGTTGTTACGTATTTGGCCAAAAGTCAACGTCTGTGAATTATTTTTATATTACTGTCTCTAAGACACAAATGATTTCATATTGCCCCTGTGTCTTCTAGGTTGATTCCATCCGGAGTGAGTCTCGAGAGCGATTAATCCAAGTTGTTTGTTGTTTAGTAATCGAAAATAAATCAGTGAGTATAAATATAAATTAAAATTTTGATTCCTCGTACAGGTATACACATTGAGTCAATGTACTGGTATGTTGGTTTAAATTAAGAAATAATAAAAGTGTCCCTGTATTCTATCGTTAAATATTAGTAAGATACATTCAGGAATTCGGATGCGAAGTAATTAAATCACGAGTGCGTATCATATAACCTGAAGAATTAAAATCTGTTGATAGAAACAGGTGTTATTGCAGAGGGACTATGTTTTAGTAAGAATCTGGTTATGATGTGTGCAAAGATCTTCAGATATTATTATAACGGTATGAAAGAGTTTGCAAAAGCTGTGAATGACATATGATTAGCATTTCTTGTATTATAATTAGATGCTTGAGCGACACTTTCGGGTACAAGGAAAGAAATAGTTGTACTCTAGTGTTAGATTATTCTTCATTGTTAGAACAGAGTAAGCTTGTGTTCTAATTTTGAGCGGTTCAAACCCTGCTTCTTTGTAGAGATTGGCAAATGATAATGATAAGTCAGTTGTACCAGTTATGACCCTACACGCTTCTCATTGCACTTCCTCCATTTCAAACTCGTCCTGTTGTGTAATGTTGTCCCAGACAACATCGTAGTACTCTAAGAGAGGACGGATAAAGGATAAAGGGATTTACTATTAAGGACAAACTTTAGTTTTCTCATAATGTTGATGCCTTACCAAGCTTTAGTTTTTAATTGTCTCGATGTGTTCATGCCAACTGCCATCGTTAGCAATAACCCCCGGTGCCATACTCGACCGAACGCTTTGGATATGTCTCAGAAAACATCTTGAACTTCTCTGCCTTCGTCGAGTGCTTGACAGAAGGTAATATAGGTGGAAACAAGTTGACTGGTTGTGGAGTCGTTTGGAACGACACCAGATTGGAGAGAAGTGATAGTGTTGTGTTTGAAAGAAGTTGAAGACATATCTATGTATAAGTTTCTAGAACTTTGCTAATGGTACTAAAAAGTGATATGGGTCTGTAATTCGATACAATGCCAGGATCGCTTTTCTTATAGACATCGTGAACATGTGCTAGTTTCCAATGTGATGGTACATTTCCAATGTTAAGAGATGTTTTGAATAGATTGTAGAGTGGATTAGTCATTTCCCGAGACAGTTACTTTGAAATTCTGTTGTTGACAGTATCAGGCCCAGAAACTTTACCAACCGTTAGCGACTTAAGTGCAATGAAAACTTCATCTTCGGTAATATTCAACTGTTTCAGTACTGGATAATTTGGATCATTTTGTAATTCTGGAAAGTGTTTGTTGTGATTATTTAGTTGATTTTGTGATTGGACAAAATGTATTAAGAAAGTTAACTTTATCAGTTTCGTCCGATATCTCATTTCCATTATCGTATAAAACATCTTGATTTAGACGATGATTGTGAGATATAAACTTTTTATTAGTAATTTCCAATAATTGGTTGTAGTTGTTAATGGTCCAATTTTGTTGACTTTGTGTTTTGCGTTATCTGGTGTATTTTCTAATTTCGTAATTGTCTAATTGTCTTATTGTGATTTTTTTTATTTGAAATAAACTCTTCAGATATTTCTAATAGTTATTCAGTGATATTGCTTGCATATCTATTATGTCAGTATGATATAGTGAGTTCCAGTCAAAAGAAGACGCCTGGCGCCTTAGTCTGTGATAGTTGCCATTGTTATACTCGCATATCTTTCGTTTTAAAAATTATGAAGTGAGGCTTTGTGCAATCTAAGAAGCAGAAAGCAGTGTTATGTAATATTTTGGACTAAGAAGAGTTCAGTGTTCACCGACTCTCGATACTTTGGTTCAGCATGTTGATGACATAGAAAAGAGATTGATTATGAGCTTTCAATGTAATGAGTGGGTTCATTTTTTATTTGTTTTATATTGTATTGTATTGAATTGAAGTTTCTATAGTAGACATAACTACAGTAGATGCATAAAGTGGTTTGTAGAAGGTACCATGAACATGCATTTGTGTTTTATGTTAAGTTCCACCCATATACATTCGACTCTGTTGACCTCTAGATAAGCTATTCTAATAGCCGGTGTGTAGTTTTTAACATATAGGCAATTGCCTTTCTCTCGTCGAGGTTGATTCCGTCTGGAATGAGTCTCGGGAGCGATCAATATAAGTTGTAATAAATTATTTCGCAATAGAGAATAAATAATTTAGTATAAACTTAGTTATCTAAGAATAATAGACATCTAAGTTACAAGTTAAAAAAGCCGAAAAGCGTTTTAGACCTTTTATTCTTATGTGAATACAGACAAAAAGACCCACCCTCACTCTGTACAAATTCAAGTAAGTACCCATTATTATAGGACAGAAATCGTATTTTGGTGAGAAATTCCAGTCTTGTTTGCAATCACGACCAACACAAAGTGAAGAAGAAAGAAGAAGGGTAGAGAGAAGACAGAATGCCTTACTTTATGCCATTCATGTTTTCATCTTTTGTTTCATCACAGTTAACTATCCTTACACTGTTTTTTTCTGCTGTACTGCTCTGCCTCTTCTTGTTTCTGAAATACTTCACTGTTTTTTACTTTTAGCTTTTAGACTTTCAATATTATTTGGCCATGCCTGATGTCTTTTCTCCTACTTTGGATTTAACAAAGTGTGTATTTCATCTCTAAGAACCTCTTTTAGTATGCTGAAAAATTCTTACTAATTCATGGTCTGATTTGCATCTGTAGATATTGATTATCAGGCATTTCACGTTGGGCACAGACATTTCTTTGAGTATTCATCACTTTATTGAATGTCTTGATTTTCCATATTTTGTATAATCTGAATGTTCTTATACACTTTGTTACACGTATTGGCTTCAGTCTTATCTGGAGTTTTTGTTTGTTTATGTTTTGTCAATGTTTTTGTCCTGATCAGTGGAAATTGCTTTTGTTTTGGTTTAAGA
This sequence comes from Saxidomus purpurata, assembly GCA_022818135.1. Taxonomy (NCBI): domain Eukaryota; kingdom Metazoa; phylum Mollusca; class Bivalvia; order Venerida; family Veneridae; genus Saxidomus; species Saxidomus purpurata. The sequence continues at coordinate 16,564,235 of JAFMSR010000012.1, read as the reverse complement.
GGGCCTGCTTGTACTTTTGGTAATGATTTGTTTACTTCTTGTATTTGTTGTTCGTATTTGCTTAGGACTTATTAGATGATAGATATTTCGTAGGTTTTTATAGGTCTTACTTCATGTAATGTTTATTTAGTTTTTACTAATCACACTTTTCGAGAACGGACGAAAATGCGGACAGAACGTCAAATTCATTTGATGTTGATCCTCATTGATCAATCTGTCATATCGTAGCTGCATTCTCAAGTCATGTACTTCATGTAATTATAGTTTGTTGTGAGGTTATATGTTTATGGAACCATTGGTTCATATTTTTCACCACAGCAATTTTAAAGGTTTTTTTTTGACACTTGAAGAAATTATATGTATGGTAAATATATATCTGTCAGAGAAATTATAGTCGATTATTCAATCAACTCAAGTAAGATACAATAAACTACTGAAAAACTTAAAATTAGAATAGAAACGTAGGACAGAATTTAACTTTTTAATCTGACATAGTGTAGTCATCAGTGATATGTAAAGGAAATGTACAACTTTTACTGTCAATTTAAAAATCAGGAACAATACGTTCTTGTGTTAGGTTTGACATAATTTGATAAAACCGGCCACATCAGTCTGATCCGTATATATATTATAAACCTAACGTTGTTTTTCATCACGCCGACGTTCGCGTCCTTTTCAAGGGGCGTCTTTTTGTTCTGTATACTGTATGTTGTATATTTTCTGACGAGGACATAATGTCGAAACATGTAAATTGAGAACTTCGTGTTGTCTTGAGTTTATATAATTTTGATAAAATACATGATTTTATCCATAATATCATAATTTTGATAAAATACATGATTAAGTTTATGTATCTTCATACCAATTAGCTTTGTGTAACAGAAAAGCCCTGCGGGCATCTTAATAATTGAACAATGAAAATATTGTTGCAAAAGCAGCAAAAGTACACGACATTAAAAGGAAAGGGACTGTCAGCTTTTAAGAAGTGTGTGTAGGAGTGTGATATCTAGGTTGTAGCAAATACTCAGAACCTGTTACTATTCTGTCAGGTTCCAAGAGATCACAGTCACCACGCTTAAATGACCGTTTACTATCAGTCAATATACAGTCTTAACACGGAATAATTTTAGCTTGCTTAAAGTCCATACAGCGTTGTATTTGCGCATTTTCGGCGTATCACATGTCAACTAGAAGAACATACTTGTTTCATACATTTCTGTATATTCAAGTCAACTCGGAGTACCTTTATTTCACATATGTCATTCTTTTTTAATTTTATATTTACTAAAACTTGACAGTAATCATTCAAAATTTTGTCATCTATTATCACTGGTATTTTTTTTCACATCTGCTGCGAGTGTCAATGTTTAGTCGAGAATAAACATTGACAAAATACGGATATAAACAGCGACAACATATTCTCAACTCAAGAATACGCTATCGAAGATACGTTACGATAGTCTTTTTAAATTTTGTCGGACAGAAAAGCACGAACAAAACAAAACGAACACCAAAACAGACAAACACAAAGCACACTTCTAGGCATAACAGTCCAGTGATTTTTTTACCTCTGCGTCCTGCGTCCTGGACGCACAGATATTTCCGCGGACGCATTATTTCAATTCATGTGCGTTCGCGGGACGCATTAAAATTATAGCAAAAAGTCCTGTAAATAACGAGTTTTTCCGACTTCTAAACTTTTTTACAGAGTTATTTTTACCTACGCACCGGTCTCGGTAATTTTGTAACGACGATTCTGATTTGATGGTAACGCTACGCTTACCCAATGGTATCTATTGTAAGTTTACTATTCGGAACGTAGTCAATGTACACAAAATCCGTCGTCTGAACATGGGCCCGACAAAAAAGCAAAAAGTTGACACAAATCAACAAACGCTGTCGTGTTTTTTGAAAGATAGGGAATCTGTGCCAAGCACACCGTTGAGCACATCGGTGACTCACGTGAGCAATGACCCCCAACCACCAAAAAGTGCTAAAATACGCAAATTTAATAAGGACTGGCAGAAATTATACAGTTGGCTTTCTTACGACGAGGTCACTAAATCAATGTATTGCGATTTGTGCACGAATGCAAAAAAGTGTAATGGAATGGTAAGGACTGCACAATGCACTAACTTTCAACAGTCAACTCTTGCAAGACATGCAACTTTAGGGGAACACCAAATGCTGGTACATGCACCAGGTTTACAGCAAGACCTACACAAAGTACGGGAAAAATTTGATTCCAAACAAGATGCAGCTTCTAAAATATTATTTAAGGCTCTCCATTGGATGGTATCTGAAGACATTGCTTTAGTGAAATTCAAATCTTTAATAGAATTTTTACATGAATTAGCACAGGCTGGTCACAGTTTAAGTGACTTAAGCATATTGAAACTGTCAAACATTAATTACAACTCGTCATATACAGTATCTGATTTGCTGAAATCCATGGCAAGTGTTGTAGAAGATGACCTCAAAACTGAACTGGCTGGCTCACCTGTGGTAACTGCTTTAGCAGATGAAAGCACTGACATTTCAAATCACAAGCGTCTTGTTATATACACTCAGATTATATCAGATGATATGAAGCCATCAACTAGATTTTTAACAAACATACAGTGTGAAGATGCCACAGGGAAGGGTATAGCAAAGTCCATTCTGGAGGAATTTACCAAAAGAGGCGTACCCCCAAGAAAGATCATGAGCCTAGGATCAGATGGTGCGTCTGTAATGACAGGGAAGATAAATGGTAAGTTAATAATAAATTAATAGCTTTGCTTGCAAAATCCCTCCGAAACCCGGAAATGAAAGGAGGGAGTCTGTTTTTTTGCCTATCTTATTGTGTTTATCTTCAGCAGGCCTAATACCACAATTGATATAACTGAATACGCTAACCAGGCAACGTATAAATATTTACACAAATAATTTGTTTTTCTCAGGTTGTTCTGTCATAATGAAACGTCAAAATCCTCACATGAATAATGTCCACTGTGTAGCCCACAAGTTAGCACTTTGTACATCACAAGCTGCAGAACACATCCAGGCTTTGAAACAGCACCAGCAAATTCTCACTGACTTGTTCTACTATTTCAAGGTAGGTGACGTATTGTTAAAGAAGCAAAATTATAGAATGTTTTACAGTTAAACTGGTCATTAATGCTTCTCTTCCAAATTCTGTTGTATTGAATAAATCAATAATGACTCTGTTTACAGGGGAGTGCTAAGCGAGCAGCTAAAATCCATGATATTCAAGTGCTTCTAGATGACCCTACTCTGACTTACAAGGAAATCCACTCTGTAAGATGGCTATCATACTTCAATGCACTCACAACTGTGTAGAGAACCACTGACAGTCTCCTGATATACCTGGCAGAAGTCGGTGTAGAAGACCCCAAGGCCAATGGACTCAAAAATAAGGTTATTCATCCATTCATTTAGCTTGAATCAGTTTAATTTGACAGTTTCATATTTCACTACATCATCGTGAACAAACTCTAAAGCTGAGTATGCAATTTTCACTCAGGTGTTTCGCTTTTTGGTTTCAAGTTGATGCATCCTAATTTTTAAAAAAAGCGTAGATAAACATAGTTCTATTACAATGCACTTCTAGCATTAAAACTTGAGATTATTGTTCTTTTACTAACCTTCATGGTTTATCATTCATGTATGCCAATTATTAAAAAGCATTCATATTTCCACAGACAAGTACTTGTCGATCACATGCCATATAAAATTATTTCAGACATCCACAGACAAGTTCTTGACAATCACATACCTTATGATGGATGCTATGGCCCCAGTGACTGTACTATCTCAGTTCTTTCAGACAGAAAATGTTGATGTTGCCCTTGTGAAGGTATAACTTATACTTTTATTTTTACATTAACTGAGTATGTCCCTAATTTAACACATAATTATGTTTCAGGGGTTTGACCAAGGTCAATAACACATACACTGTAGTTTCAATGATAATTTTGTTTGTAAGAAAATTTTAACTGCAATGTTATGTATGAACAAATTAAGCTTTTTTTCTTATTATACTACAGGTGAAGTTGGACCTGTGTTTGACTGACCTGAAAAAAGTTAAAGACTTGGACTCGGCATACCTCATCAAGCTGAAAGAAGACCTGCCACCAGACAGTTCCACTTTTAAGGGCCAACACCACATCTCCAAGTCAAACTTCAAACTGAAGGGCCTTGCAGACCAATTTGTTGATTCATTGATTGACAACATTAAATCACGGTACTATTTATAAATCATCCATTCTTTTTTATCTTCATTAGTTCATGCTGAGTACCAATAATATCATTGAACCATTTCACTCTCTTTATTTCATTGAGATCATTTCAGAAATTGGTCAACATTGTGTTCTTGGACCAGGGTATTCATCTTTATTGAACAGAAGGCAAGATAGCTTTATTTGCACTATGCTATCCCATGACCCTAATTAGCTATGTCTCTATTTTTCCAGGTTCCCAGGAGATGATCTGCTGTCCTCTTTCAGTGTGCTGTCGATGAGACCATTGTCTTTCCTCACTCCATCACAGCTTGAAGAGTATGGTTGTACCGAAATTCAGACCCTGTGTGACTTCTATGGCAGTCCAAAGATCTCATGTTGGAACGAGGATGGTGAACAGCACAAACAAACATCGCCACCTATAATAGATGCTGAAGAAACCTTACAAGAATGGCAACTTGTGAAACGAGTGGTTGTTGCAGAACAGTATCCAAGAGACTCTATGTGGCAGCTTTGGAACCTGATTGTAAAATTTCACAAGGAGTTCCCAAATCTCACAATTCTGGCAAGACTAGCATTAACTTCAAGTGTTCACACAGCTGGTTGTGAGCGTGGTTTTTCTGTTCAGAACAGAATCCTGACAATATTTCGGAATAGACTTTCTACAGATACTCAGGACCAGCTTATGAAGATCAAGCTGAACGGAAGTAACAGGCAGACATTCAATTTCAATTCTGCTCTGTCAAAATGGAAAAGTGCCAAGGACAGACGACTATATGAAATGAAATTTAAATTATAAACAAAAATTGTTTCTGAAGTCTGTTGATGTTATACTGATGACAGATGTTATACTGTTGACAGATGTTATACTGTTTAATTTATGTTCAAGGAAGTAAAAACTCCAACTCATGTAAAGTATTTTTACTCATTCTTTAAAGTATATAATGTCTTGAAAATTGGAACTCGCACCTTCAATTCTGGGACTCACAGATTTGTGGTCCAACGAGTCCTTGGACTCATTGGCAGAAATTTGTAAAAAAATCACTGAACAGTCTAACATATTTTCTATAACATCTCTTTGACCAATGATCACGACAATTGACTAACTTTTTGCAAATATGCTTAGCTTTCCTTGCGTTCAGAACCCGAGAAAAGGCTTATAATAGCTCAAAATAGACTTAAGACGGTATTGACACAGATAATAGTGGTTTAATGATGCTAGAGCCTCCGTAATGAATTGATAGAATGCCTTAAATTGTACGATTGGTTTGTTAAGATACTACTTTACTCTCGGGAAGTGCTTCAACATTTAAGTATTAAAGCTGCTTGTTCATAGTGTCCGGTGAATTCTTTTCTTCTCCAAAATGATATACTAAAACATAAAATGTAAAAGTAATGCCTAGACTCAACAACACAAGTAAAAATCTAGGAAGCAAATTGAGAAAATTTGTTGAAATGTTGGTGAGCTTGGTTTTTCGGCATCGTTACACTATATATTTAATTTGGAATTTCAAAACTATAATTTGGTAGCGTATAGCATAAAAATAAACAAATAAACAACAAAACTACATTATAGGAATTAATACTCAAACCTTTTTATTTGATGATTAATTATATACAGTCAAGTTTGTGGCAAATTTGTTTCGACTTTAGTGCAGGCTTATACTCGTACTTAATCCTTTTCTGTCGCAGCAAATTATTCAGGTTTTGCCATCTTCAGCGAGCATTCCCTTGCCCGACTTCAACTTTTGTTACAGTTTATTTTTTCTGAAAAGGTTAATTCTACTTGCGAAAAAGGCAATACCTCTGTCAAATATGGCATTGACCTACACAATTTGAAGGCATAATGACCATTTTATCATGAGCAATACAATTTGAAAGTTCGATGAAGAAATCTTTAAAAAATTGCAAAGTTATAGCCAACGTTAAGATCTTCGAAAGTGCGACACAAAAAATAGACACTAAGTGTAATGTTATGAAAAGTAAATATAATTTTTGATAATTACATGCGTTTCATGCTGATACATTTGTTAACACGAAATCTAGAGCACAGTTATTAACCAGGATTTATTACAATATAAGATAAATTAGCATTTCAAAAATAGTGTATTGTCAAACGATATTTACAATTTTAGACCATGAATTAGAAAACCTACATATACTTAGATATTTGAAGAGCTCTGTAAATATTTGAAGAGCTCTCTAACTAAAAGCGCGAAACTAATGAATTTGAGACCTGTATAATTCAATTCATGATATCAAAATTCTTTTGCAGCGCTGTCATATTCAACTTCTTTGGAGGGCTCCATCATCAAATTGAAGAGGTCTCAAATCAAATTGAAGACCTCTCCTCTTGTTTTATAGCGCGCAATAAATGAAATAATGATATCAAAAACAAGTCATAGCCAGCGTTAAGTTAAGCGTTAAGTTTTCGTGACAAAAACTAAGTACAAAAAGGGGCATACCTCTGTCAAATATGAGCTTGATCTACAAATTTTGGCGGCATCACGGCGCTTTTGTGTTAAGCAGTATAATTTAAAAGTTTTATTGGGAATTCTTAAGAAATGGCAAAGTTACATCCAATGTTAATATTTTTGTGATGGACCGACGAACTGACGGACCGACAGACAAAACGACCCCCTTGTATCGTCTTTTATCCGACAGGACAACACAAAAAAGAGACACTTTAGTATGTATAAATTTATAGCCCGTTTGGAGTCTGAAAATAAAAATATTATGTTCAAACTATCAAAATACGTTAAAGAATCTCTAAAACTGAGAATATCTCTCTCCTATGTTCATTGATCTCTATGTGCAAAATAAATCTGATTTTGTGTTTTGTTTATTTATATAATTAGTTTACATTTGTACTGTATCACTAAACATGACATTGTATTGTAATATACAGAATTGATATATGACTATGTACTATGTTGGTACACGTCGAATAAAGTTCTGTTCTGTTCTGTTCTGTAATGATATGAGAAATCAAATTGAATTCGCATGACTACATGTGTTTCCCATTTGTTAACCCGAAATGTAGAGCACAGTTATTAACCATGTTTTATTAAAAATAAAATAAATAGCAATTCAAAAATAGTGTTTTATATCAAACGATATTTACAACTTTTGTCTATGAATAAGAATACCTACATATACTTAGGAAATACATTTCACCTTTGAGTGATAATACCGGTTAGTATATCAGAACAGATAACGGAACACATCTACAGACATACAGTACAATCACACGAAAGTGTTACTTATGTCGATTTAAGATATCTTGTCTTTTTTTAAAGGCTTTTAACAAGTATGTTGCACCATATACAGCAAACGTCTATTTTCCGTTTTCAATAATTCAACAAATTTAAACATACTGGGCCTCAGACTATAATACCTTGGTATATATTTTGTTCTTTGTTTCTTAAAAGCATCATATTCCAGAATAAAATGAAACTCATCTTCTTGTGTGAATTTATCACAATATTCACACAGCCTGTTTTGCCGTTCAATATTCCTGTGACGATCATATTCAATATTTAAACAATATGAAGACAATCTAATTTTCGATAGTACATGTCTGTGTTTATAGTTTTGAATTATTATCAAATAAGGCGATAGCTCAAAACAGTCATTCAGTTTCTTGAACAACATCAAATTAGGGCTATTTTCAATGCTCCTTTGCCAATCGCTGATAAAATCATAAATTAATCTTGTTTTCAGTAATGGTACAAAACAGTTAACATTAACGTACGGAAGTTGGAAACAACCACCTTCCCAAAACCCAACTGATATAATAGTAATTTAACATTCGATACCCAATTATTCTTACCATTTTCACAGTTTGTTAACTAGTACTGTATAAGTTTTCAATTATGCAATAACTACTATTCACTACCTTAAACCAATATTTAAGTATTCTGACTCTCCAGGCTATACACAATGGAGACCTGCACGTTTCACCATATATAGCAAAATTACTTGTGGACAGTTTAACATTCAGTACCCATTTAATTAATTTATTGTGTAATCTCTCAAATTTTTCTGCATTTGTAAATCTCAAGATTTCTGATGATGATACATGATTCAAATAAATTAAATCTAATGTTTATAGGTATTTCCATACCCTTGGTTAAAGCTTGTAATGCATTCATTGCCTTAAGGCCGTTTCCGGTCTATACAACACTTGAATGAGCCGTTCCTGCTTATTACAAAACCTAAATAATCAAATTGTTCAACCACTTCAAGATCAACACCAAAATAAGTCCATATTTCGTTCTGATGCAAAATACTGTTCTTTCTGAAAACCATAGTTTTCGTCTTGTCTATATTGACCGTTATTTTCCAGCGGTTACAATAGTTCTGTAGAAAATCCAAATGTGATTTTAAGCCTTCAGGCGTATCACTTACCAAATACAGCCGTCTGCAAACAAAATCAGATAAATACATATTTTGTCTAAACTAAGCCCTGAAAATATATGTTCCTGCAAATGCATCTCAAGGTCATTTATGAACAGGGAAAATAGTACCGGTGACGTTATCTCCCCTTGAAATAACCCTTTATCACAATCGAAAAAATCAGACAATAAATTCATACAGGATTTAACATCATTATACATAGAGCTGAGTAAATTTAACATTTTCCCGTTTATTTCTTCTTTAATAAGTTTATACCACAGGCCATTCTGTATGTTTTATCGTAAACTTTCTGGTAATCAATGAACGTTGCGTATAAGCGCTTATTTTTACTAGTATACATCTCTATTAAGGACTGTAAGATGAATATGGCGTCTGTTGTACTGTTTTCCGCTTTAAACCCAAACTGGGCATCAGAAAGACGTTCATTTTCTATTGACCATTGCTTAAATCTCTCATATAGTACACTCGTAAACAGTTTCCCGAAACAACTTGTTAAAGTTATTCCCCTGTAGTTATTTGGGTCAGTGGCTGGTGGCTTTTTCAGTATGGGGACTATAACACCTTGCGTCCATTGTTGCGGGAGGATTCCGGTGTTAAAGTATACTATTGAATAAAATTTCTAAGGAGTCGGTCAGAACATCAGTCGTTTCAATAAGATATTCATTAATAATTGAATAAATGGAACCACTTTTGTTCTTTTTTAATCTTGAACATGCTTTCAAGATTTCATCTTTCGAAATTGGCATATCACTGTGCGGAGTATAGATGCGTAGTAATCTAATCACGAAGGCCGAAGGCCTGAGTGATTAATTACTAAGCATCAAAACGACACACAGTGATATACAAACTGGTATATCACCCAAAGGTGAAATCTATTTCCATTCGAACACGTTAATTTAAACAAAAAGATGTTCGAAGGGATACTATTTGATGCGCTAACACGAAGTCGCTGCCTTGAAATTGTAGTATTCTGTGCATTTCTTGCATTTTATGAAATTTTGGCTGTTCTTTTTTACTCCTGAAATAAAACACTTTCCATCTTAGTTTTGTTGATGATGATATTGCTGGCGATACCAGAAGTGTAGAAAATTTTATATCATGTGAATTCATTCACAAAAAATACCAATCCAAGCGTATTAACGCATGCACACTCATAAATGTTGTGTGAAAATTACGCGTGAGGAAATTTCAGCACTGAAAAATAGTTCCGGACGCCTAGAGTGATATACTTGGTAGGTATGTCACGCTCAAATCCTTCTTTGCCTATATAGGAGAAATTTGCAGTTGTGTTAGAATTAAGATTTGAGAGCTCTCGTACTCAATAAATGAGATACAAAAAAAATCTTTTTAAAGCGCTTAATTAGTGAATTCAATTTATTTCAATTTCAATTAGATAACTAATTAGGCAAAGAAGCTTTCAATTTTTTGTTTTGATATTACTTCACCACTAGGTGTCAATTTGCATCGTATATAATTAACTGTGGTCAGTAAATGAGGGTAGTTCAGGAAGAGCAATAATCAGGAATCATGACCATTTTTGTCCTATTTTGTAATGGACCGTTTCGGATTTTTACAACAAATTTTAAAGCCTACTTAAGCCTACTGTTAAAAGGTAACGCAGTTCAAAATATAACTCAGCCTGGAACTGAATACATTGTTTACACACAATCACGCACATACTGTTGAAAACAATTTCGAATCCCATTTACTCAATAGTTCATGATTTTTTTCACCTGAAATTGGTAACATTTAGTGTGAATTCTTAATTATTACATGCGTTTCATGCTGATACATTTATTAACCCAAAATGTAGAGCACAGTTATCAACCATGATTTATTACAAATTCTAACACGACCAGAGAATAACCTACATACATGTAGAACAAAATCTAATTGGGTTATTCTGCAATAAACCAACCTTGAACGACGCTGCACGCGCATCACGTTTCGGCTGTCACTTTACCCGACGTATAGAGGATCTTACATGGCATATTGTGGATGACTTGGGACAAATCCGATTGATGACACACGTCCAGTTAACTTGATTAATGTTATGATATAGTCTTATACTATTTACACTGATATTATTTACTGTTTTGTTGTTATTGTTTTTGTTTACACTGTGACGTCATTAATCAAGAGAGAAACTGTGACGTCATTTATCTATACCCGTTACTAATATTTTTCGTAACTTGAACTGTTATTGCGTACCCTGAAAATTCGAACCATTACTATAAATGAAATTCCTGTTAAATTAAAGTTTTTTTTTCTTTTGAGACTGTATTTTACGCAGATGAAAAAACTGAAACACCGCGTATACATCTTTCATGAATGAAAGTCACATTGAAATAGCGTCTTAACAGTGTTCGCGGGAGGAAACTCGGCAAGATCTAGCTGCGTAGCACGCAAGTATAAATTACATTCGTTGAAAATAGTTCTCTCATTTTCTTCAAATGTTGTTTCAAATAAGTCGTGTTAGAATCGAAATAATAAGTATCCAAGTTTGGTTTATGGTAGAATAACCCTCGTTTGTCGTTCTTATGCTTAAAATATATCACTCAGGCCTCGTTTGTCGTTCTTATGCTAAAAATATATAAGTCAGGTCTTCGGCCTTCGTGATATATTCTTGCGCATAAAAACTCCAAACTCGGGTTATTCTACGATAAACCAAACATGGATACATATTATTTCTTAAATAGAATAAATAGCAATTCAGAAATAGTGTTTTTTATCAAACGATATTTACAACTTTTGTCTATGAATTGGAATACCTACATATACTTAAGATTTGGGAGCTCTCTTACTCAATAAATGAGATGTAAAATAAATCTATTTAAACGCGTAATTAATAAATTCAATTTATGATATCAAAATTCGTTTGCAGTGCTGATTCATTCAACCACTTTGTAGACCTTCATAATCACATCAAATTGAAGATCTGTCTTCTTGTTTTATAGCGCGCTACAAATGAATTAATAATTTAAAAAACAAATTTTACTACGTTTCTTTGATTTATTGCGCGCTACAAATGCTTTACAGAGAGTGTTTACAGTTTAGCGGGTTGTATTTCAAAGAGACAGTTCTTTGAATATTTGAAGAGCTCTTTAATTTCATTAACTACCGTAAAAAGATTTCAAGACCATATAAATTGGTTATTGATATTTTTAATTTATTTGCAGCGCGCAATAAAATTAAATCGCCGTATATTTTAATTAGAGTCCTCTATTAATCAATTGAAGCGCGGTTCAATTCAGTTTTTGATATCTTGAAATCGGAAGAAATACAAAGCATTTTATTTTAATGCTTTCTGTATTATATTTGTAGCGCGCAATAGATCAATTGTCGCGCGGTGCAATTCAAGTTTTGATATCACTAATTTGTTTTACAGCGAGCAATAATAAAATTATAGAGGTCTTCAGTGCAATTATAGATTTTATCAAATAAATTACAGAGGTCTCCAAATCAGTTGAATTAAACTGAGCTTCAAAATAATTTTTAATATATTAAATTGAATTATAGATATCTCTAAATAGTTTAAGTGATTTCAATATATTTGAATATATGATTTGGCGTTAATGACGTCCGAACTCAAAATATAAAAACTTGAATTGCACACGCTCAAATTGATTTACATAGGTTTCTAATTGAGTTTTATCGTGTTTCAATTGTTTTATTGCGCTCTACAAATAAATCAAAGATATCATTATTTGAATCGTAAAGATCCTTAAACCTATGGATCAATAGTCAGCGGAAATATTTGATGCGCGCAATGCATTATTTTTAGGAGGCAGTAATTGAATTGGAAATGTATTGATTATATCTACCACGCCCTTTAAATCAACTGATGATATCATGAATTAGAGAACTCTTCAAATATTCAAAGATATATCTTTTGGAATTATTAAGCGCTACAATTATTTGCATAGAGCTGTTTTTGCCTGAGAGACCCCAAAACTATATTGAAGGGCTCTTCAAATATTTAAAGACCTTTCAAATATTTGGGTATATGTAGATTTAGCGTTCAATATTAGAGGTGCTCCTCATAATACGATGTAGATTATAATACGATGTGAATGTATTTCACCAACTGGTAAAGGATTTAGCGTATACGAGCATGACACCAATCGCTTACATTACTTTACTGGTGATGAAAATATGTCTTTTCTAATTTACAGAACTTTTTTGTTTATATCAAATACTATTTTTGAATATCTCCTTAGAAATGACATCTACCTGATACTTAACATTAACACATCACTTAAAGTATTTTCTAATTTACAGAACTATTTTGTTAATATCAAATACTATTTTTGAATATCACCATGAAGATGACATCTACCTGATACTTTAACATTAACACAGCACTTTAAGTATTTTTCTAATTTACAGAAGGTTTTGTTAATATCAAATACTATTTATTGAAGATTATGAGATGACAGCTGTCTGATACTAGACATTAACACAGCACTTTTCAATATTGTACTTTAAGCGAATCGTGTTTTTCTCATCATTCTTAGGAAAGAGTCATCCCTAGATCATTAGCACTGTATTTACGTCTTGCGGCAGTTGGTTGTAGATACACAATAACATTGACAAAATTAGCGTACATTTAGTGGTATCTGGATTTAGAAATTTCTTTTTTTTTTTTTTTTTTTTGTATTTGAGAGACAAAGTTTAGACAGGTGCAGGTTAAAGATACACAGCCCTAAGAGAATTGTAGATCTATACCGGTTTGAATAATAATAATCTAAACCGAGATAGTTTAGGCATTAATTGAAATACATAGTAATCGGCCTTCTCAAAAGAACATCAGTGACTTAACTTTGCCTTATCACTAACTAGGCAAAGAAACTTTCTATTTCTTGTTTTGAAATTACATACTTCACCACTAGGTGTCAATTTGCATCGTATATAACTGCTTGTGGTCAGTAAATGAGGGTCGTCCATGAAGTGGAATAATCAGAAATCATGACCCTTTCTGTCCTATTTTGTAATGAACCATTCAATGACCTCCTAATAAAGAGCTTCATTTTCCGGTTTCGTCAACTATTTAATGAA
>JAFMSR010000012.1:16507506-16542513 GCA_022818135.1 Saxidomus purpurata | reverse complement strand
ATGTGCCAAAAACAACAAATAGTGAAATTAGGAAAACTTATCATAGCATGCAAATTTCTTTTAGTCCCATGAAAAAACCCTTCCACAATATACATGTACCAGCTGACATAAACAGAAACAAAACTTTCTCAAGATTTCTACCCTTATCTTCTGCTACAATGCTATCATAACTTTTTTTCTTTTCATCTGTGTTTAATGCCTGTTTCAACATTTCAGTTATTTACAAGTGGGTGGGGAGTTAACTTAACAAACATTTCTTAGAGGAACCATTACTTAACTCCCATCCTCCGCAGGAAACTGCCAACTTCCTCTCATAGGGGTCAGATCAATTAGAGTAAAACTTTTCTTGGATTCATTATAAATAACACTGCAGCAATACTTATTTCATAAACACTCGGTCGGACCATGATGTAGACAAATGTTTAACGTGTGCATATTTTGACACTGGCCTGCCCAATTAGCTTTTTTAAATATTGAACTTATTTGTGATTGGTCTATTTATGTCAGCTGATAAAACAGGAAAATGCACTAAAAATAGGAATGGACAATTTTTGTCTGAAAAGTGGTTCAGAATTGTACAGAAAATTAACAAAACCCATAATTTTTTTAAATGCTTTTTTCTGGTAAAAAGATGTCAACATGATGGGCCTTCAACTTGTATTTTAAGGCATACATCACCTGCTTCCGTGTATCAAAATAATTAGTAGTAATTGACCTTATAATAGATTATAGCATGTCCTTTCCAGTTTCATGTGCATTTTCAGAATAATTGACCAGACATGAAAAAATAGTTCAGCATCGTGTTTTACCTAAATACCAAAAGTAGAGAACTTGGCATATCACGCATGACTTTAAAAATTCTGTCATGCAGAATTTCAAAGTCCTCTTTCATTTCTGCCTGCATTTCTTTAGACAGTTTACGGAAGGCCTTCATGTCAACAGGTCTGTTACGAAAAAGTGGCGGCGCCCTGGTGAACTTCACTGGTCCTTGTCGTATCAGACTGGCAAATATCTGGTAATCTATGAGAATTTTTTGTATCTTTAGTAATATCAACAATACAGTATAAAATTTAATGAGATATATCTAGTCTTGCTGTCAGAAATAAAATCTCAAGCTGCAATACAAGATATAATTGTACATTCAACCCTGTGTGAAACAGACAACATAAGTTCATAACACTATGATAACAGATAAGGTAACAAAAAGCAGTTGGCTCTAGGTTAAACTTATTTATTTTGAATTGATTGTAGAACAAGTTCTTGCAACTTATATTAACTGCTCTTGATGACTGCTTCCCTGAGTTCTAACCAGTACTCACACCAGTCCTAGTACTGGTCATACCACTGCAAGAACCCATGACCTCCAGATTAGATGTCCGACGCTCAACCCCTTCACCATGGCGCCTTCCTGCTGCAAGTTGCGTATAGCTGAACCTACATTCAACATACTAGTCTCTTTTAAGTGAACACAACCAAAACTGTTGTATTGCAATTGCCCTTTTAACTGAAGACAGTTTGTTAAAAGCTGCCATCTATTTCAAGTTGCCATATTTTGATATATCTTTACACTGACAACTTAAAGACAGGCCTAACTGTTAAAACTGATTCGAATTTATCAGGCTGTGGTACAAAAACACAAATGCTGATTTACAATACCTTTAACACCAAGCAAATGTGAGTATTTTTCCATCTCATCTTCATTTCTCATGATGATTGCTTTGTAAAGGTTACACAGGTATTGTCTATGTGAAGGTTTCAGCCGGTCATACAGTCCATGGTCTAACAGTACAATCTCAGCCTTCTTGTCTTTCCCTTGTCTTATGAACACTGGAAAAAGTTATATCAAAATGTTACACTGCCAAAGCTACTGTGCTTGAGGCACGTGATTCTGTCTGTGCGACAAGTGCAGACTATGATCAGCAGTTCAGCACCTTGATCATGGTCTGCACTGCTCGCTGTTCAGTCTAGGCACCCTTTTAAACAATTAATGGTAACTGAACAAGAGCTGTCAGTAGGACAGCGTGCTCGACTTTTTTAGTGCTTGCCAATAAAACAAAACTTTGACAGTTAAGGGCACACAAGACTTTAACTAGGAATTTCTAAGTACAAATCAAGAAAATTTTTCACAGAGTTATCTTCTTTTGCTTACAGATAGGTCTTACGATGGTACATAAGTACTCCAACTTTCAAAGTAATATCTCAAATGGTTAAGTTAACAAGTGGACAAGAATGAAAATTTTAACTGAGTTTCTTAGTCAAAAAGGGCCATAATTCAAATAAAATCCTTGACAGAATTACCTTCTCCTGCCCATGTTTGGAAATCATGATGGTAAACAAGTATACCAACTTTCAAATTAATATCTCAAACAGTTCAGTCAAAAAGTGGACTGGTACGAAAAACTTAACCAAGATTCTAAGTCGGTACAAGACCTTAATTTTTAAAACAAATCCCTGACAGAGTTACCTTCTCTTGCGTACAGATGGGGGTAATGATGTGAAATAGCATTAAAAGTTTCAAAGCAATATCTCAAAGGCTTAAGGCAATAAGTGGATTTTACCCATATTCAATGTATTTTCTAAGTCAAAAAGGGGCATAATTCTGTCAAAAACCTTGACAGAGTTATGTCCTCTTTTCTGTTGATGAAGGTCGTGATGGTAAACAAGTATGGTTAGTTTCAAAGCAATACCTCCAATAGTTTTGAAATAAAGTGAGGTGGTACGAAAAACTTAACCAAGCTCAATACACTTTCTAAGTAAAAAAAGGGCCATAATTCTGTCAAAAACCTTGACAGAGTTATGTACTCTTGTCTGTAGATGGAGGTTATGATGGTAAACAAGTATGGTAAGTTTCAAAGCCATACCTCTAATACTTTTGAAATAAAGTGGGGTGGTACGAAAAACTTAACCAAGGTGTGACGCCAACGCCGACGCCGACGCCGGGGCGAGTAGGATAGCTCCCCTTTTCATAGAAAAGTCGAGCTAAAAATTAACACATCTAGTATGAGTTAAACAAACACAAATACATGTTCGAAGAAATAATAGTAACTCAAAGAGACAACTCACTTGTGTATCACTCAACTACAAGTCAAATCAATTCATCTAAATTTTGAATTATTTTATCAGAATATTTAATCCTCTAATACATTTAATGCTTAATCAATTTGATTATGTAATCAACAAGAAAAGTAATGTCCACCCCCTCGGCTAGTTTACTACAACAGTACAAGACCTGTATTCATCAACATTGGATAAAAGAAAAGATTTTATACTAAGCTGACAGTGGGTGTGTAAATGAAATGGTGTTCAACATTCATTATAATAATCAGTTATTCATTATTGGGAATGTTATATATTTTGTTTCTATCAGTTGTTCTTTCTTCAGATAGTGTAAGCTACAGTTACTTAATGGAAACAAAAACAGACCCAAAAAATAGCTTCATCATGTAATGCTGGTGTGACTATTTTCATTATGTATTCCAAAGGACACATACACTGCCCTCAGTATGACCAAAAGCAAATAAACTTACAATTTTCAGTACTTACCATTCCCTGGATGAGGATCAGCATGCACAAACCCAGTCAGGAAAATCTGGTCCGAAAAACATCTTACTAACTTCTTGTCAACCTGGAACAATATTTAAATTACTGTCAGAGTTCATCATTGTAGCAATATCATATTTCATTTCATGACACTAAATCGACATTGATAGAAGAAAACCTAGCTGATAGAGATAAAAAAACCTGTTATTTGTATGCTTTACTAGGAGATGGAATAGTATGAAAAATTGTTTTGAATCAATGCTCTTTGAGTATATCTAAGTTTCCCTGATTGTTTGGTCAGCATATTTTGCTTCCAGTTTCATGAAATAGTGTGAAATAATTTACCCATATTTTACCACCAGTCATCATATTTATTGTCTTATTTAATCTTACTTGTCAGGTTTAATGGTAATTTATTTTGTTTAAGTTTGAACCATATAGAAGCCTTTGATGTCCAATATTTATGGAGTATTTTCAACTGGACATTATTTTCTTCCAGTATTCACTACTCACATCATTAAGTGACAGTCCCATCTTTCTGATTCCTTCTGTATCACTAATCTTACATCCATCTATATACTCAGCAGTCAGCACCCTCTACAATGTGAGAAGTTATGATTAAAAGTTGTCTTTCAAAATGGATTCTTAGAATCAGATCTGGCCGTTAACCGCAAGTATAACTCTTTGCATAGGTGTGCTGAATCTTTCAACAATCAAATAAAAAATATTTCAATAAATAAGGACATACCATATTTTCTTAATAAATTTCGTCTTTTCTTTTTTTAATTTTTATTGTTGCATGATACAATTCTGAAAATGTAAATGCTTTTTATTTTTCCCTCAACACTCTTTTTGGTAATTGGAAATTTTAACAGGAATACATTTCATCAGTTTGTGTTTTACTTACAGTGCTGGTTTTATCCCAGTGAACTTTTGGCACATAAACAAATCCTAAATGTTTCAAATCTTCCTGACATCTCTCAGAGTTACCTCCTTCATTCACAAAGTCCAGTTCCTGCGCTAAAGTACCTTTCAAATCCTGTAATAATCATAAAACTTCAATCAGACTCCTTTGTACATTTAGCCGGGTTCTCCCTGACTTACACATTATCTGCACACATTTTGTGCAGAATCACCTAAATACTTAAAATTTTGTGGTATTTTAAACAACTTTTTGGCCAAAACAGAAATACAGTCCCTTACTGTGTGATTTCATCACAACTGACAACATCTGATTGCAAATGCAAGAATCTATGCCTTTAAATATAAAAGTTAGAATATCAAATAGACCATTCTATACTTCTCTTCTAGCCATTTCATTTTTTTTCTTTGTTTACTGATACATAGTATACATACTAATAAACTAGGTTAAAAGAAACCTGAAAAAGTTCTCCCCTTGTTTGCAGTCACTACATTTACATGAGACACTTAAAGTAGGAATTTTAGTAAGTAATAACTTGTGAATCTTCTGTAGGGATGTGACAAAAGCATACATGTACCAAATGATATTTTCACTTTGTCCTGGAACTGTATAAAACATTTACCTGTAGAACCCAAGCAAACTCAAACTTGGGATGCATCCATCCAATAACTTTCAGTAGAATTTCACATGTTCTGATATCACCAACAAATCTGTCCTGTAAGTCTATATACTGAATCTGAAATATATACCATATAAACCCTTAGCATGGTAAATTGTCTACAGGAAATGTCCATCTTTCAAGTTGCTTACTGAAAATCAACTGACTGAACTGCATACTATCCATTGAAGATAATGTGACAGTGATGAAATAGATATATGCATGCATAATGCATACATAAAACTTTACAAGGACTGAATAAAAAAGTACATCATGCGTGCATGAAGATTAAAATCTTTGCATTATCAAACAGATTTACACAATAATACATGTATTTGACTGTTTTGTTACATCACTGTCACGTTATCCTAAATGGAGTGTACATACACTGGCTGATCATAATCTGCACTGTTCACAAAGGCAAAATAACCTGTCACCAGCAAGGTACATTGTACATGTTGTAAGGATTAAAAACAAATTAAATTAAAATATATAGCTATGAGCAAATAGCCCAAAATGTTTCACTGCTTGAATCTTTTTAGTTTAAACAATTTAGCTAAAGGTATTGTTAATCTTGATCAGATCAGTGCTATTTTGTGATACATCAATTAAAAACATAACCTCTGTCTTCCCTTTTCAATTAAAAGCATTTTGAAACAATAAATTGACACTTAACTAATACAAGTAAAATTGCATGTCAAATTACGACATGCCTTGACACTCCCATTTTGACCCTCGAGCACAAAACATGTAATAAAATTTGTACTTAACGATTTAAATGTACACCAGGAAATTAAACAAATATTCAAGTCAACTTTGACAAATTGCTACCACTGGACTTATGTTGAACTTTCAATTATTGCACCTCATAAACCACTGACCTTACCCTGACCTGTGTTTATCCCTGTCTGAGAATGTATATCTTGTCTAGAAATTTCTACTTTAAACTTTAATACTCAGACCAGTATTGCTAACATTTACCGGTAATATTGAATAAAACTTTGTAATGTTGGAAAACCCAGCTTAAACAGACATATACAGAAGGCCATTACCAAAATATACACGTCACTTCCTATCAACAACAGCAATTTGAAATTTAAATTCAAAGTTTTGAAAAGATAAATGAAAATGTAATGAACATTTTCAGACACATTTTAGGTATACATGTTAAACACTTTAACTAGTGCCAGCAAAATCAGGCCAGAAAAGTGAAGAACAAACATACACAAATGTATATGAATTAATACATGGCAAGTCACATAGACTTTGTACAGTATCATCAGAAGAATATAGTGGTTATAAACAGCGTAAAACTGCTCTTATATTATGTATTTATCTCAAACAACATAATATAACTTACATAATACTGTTTGTAGATAATGAATTTCGAAAGTCGTTCAGGCCCGTTCAGGTCAAAAGCATGCAGACAATTTGCAGTTAATACAAAAGTTTTGTCATACCTTAACGGCAACATCCTCGCCGTCATGCGTGACTGCTCTATGTACCTGAGCTAGACTGGCAGCTGCCATTGGTTCTTCATCAAACTCCTTGAACACAGTGTGAGGTGAAGCACCAAAATCCTCCTCAAACAATTCCTCCATCTGCAAAAGGTTTTATGTACATTCACAAAATTGTATATTTTTCTGGTTCCAAAACAGACATTTTATGAACTTTAGTATATGAAATGTTAGATCTACCAGTTTTGTAGCTGTGCTCTATCTTTGTTAAGTCTCTTATTTTCCTTTATATTTCAAGCAGACATTACAACTGAACTGGTATGAATAATGGTACATGTACAGCAACTATCAAACTTTTCATCTATAGATCAGTCATCTCAGAATCTTTAAAAACTTTTGCATTACAAGTGGCAAGAAATTATACTATTGTGATCAGTGCAGATCATGATCAGTCTGCACATTTATGCAGTCTGATCATGATCTGCACTTTTCACTATTCAGTCAATTACTTTTCAGTGAACAACCCTTTGAACAATGCTACAATAGTACAAATGAAATTTTAAGAAAGATCTATGACTTATTTTAAAATTTGAATGTTAGAGCACTAAATACAGTATAATGATGACCCTACTAATTTAAAGCACTGGATCCAGTGTTTCTGAGCTTCCAATGTTGAGGAAAGTTTCACCTGGATGGTTCCAAAGAGAATGATACATATAACCTCTGTCATGCCAAAAAAACACTGACTAAAACAAAACACAATCAATTTTCAAAAACAGACCACATAATAAAACGTGATCAAATGTGTTGAACACATAAAGAAAATCCGACTTACATCACTGGGTTCCATTGACAAAGCTTTGTCTTGTAGTATGACTAGAGTATCTACATATTCTTTAGGAAGTACATGACTCATTGAGACAAGCCCTTGTCCTAATTTCACATAGAGTCCTCCATTATTGAGGCATCCCATAAGTAGTTTCTCCGCTGAACGTTTATGACAAAGTTTGATTGCTTTGTCGTATTCGGCAGAATCCTCATCAACGTTTCTCAATGACAGCTTGTAGTCAATAGAAACAGACAATCCTATCACTGCAGATCTGAAAAACAAATAGCTGATCTTAAGTTTGTCTTTTGTTATAATTCATACCTCTGCAAAAGGCACATGCAGTTGTACAATGAACATACTCCAGGTCAGAGTAAATGAATAAGTTTGTTATTACCGTACCGGTATAAAATGTTTAAACAAAATATGATACAATAGGATCCTACCAAACAGGTTTATTGTTATACCTTTTGTTCATTTTCCACACTGCAGATTCATGCAGTTGTCTTTAATTTGTACTTAAAACTTAAAAGCAAACATGGTAACAGATCAATTTCAACAATACTTGTTGCTGTGGAAAAAAACACAGATCTATACTTGTACTTTTCAGGGATAAAACAAACAACCGCAGAAAGAACAAGACTATAGTAAAGTGCTTACCTTAAAAATCTTATAAAACCACCTGCAGTTACTCTAACTTTTCTTTTGTACTGCTCCTTTAAACACAGGTAAGTCCCTCCAGACACTACAGACAGTAATCCCATCCAACTAGCAAACTTTCTGCTTCTGGACATTCTTGGGTTTTTAGATACGGCTGAATCAGTCTGCGTAAATCTTCGTATAACTTGGTTCTGAACAAAACTTGAATTTGATTGTGACCTATGTCTAAGACACTTTGTACATAGGGACTGCCTCCCTTTTAATGGAAGAAATTCAAATATCCTTTTTGAAGTCATTATTTTTATTCTTATAACACTTCACAGTTCTTTGTTCTTTACTTTAAGACAAGTTTTTTCCTGTAAAAAAATATTGAGAAATATATTAATCAAGACAACACAAATCACTTTTAAAGCTTTTGAACTGACAGTATTCTTGAGAAACATACACTGGTAAAGGAATCAAAAAAATATTTTTAAGAACTGCATATTTAAGAGTTGTTGACCTTCACTATTTAAAGAGTCCTTGATCTTTTTCTCAAAGGATCTCTCTTTACTGCTCATGACCCTATCTTCCTACTGGTTTAAGGACATAATGATATTGTAAGCAAGTTGATCAATTCTGCTAAATCTGATTTGGGGAGATATATGTTCTTTAATCTTGCTCATTGTCACACTATTGTGTTTCATTTGTAGTTCAGAGTTTTATTTCTTCCCTTCCATAGCAGTTTTTAGACCCACATTGGCAGCCATTATCAGCAATTTCCACACAACTCTTAATATCCATCTTACAGTAGTTTGTATTGTGCTGGATTGTTATGTAGTGTTATCCTTGAGCATTATGATTTTTTAAGGTAATCTATTACATTAACATGTATCTGTATTTCATTCATTTGCTTTACAAAAAAACAGCAAAGAATGTGATAACAAGGTTATTCTATGATTTGACTGGGTGACCTAGTTTTTAACCCCAGATGACTTTTATTCAGAGTTTTTTCTCCTGTTAAAACACTGGTAAAATGGGCAAAACAACAATTTCATAGAATATAATATATACTAATGACTTTTGAGGGGTCAAATCTTCATATAACTGTGGTCATGTAAAGCATAAAAACCAGGTATATTGAAGGACCAGCCTAAATCATTCAGTTTAAAGATTTGACCAATGTTATAGATCTGATTTTCAAATTGGTCAAACCATTTGACGGTGAACAACTAAGAAATATCAGCCTGTAAAATCAGTTTGCCTTCGAAGTCGAAATAATGCGACTAGTTGAAGCATTAGTATTTAGCTAAAACAATGAAAGAGTATCGCTAAAATACCTGACAGTAGAATAATGACATGGTTTAACAATCATTGAGTAACTATTGAATTTAATCGTTATCAGGATTATGTAAGCAGATATATTCGATATCTATGCCAAGAACATCCGAATCCACATCTATCCGAAACGTATAGTTGACGTATTATGCAATGAGTAAATAGTTTCATTAAATTGAATGGAAGACCTTCAAAATTGAACAGAATTTAATAAAGGATTAATTTTTCTATCTGAAATGATTAATTCATCCCCAGAAAACACACACAAAGGTAAGAAACTTCAAGTTTTCGCCTAAAGGAATTACCTTCAGACAACCGGCAAGGACGTTGCCTTTGGAACCCAAAGAAGTACTGTAGATCAGAAAGAACGTGACCGCGTGCCGGTGTGATCTTGCGCTTGCTTGATAATTTTCTATGATTTTAATTTGTATTTTCGCTTTATGTCAAAACATATGTTAATATACAATAGAATCTATTAGGACAAATTTAAATGCACAGTCATTGGTAAGCACCATCTTTCATAGTTACGGTAGAATCTATTGAGTTATTCAAATTACACAAACAGACACTAATAGTAAAAAGAATGATTTTAAAAATATGATAAGTTTTATTTTAAGTTGGCAAGACAAGCAAAGTGAAACATAAGCTCTTATCGAGCTTTTGATATGACTATGTATTACAATTGTGAGCATATTAACAAGGACCTGTATACAAGTTGCCAATCCATGTGATATTAATTAACAAGTAAATAACAGCTGTAAAACAAATATCACATGCAAAAGCACACACTTTACACACTGTTGAGCTGTGCTTAAGCTTCTGATAAAAAATTTAAGAAGCACACTAGTGCGCCCAATAATACTAGTTTTAAAATTAACATAGGAATAATTGCATAAAATTGTTATAAAAAGATCCCATCGATTTAAATGAAAGATTTGCAATGTGTACTTGCAATACCCACATCTGTAACAGTTAACAGCACTGCAAATACCTAGCAAACTAGGACTAGGTCTACATGCATCATACATGAAATACAATGATCACAAATATATATTGTTCTACTACCATTTTGAATTGAGAGAAATACCTATACATCTATAGCTAGCCAACATTTTCATGTAAATTTAGTTTTTATCTTTTTTTTTCTCTCTCTCTCTCCTTTGGTCATCATAATTTGAAAAAAATATGATAAATTGACCCGACAGTCTCAGTAACAATATAAGCATGCTTGTATATGTACAAACAGAAAATGTATTTGAATGTTTCCAGTGGTACGGGGTATAATATTACTTACTTACTCAGAACAAAATGTTACTTTTTATTAATGTTTATCCATTTCACGTGCCAGTGTAAATTTATCCATCATTCTTTGCGATCTAAAATTTCACTTCGCTCGAAACAATAATAATATTGTGTTCATTGTTAAAAACACACGTCTTCAGTAAGAACAATTCACATGATGCATGTCCTGACCACGCTTTTTTGCAGCCGACGCACAGTAATAACTACTTACACTTCCGTCCCCGGGGGCATGCTGATCAACAAGCGGTTTTATTGATTTAAGAAACATATAAAATAAATGTGATGTCATTAATATAAAATTCGATTGCTTGACCGATTTTTTCACTAATATTTATAGTTTAAAAGTATCCCATTAAAAGTTGATGAAAGTCTTGTCAACGCTGAAATATCAGAGAACGAACGTGGCGTAAAATAAAACCTGACAAAATCTCGTGTTTAATTTGGAATATTCTCGAATTAAAAATGTACAGCGGAGCCGATAAACAGATCGTTTTGTTGTGTGTTTCAATGTTTTCCTTTATGCCTATAAGGAAACAGCATGACTTTCAGTGCACCGGGTACGTCAGTGGTGCATATTAGAGTATTTAAGCGGGGAAGACGAAGATCACATTTTATATGAATGTAGAAAGATATAAACTTCTTTATTTCCTCCATTTACGAAGATAACATATATAAATTGAAACATTAAGAACAAACATATTATTTGAAATATTATGCATGCACAACTGAAAATAAATTATTTCAGTAGCATTCAAATAGTTAGTTACAATACAATATATTTACAGACATGGCATAGAACAATTTCAAAATACAGACTACTGATTCCACGAACGAAAGACGTGTAAATGAGAGTAAGAAATTGGGTTTGATCGTGTCAGAGATCGTATATGTATAATAAATCCTGATGGTGTTTAGGTAGTTATATAATATAATAGCTATATATACGATTTGTTTTTATCTTTTATAAGTAGTCGATAATACAGCCATGTCCCAGATCCGTTCCTATTTCAAAGTGTGTAATGAGACAGGGATATGCGTCCTTGAATGATAAATAAAGTACTGCAAAGTCTTAAAATCACGCTCTCTAATACTTAACCTACAAAGGGGGGGTCACTGCGTAGGAACTGTAAAGAGTACGGTACGGTACGGACGCAAAGCGGAAGTTGTCCAGGATGAAGCACTGATGAAAGTCACATGATCATTTTCGTTCAAAATGGCGCCCAAGTCAGCATCCCAGGCCAGAAGTTCCACCAGAAATTCGAGAAATAAAACTGCTGGGAAGAAGAAATTACCAGATCCAACGCACATTGGCCATTTCGTATCAATCTTGATCATGTCATTGTGTAAAAAAGTCCTTCATGTAGACACAGCAGTAAAAATAGGCGTCTATCTATGCGGAGTACTGATCGGGTCAGTTTTTTCTGACGTGTTTGCACTGCCGAGGTCGTATTTCTCAGACAAGAAGAACATATTTAACCGATTTTTCGTAGCCTTTGGGTTTGGATGGACGTTGTTATTGCTAGGAGTATATGTATTTTTGACGAGCTTTGTCTACACATGTGGAAAATGGAAGCTTGTTGTACGTAAACACTTACTACGGCTGGTAATTTCGACAGTATGGTGGTTTCTGCTAACAAAAACATTCAGTTATGTTGATTCAGTAGTTGGAGTTTGTTCAGTGTCAAATCACAAGAGGAAATATGACTGTTTGAAAGCAGGAAGAGCCTGGTTAGGATTTGATGTTTCAGGACACGTGTTTCTTTTGATTCATATTCTTCTGACGATCTCTGAAGAGGCTAAAAGTTTTAAAGCTTGGTCAAACTTAAAATCCATTCTTAGCGAAGAAGATATTGCGATGAAAAGAAATTTGACAGAACGTGATATTTCGCAAGCAAGAATCTCGTATGAAAGTCTTACACCTTACATCAAGATTGTTTTTTTGTTGCTAACACTTTGGACAATCTTTTGTGAATTTATGCTGATTATTTCTGTGGTCTACAGATTCCATACACTCACACAGAAAGTAACTGCTGCGTTTGTTGCTGTTGGCTGTTGGTTTATCACATACCAAATTACTTTGGAGACCAAAACTGCTTTCGTTCCAGATCAGCCAGGACAGTGTACTCTGAATTACATGAAGATGAAACAAAGCTGATTTGTGATCTCTGTAAAGCTGTTGTGACATTTTAAAAGAGTGTAATTTGCTGAGTTGTTTAAAACACTGCCCCATCAAAGATTTATTTTCAATGATAAATTTATTTAGTTTACATATTCTGATATTGTACTATGTCACTCTTGTTCAATATAAAGTGTTAAGTTTTGACCTCACCTGAGCTCAAAGTGCTCAAGGATGAGCTGTTGTGATCAACAACTGTTTGGTTTCTGACTATCTCTATGACCATCCTTCATCATTTTTTTGTAAGTGGATTAGAAGTCTAGATACCACAATTTTAGCCATATCTTAATGAAACTTTGTGACAGTATTCACATCAATTGATGAAATCTAGGTCAAGCTTGATACTTACTGGGTCATCTAGGGTAAAACTCAGGTCACATGGTGAAATCAAAGAAAATCATTTTTAAAACTTCAGATCAACATTTAATATTCAATCTTTATGAATTTGATCAGAATGTTTGACCCAAAAATTTCTAGGTCAAATCTGAAATAAGGTCACTTAAGGTGAAAAAGCCTGGTCTCTTTCACAAATTAAATTAATACATGTATTAGCACTCTGGAGGCCACAATTAATACCCAGTTATCATGAATTGAAATTTGGTCATAGTGTTTGTCTTGATGATTTCGAAATCAAAATTGAATGTGGGCCCCCTTGGATTAAAACCTAGGTCATCAGGTCAAATCTAAGAAAACCTTAATACTCTAGTAGTCACATTTTAAAGCCATTGGTCACTAAATTGGTCAGAATGTTTGTCGTCATGGTCAAATAGAATGTTTGTGACTAAATGTTAATGATAGTAGTTAAATGTTGAATTTCAGTCACATGACATAGAGTCATAAGTAAGTCATGTGCTCAGATGGGTGATATAGGGCCATCTTGACCCTCTTTCTTGTTTTTGTATATCATTTTAGCATTTTAAATGCCATTGGCTAAACCTATTATTCACAGCAAACTAAAGCAATCAATCAAATTATTGTAACTAATTTAAATTATTGTTACTATCCTTGAAATTTTCACATATGAGACACTGACTGATCTTTCTTGGTAATATAAATGAACAGTGAGGTATGAGTATTGTCACATCCAAAGTCATCATGTATGGGAGTTTTAAAAAAAATTCAGATTAAATGATATAATATAATGTAATTATCTTGCATGGATGTGTTTTGCTTTTGGGGGTTAACATTTGCATCCTTACTTGTGGGAAAATAGTCAAAGGGGGACGAAATATGGGGTAATTTTTGCAACTTTTTGAGGGAAATTGCCTGTAGTATAACAGAAATAACCGAAGCACAGAATACATGTAGTTGCAGTGTGCATCAGGGGTAAAAAGCTATAGGTTTTTGACTGTACATGTAATCAAACTGGTATAAATGAAAAGTTTCTAGTATAGAGTTAAAGCTAGTGGTGTCTATACATGCTATAGACTAAATACATGTAATTAGAAATCTGTTAAAAATACCTGCAAACAGTGAAAAAAAAGCTCATGACTGTAGAAAGTGGAAAATCATGTTTGATAAATCAACCATGAACAGTATTTTATATAAATATTAGTATGTTTGTAAAAACATCTCATCGGTTAGCTCAATTGGTAGAGCACGAGACTTGTAAGCTTGTGGTAGCGGGTTCGATTCACAGGGCTGACCAACTAAAATTACTAACAGTCTTTCAAATGAGACTAAAACCAAGGTCCCATGTATGGGTGCTATACACCTGGCATGTTAAAAGAACCAGGGGTGTCTCTGGAATTGGGACGCTTTCTGTATCTTGCACTATCCCCGGAAACCTAAAATAACTAACTTCTTCTGGGGGCGTTGGTCATGTGCTCAACCGGTACCAAAGATAAAACCCTAATATACGATACGATAAAAACATCTGATTGGGGTGTGAATAGCCATTGAAAGCAGTGACTTAACAGATATTTCTGATTTATGGCATTATTAATTGGTTTTATATTTCATTATTTCATTGTAGCCTTTTTGTTAAATTATACATGTAGATATATAGTAGAATGTTACAATGTAGTAGTATTATACAAGAATTTAGTCATGCATATGAAAACTATATAACAAGATTGTGAAAAGTTTTTTCAATCCATCTATGTTGTAAGAAATCCATGTACTTACTCTGTATCCCAGTATTGTGATTCAGTGTTGTTCATTGAGTTATGTTAAGGCACTGTTGAACTATGACATCCATACAGATGTTTGAGGTGCAGTATTAAAACAAAAGTACCTCTGTCAGTGGTGTTACTGGTATTTTCAAGTTGTTTAGAAAATCAAGCATTATAATACATGTACCATGATTAGAAATCCTTTGCAGGGTTCCCAGTTGATTATTCATAACTTGTGCCAATTGTGTGCAAAAATTGTTGAAAACTGCCTAACTCCTTGATAAAGGGTTTTTATTTTGAAGTATTTCTAAAGCCTAAGGCCCTAAACAGAAAAACATTTTCCAAATTTGTGTTTTTATCGCATTTGGCGACATTAGCATGGGACAGAGAGAACCTTGCTTGGTAGCCACATGTTCTATTAATTTAAATCAGGGCTTCATGTGCCATTTGCAAGACTGAAATTCTGAGGAATAAGGAAAGACATTTTGAAAATGATGACAAAAACTTTTACCACTTTTAGCAACATATATACACAAATTAATTATTACGTTACATTTAGCAGTGTATTTTTCATTGGTCATGTCGGTAGTATAAACCAAGTTTTCTGAACATTTTATGTATGTGACAGTATGCCTGCTGCTTTTTAAAAGCACTGTCTTGTCAAACTTAGGATGTTTTTATTGAAATCTGGGACTAATATGTATGCTGGCACTGTGATCCAATTATTACACAACATACCCATTCTACCTGACACAGTATAATATTTATCGGCCAAGATGATTTTACATGTACAATGCTATAAATGGTAATGTGAAAGTTTCTAGTAGTTTATAATGATAGGGCTTTGTAGCGCAGCTACAATACAATATGTATATTTTGTTACCAGTGAGTATTATTGTGCCAAACCTGTGTACATGTATGTCCTTCCTTACTCCTTCATCTGTAAGAGGGAGTTTTGCATTTGGTGAAATGTTCCCATGATATGTGATCAAAATGTATTTTATTTATGTAAATCCAATTTACTTATAAGCCATGATGTATATGTGATTGTTCTTAGCTGTTCTGGGCTCCTTATGCCTTATAATGATTAATGAATGTGTTGAGTTATCTATGACATGTCAATATGTCCATTTGGAAGTACATGTATCATGAAAAAGATTTTGTTTTGGTCTTTGCAACTTTGACCTATATGTATTGAAACCAGACAGACTTTGTTTTAGTTAATTTTAAAAGAAATAAGTCTCTAAACTTAAACTACAAAATATGGCCAGTTAGTGAAATAAACAACCTTTTTCTTGTTCATTTCAAATTTGATACAGATGACTCCCATTAAAAACTTACTTTTGATTTACCGGTACATTAGAGTATTCGGGGTCATTTTTTCCAGAATAAATGCTCATTGACTTGAACGAATTGTCAATTATTTCAGTTATTTAGAACCTTTATACTTACATGTACAAGCATTTATGTTGTTGCTATAGCAGCTGCTGTCATTATTGGTTGGGTTTGCAGATTTGTAGTGACCCTAATTCCTCATACCGGTATTTGTATTTTCCAAGCTCAATAAATGATAAACTGTCATTGATGTTAACATGAAAATGTTTGTTACAAATGAACATGGGGATTTATGATCATGTGGTTGATTATAGCTACATGTACCGGGAAGTAAATTATTAGTGGTCATATTTTTTCTTTGTTTTTAATCACAAAAGAATGTATTTGTTTTCATGTGCAGTTTTCAGTTGAGCTACTGTGGTTACCTTTTGTCCGTCTGTAAACATTTACAATGTACCTTAGCTTTGTTTACATTATATAGACCACAATGTTCATTTGATCTTACTGACTCCAGTTTTTTGTCTTGATGAAATTGTGATTTTGAATGAAACTTGGCAGTAAATTGGATCAAAAAGAAGTAAAGCCTCATTAGCACTTTAGAGGCACTATTTTGTTCCCAATCACCATAGAAGCATGTCTGAATGTTTACATTGATGAAGTTATGGTCTTATTTTAAATTGTGTCACATGGGGTCAAAAACTGGGTCACCAGGTCAACATGTAATACCAAAAAAATGTACTTAAGATGCCACAATTTATAAACAGTCATTATAGAACTTGGTCAGAATATTTTATTTGATTTTTTCTGGGTCAGAAGCTAAGTCACACTAAGTCAAAAAGAAGGTCATCTATTCTAATCAAAGGATAACTTTGTAAACATGCAAGAGACTAGACGAGTGATTCACACCCAATCACCATTTTTTTACCCGAGGGTCTAGTTTTTAGCTCGACTATTCGAAGAATAAGGAGAGCTATCCTAGTCACCCGAGCGTCGGTGTCGGCGTAACCACTTATGTTAAAGTTTGCGTACCACCTCAAATATTTTCAAAGTCCATTGACATATGGCTTTGAAACTTTGCACACTTGTTCACCATCATGCCCCCAATCTGTACACAGGAGGAGGTAACTCTATCAAGCATTTTGACAAAATTATGCCTTTTTTCTACTTAGAATTTACGTTAAAGTTTGCGTACCACCTCAAATATTTTCAAAGTCCATTGACATCTGGCTTTGAAACTTTGCATGCTTGTTCACCATCATGCCCCCAACCTGTACACAGGAGGAGGTCACTGTATCAAGCATTTTGACAGAATTATGCCCCTTTTTCGACTTAGAATTTACATTAAAGTTTGCGTACCACCTCAAATATTTTCAAAGTCCATTGACATCTGGCTTTGAAACTTTGTACGCTTGTTCACCATCATGCCTCCAACCTGTACACAGGAGGAGGTCACTGTATCAAGCATTTTGACAGAATTATGCCCCTTTTTCGACTTAAAATTTACATTAAAGTTTGCGTACCACCTCAAATATTTTCAAAGTCCATTGACATCTGGCTTTGAAACTTCGCACGCTTGTTCACCATCATGCCCCCAACGTGTACGCAGGAGGAGGTAACTCTATCAAGCCTTTTGACAGAATTATGCCCCTTTTTCGACTTAGAATTTACGTTAAAGTTTGCGTACCACCTCAGATAATTTCAAAGTCCATCGACATATGGCTTTGAAACTTTGCACACTTGTTCACCATCATGATCTCAACCTGTGTACAAAAGGAGGTCACTGTATCAAGCTTTTTTACAATATTATGCCCCTTTTTTTACTTAGAACTTACGTTAAAGTTTGCGTACTACCTCAGATATTTTCAAAGTCCATTGACATATGCCTTTTAAACTTTGCACACTTGTTCACCATCATGATCCGAACCTGTGTACAGGAGGAGGTAACTGTATCAAGCATTTTGACATAATTATCCCCTTTAGAGACAGGATGGATATTATTTTATATTGTCAATCACTGAGAATAGTCGAGCGCGCTGTCTACTGACAGCTCTTGTTTTAGCTGGGGTCACCATATCAAATTGGAGAAAAACCATTGAAACATTCTAGAGGCCACAATTTATACCCAGTCACTATCATCCAAAACAGTTAAGAATAATTGTCTAGTTGACATCTAGGCCAGTTTTGATAGCAGGTTACATGGGGTAAAAAACTAGGTCACAAGGGCAAATAAAGGGTTACCCTTCCAGCTTAGGATTTGTTAGACACAACATTTTACACCTAATCTATATGCCAAAGTTTATCTAAGGGAATTGACCAGACTGCTGCAGACCTTTTATCACATACAGATCTGTATACATGTACCTTTGTAAGTCAGTAAGATCTGCTCATTAGCTGCAGATCAGGTGAGTGATATAGAGCCAACTTGGCCCTCTTACTTACCGTGTTGTGTTTGTTTTCTCATTATTTTTTTGTTGTAGTTGCCAATTTACTCGTTGTGAAACGCAAACTATCCATTTGATTTGTTTCCGATCATCCATTTGCTTTTACTTGTTTGTTTTCAGGGTATGTTTTTGTTTTGCATTTCATTTTTGTGTTATTTTTATACAATAAATGCACTTACCAGGATATACAAGTTTTTCTATCTGCATCATTGGCCAAAGCTCTCAAAAGTACCACTGTTTTAAGGAAAATGATGTATTTTCAGTCATGTAAGTTCTTTAAAGCCAGCGTTATACTTCAACCTTTTTCTATACACTGGGTTCACAAGTCAGCAATGGATCTGATTGCAGGAGTAAAGGTTCGCCAAGTTTTCACTGCATCCTACTTTTACCTACAGCATCCCATGTCAATTTATTTTACTGTAAGTAGGGATTATTCTTTAATGAAGAAAGGGGCAGGTGCCCTAAAAAGGGACAGGGAGCTCTAAAACAGCGACTGAATAATTGTGTGTTTGATCATTATATCCCGAAACGAAGTTTGGGGGGGGGGTATGTAGGAGTCACCCGTGGGTCGGTCAGGCGGTCTGTTGCATTTTCCTTGTCTGGAGCATAACTTGAAAACTACTAGTTGTTTCAGAAACAGAAAACATCCTTCAAAATTTGAAAACGGTATGTATTGGGCGGGGGTCATAATTTGAACAATCTTAGTAAAGGGCCACTAGGTTATGCCACATGCTAAATATCTAAGCTCTAGACCTTGTGGTTACATAGCATAAGATTTTTAGGTTTTTCCTATATAAGACTATGTAAAAACAAGTGACCCACCAACTTGGGGTCAATTTTGAATCAGGGGTCATTATTTAAACTATCTTGGTAGAGGTCCACTGAGTAATGCCATATGCCAAATATCTTAGCTCTAGGCCTTCCTGTTCTTGAGAAGAAGATTTTTAAAGTTTTTCCTTTCCGTTGCCAAGGAAACAAGAGTGTTGTACGGAATGGAATTATTTTAACATCTATGAAAGGGCTTCATGCAAAGGACATCCCTGCCAAGTTTTATCATCATTGGCCTAGTGGTTTCAGAGATGTTGTTTTAAGGAAAATGTTAACAGACATACGACGTATGGAATACGAACCTAATACCCCACTCTGGCACTATGTTCCATGTGAGCTAGAAAGGTGACAACTGACTAAAGTTCCTTATTATCCTGTTGTATAATATGAAGCTGTCATATCTGAAATATCTACAGTAATCCAGTTTTCATAGTCACACACAAGTTGCTATTTACATACATAAATACTTCAGGAAGTTTACTAGTAGTAAAAATATTGAGTTTCAGAAAAATGTTGATGGGGACTACAGTTATATGCTCTGGACAGATGTTGCATGTGAGGGGTGTATGTGTTGATTGACATGATGACAAACCTAAAAACATAATTGTCTGAGTAGCAGACAATTATTATACCCCCGAAACGAAGGATACGAGTCACCCGGTGGTTGGTCTGTCAGGCGGTCTGTTGCATTTTCCATTGCCCTTTGTTACTTTTCCTTGTCCGGAGCATAACTTGAAAACTACTGGTTGTAATTTAATACACGGGTCGTACCGACTATACCTCGAACAGGGTTGGTGGACCTAATAAGCACAATTACAAACAAAAGTAATTTAATACAACTTCATTCAATGCCATTGAATCAATGGTCAAGTACATTGAGAGGAAGTGCAGTGCACATGAACCATACCTCTATCTTCACTAATTACAGAGTTATTGCCCTTTGTTACTTTTCCTTGTCCGGAGCATAACTTGAAAACTACTGGTTGTAATTCAATACAACTTCATTCAATGCCATTGAATCAATGGCCAAGTACATTGAGAGGAATGCAGTGCACATGAACCATACCTCTATCTTCACTAATTACAGAGTTATTGCCCTTTGTTACTTTTCCTTGTCCGGAGCATAACTTGAAAACTACTGATTGGAATTCAATACAACTTCCTACAATGGTCCAGCACAATGAGAGGAAGTGCAGTGTACAAGAACCATAACTCTATCTTGCCAAGGACAATATCTATATTTTAGTTTTTTTCTGCAAGGTATTCTGTTACGACGAACTTCTTCAGTTTCTAAAGCAGTTTTTCAGGGGTATTAATCACATTTAGTGATAGGTCTAGTTTTGGCTTGTTCACGGCTTGTGTATATAGGTCTGTTGCTTGTTAAAGCTCAAGACAAAAGACACAACTGAAGATTTTTTTAAGGATTTTATGAACGTATTTCAAAACAAAAGCTGTTGTTCAAGAAAAACAAACAGTTAAACTGTACTAGCACACAATCCAATTAAAAACCATAGAGCATCATACATGTATCTGAGGTTCGTGCAAAAACAAACATAAACACGTTTGTGTAACTGAGACATGACAACAAAATTATATATTTTCAAAAATAGAGAAACTGTTCTAGTGTTATTGCTGACACTTTTAACATGACTCACAGTACAGTACTAATACATTGTACATTGTTTTCATTGCTTGTAGTATTATGTACACATGTATTTATTCATATGTAATATCAAGGATCTATATACATATGTGTATATAGATCCATGGTAATATACATTCTCTATTTTCCATTAATCTGTACACAGCAGCTGCTGTTTCTGTCCACTTGCTTTTATTAACATGATTTTTATTGGGATGTTAAAAGAACAAACAGCGGATCCAGTTATTTATACAGATACGGGCAGCATGAAACTAAGGTACTCAAAAATAATCCTGTATATAAAACATCGTAACTGTAATATTATAGAATATATATAGCAACTTCTTTCACTTCACCATATTAATTTATTTACTCTCGCAAAACAACTTGTATTAATCACTCTTGAGAACACTAAAGATGGAATCAACCTCAAAGATTGTCAAAATAGCCTATAAACCATATTTAATTTGGATTGACAGACATCTGCTAAAAATGTTAACAAACTTGCTGCACTAATGACAACTGACAACTTAAAAGTTTTATTAAAATGTCACCATTATCTAAACAATCAGGTTTATTTATAGGTTGGTATGTGGGAAAATTAATCTGATCAGTCTTCAAACAGAAACCATAATCTCTTTTAACATAATTGTACAGAGTTTTATACAGGACAGGAGAACTGTTGTTCATTATACAGTTCATTATTGGATTAGTTCAAAGAGGTAAATGTTGTAAAATTGTGTAATTCATTAATACTGGTAAAATACTACATGTATCATTAATTCATGTGTTTTGTTTCTCTTGCTATGGTTCTTTTTCTTGCAGGTGGGTCCTCAAGTATAGGTTAGTGTTCATTTTGATGCATTTATGAAAATAAGCTGGTCAGTCAGGGCAAGCTATTGTTACAGTAGTGAATGTATCAACAAATGCTGTCAGTAGAACAGCGCGCTCTTGCCAATAAAACAAAACTTTGACAGTTAAAGGCAAAACAAGGATCTGTATAAACAAGGGCCACAAGTAGCAAGATATTAAGTCAAGAGTTATCAAACTTAAATGTTTGATATCCCTGAATACTACAGCAAAGTTGTAGATTAATACTTCAAGTGGTTAATGATATATGTGCATGACAGTGCCAGTTGCACACAAGACTTTAGCTTGGAATTTCTAAGTACAAATCAAGAAACATTTTCACAGAGTTATCTTCTCTTGCTTACAGATAGGTCTCATGATGGTACATAAGTACTCCAACTTTCAAAGTAATATCTCAAATGGTTAAGTCAACAAGTGGACAAGAATGAAAATTTTAACTGAGTTTCTAAGTCAAAAAGGGCCAAAATTTAAATAAAATCCTTGACAGAATTACCTTCTCCTGCGCATATTTTGGGATCATGATGGTTTACAAGTATTCCAACTTTCAAATTAATATCTCAAACAGTTTAGTCAAAAAGTGGACTAGTACGAAAAACTTAACCAAGATTCTAAGTTGATAAAGGGCCTTAATTTTTAAAACAAATCCCTGACAGAGTTACCTTCTCTTGCGTACAGATGGGGGTAATGATGTGAAATAGCATTAAAAGTTTCAAAGCAATATCTCAAAGGGTTAAGGCAATAAGTGGATTTTACCCATATTCAATGTATTTTCTAAGTAAAAAAGGGGCATAATTCTGTCAAAAACTTTGACAGAGTTATGTACTCTTGTCTGTTGATGTATGTCATGATGGTAAACAAGTATGGTTAGTTTCAAAGCAATACCTCCAATGGTTTTGAAATAAAGTGAGGTGGTACGAAAAACTTAACCAAGCTCAATACACTTTCTGAGTCAAAAAGGGCCATAATTCTGTCAAAAACCTTGACAGAGTTATGTACTCTTGTTTGTAGATGGAGGTTATGATGGTAAACAAGTATGGCAAGTTTCAAAGCCATACCTCTAATACTTGTGAAATAAAGTGGGGTGGTACGAAAAACTTAACCGAGGTGTGACACCAACGCCGTCGCTGGGGCGAGTAGGATAGCTCCCCTTTTCTTCGAAAAGTCGAGCTAAAAATGAACACTTTAGTAGTGTTTGACATTATTTGTTGTAAATCAGCATTGTACTCAGTATATAGTTATTGATATAAGTGCAGTAAATATTGCACTGTGATTGGACAAAAAACAATTTCAAACAATAAGAACCTATATGCTGGCAACTATATCAACCACATACCAATTTTCCCTTACATTCCCCTCACTGAATTCTATAGAGTGACACTGTGCGCTATATATACACATTATCAGCTATATTTGAAACACCACTTGTCAACGAAATATGCTATCCCTTTCACTTCCACTGGTCAGTTGTCTTTGTTCACAGGTTTGCTTGTATTCTCCATTGGGGTGACTGTTCTTAGTTTTGCAAATATTTGAAAATCTTTTCCACATATATTTCCACTTCAAGGCAGGCAGAGCCATTATATAGCTGATATTTCATGTATGAAAGTCTGCACATAAACTGTATATAGCAAAGAGTCCTTATACGCACATTAACAACTAGAATTTACAAAATCAGTATAATATTTAAATCACTTTGAATTCACGTGACAAAAAAATGTGATTTTTTTAAATCTCTGGGTCAATTCATGAGGCAATAAATTTGCGAACAAGCGATCCTGTTGGTGCACTATTCTGTAATACTTTTCAGAGACCTGAATTAGTGAAATGATGAACTCACATAGGAGTGCTCTCACGAAAATATGTCCAAAAATGTCATTGTTATTAAAATATTTGATCTATATATAACAATTATGTGAACTATCCAGAGACATGTATAATGCTGACACTTGGATGTATTTTGTTAGAATGTATACCTGAAACTGATGTTTTTCTTAAATATCTGCTTAATTTCCTCCCATTGCTGCCAAAAGACAAATGAGCCCTGTTAAAAAATAAAGGCTGGAGGTATTATGCTTGAAGTTTTAATGTAATATATAATCATCTAGCCTGATGGCCAAGCTACGTGACTAGATACATGTATGCAAACACATTATGAAAGCTACGAGAAATAAACAGACAAATAATGTACATGTAGTTCATAAACAGTGAAATGACAGCCTTGATCGCTATTTATAGAGCTTCTCTCTTACCTTGACATTTTAAAGGCTACATAGCTGCCCAATGATTTAATATCACTACTTGCATCTCTTGGAAAAGCCTAACATTTAAAAAAAAACAAAGTCTAAAACAAGTCATACTGACAAAAATAATGCCCAAATTTCCATAATATTCAAATGCAACTTAATTTTAAACCCGTATCCTACTGGTAACTGTTATTCATTCACTAAATTTTAAGTTGACAACCCTATCAACAATAAATGGAACTGACTAAGTTTGAAGATGGACGAGTCCATTTTAGAAATTTAGTGAACTTAGGATTAAACTGCTGTGTTCAGTGTTGTCTCCAGATCTGGTAACCCGTAAACTGTCTCGTACAGTTCCATCCTTCCAAACCAGACTGGTTTCTCATCTTTACTTATCTCGCACATGATGCTTAACGGCTTTTCGTCCTGCCATGTTTCAGACGTCAGCACATCGCCCCAATTCGTCGGACCAAAGTACAGCATTGAAAGTCTCTTGATGTGGAACTCGTGAAATGAGGACTTAATATGCTTTAACAGTTCTTTTCGTGAGGCGACGCTGGTGTTTTCTGTAAAGTATCGCAAATATGACGCACATC
Source organism: Saxidomus purpurata (assembly GCA_022818135.1). Classification (NCBI taxonomy): domain Eukaryota; kingdom Metazoa; phylum Mollusca; class Bivalvia; order Venerida; family Veneridae; genus Saxidomus; species Saxidomus purpurata. The sequence continues at coordinate 16,517,586 of JAFMSR010000012.1, read as the reverse complement.
GTGTTCGCTCATTGTGATCTGTGTCACCGAGAGGAATGGTAAAGCAATTCCTGTGTGTTGGTTCCGATTTCCGAGAGTAAGTTATGAGAGGTTTTTTGTTGTTTCCAGTTATTAATGGAGTGAATCTGTTTTTCCACCATTCTGGCAAAGGCTCAAGCTGACTAGTTTTCTTGTTAGTAATTGCATACACACTTCTTGTTCTAATGGATGGGTTCAAGTTGCCGCCACAAAACAGTTCATTTGTAGTTGTAAACGTCGAATTTCCAATGTCTGTCAGCTTTACCTGAGAATCTAAAGGGGCTTTAGGTGTTGTTGTTTCATAGAATTCGCTACTTATGTCCATGACACAAGCTTTAACAAACACACGTAGGTTCTGCTGGCGAACGGCGAGGTAGTCGAGGAAAGACGGTTCATGTCCAAAGGATGCTGTCTCAACATGACTCATTATGTCGAACATAGACACCATATTTGGCTGACCTATAAATAGAATATAAAAGATCAAAGATTCAAACCAAACTATCAAGGTTGTCTGCTGAGAAATACACAACAAATTCAATACAGTTCACAACAGTTTTGTTTATTACTGGCAATAAAGGCCAAGAAAAGTTGTAGACTGAACTATATTACCAAGTGAAATTGCATACAGACATTTTAACTCTTAGAGCATTGTTTTTGTCAGGAATTTTTTATTTACATACATTAACTTTAATATGTAAGCATACATACTGTGAGACAACTGGAAAGAGGAAATTTGCATCAGCAAATTGCAAAATTGATCTGGCAAGAGCTCAAATTTATAAAACAGAATGTTTGACTTTTAAAGGTCTTGCATAGTTTAGTGTTTTTTTTACTAGCAATAACATAAAGAATGTAAACAATACACTGATATATGGCTTGGAGTAATTTCAAGCTGTTCATTTACTAGTGTTGATAATCCAAATCTAGAAGCATGCACCGCCACGCCTGACAAATCTATCATTGGAAATGCATCAAAATGAAAACTAACCAGTAACCTATAGACCTAGATTACAATGTACCTTTTTGTAGATGGATCCCAACTACAGTGTTACAAATTAAAAGGGTTTCAAGTGTACTTTGATTGACTCTTTCCAGTTTCTACAATGATGAAAATTTATTTTACCTCTGAAACCAGAACATATCTGATCATGTTCCACTAAGTACCCTTTTGAACAATAAATAGTAACATTTAAAGATGGAAAAGACCATTTTAGAGTTGTGGCAAAGTATGAAGCTTACCAGTATGATCAATGTCATCAAACCTCAACCCAGGGAGGACAACTTGTACACCATTCTTGTCTTTACTCACTTGTATCATCAAGTTCAACGATGGATATGACCTGAAATGTCAAACAACATAAATGGATTAAATCTAATCAGGAACGCTGAAGTTGTTTTGGCTAAGTGCAAGAGGGTGACACAAGTGTTCCACTGAACACCCATCATGTTTTTAAGTATAAGTATAACTGGTAAAGCATCAGGTTAACTCTTACATTAGGAAACTTGTCAATAAGTCATCCCCCTTCATAATTACACTGCACTATTAGCTGCAACAGCAGTAGAAAGTAAACAGCTTGAAATTCCTCAAAATCATTTATCAGTGCATTGTTTCCATTCTTTATGTTATTGCTACTAGTAAAAAACAACAGTAAAATATGTTAGACCTTTAAAAGTCATTATACCAGATGTCTACTTGCCAACATCGCATATTTGATAGCTATATATATTGTGTATTTCAAACTGTAAAATTGTGCATTAAGTCCAGTTACACTTCATCTGTCATTAAACATGTTAAATAGACTGCTATTGTACATACTAATGATACTATCTAGTCTAACTTTCTATGCACGCCGAGATATTGTGTTATTTTTGTATGGGCAATATCTCTCATCTGCAAGATTCTGACCCAAAACGAAAATATCTCAGAATTTGCTCAAGACAATTATTTTGACTACATAGTCTCAGGGTTTCTCATATTGTAGATTTTTACCTATAATGTGTCTAATTGGCAACTCTTTGTTATTATTTACAGAGACAGTATCGTGTGACCATAATAGTTAGTTATGACAGTTAGCCATTATCAAAGATGATGTTACAAAACTGGCACAAATAAATAAAATGAAAATATTGGCAAAAATAAAAATTGCTGAAAATTCCTTATTTTTTTGTGGTGGGGTTAGTAAATCTGCCATGTACAATTATTATTTTATGTCATTTGTAACATATTTTGCCAAGCTATGCACCTTGGCATTTATAAGTTTTTTTTATTCCTCAAGGTGGCAATGGCCGAGACTCCCAACAAAAATCCCTGGGAATACTAGCTAAAACAACTTCAGCGTACCCGGTTTATATGCTTGACAGAACGGGTACTGCACCTGACGAAAAACAAAATATAAAAATAGCGGTATAGAGTTTTGGAAGCCAGAGGCAGAACTACGGGAATACGAGAAACTTTCTTCTCATTTCTGAGTATGAGGGTGACCTCAGATAATGCTGATATTGCTAACATTTGCCCTGCTTTATGGGTAACAAATTTACTTAGCCCCACGAGAATACGAGAAAACAGGATATGACAGTCTACATTACATGTACAGTAGCCTATCCGAAAACTACTCAAGGGCACTCACCTTGGAAACTCGTTCTAACAGGGTCCGTATATTATAATATACGGACCCTGGTTCTAACTAAAGTAACATGTTTGACGTTTTAACACATTAACGACAAATGAATAATATTTAACTGTATTCACCACTAGCAAATATTTGAGTTTTTGATTTTACCAGGGTCCGTATATTACAGGGTTATGAAACTCCACTTGTAATGGTGAATTAGCTATTATATGATGTCGTGCTATCGATTTTTTCCGAGCCGGTTTACCTGTATTTATGAATGCGACGGCTTTATCGAGCGGAAGCGTGTTTATGCGTGAAATACTGTACCCTACTGATACTAATGTCGTTACTGTAAAGACATTTTTTCTTCGATTTTGATATGATTTTCACATAATTTTCGGCAATAAAATTCTGATTCTAGCAATATAAATATCAAAATCATAATATATAAAATTCACTATGAAAAAACGAGTTAGACGCAAACTGACACGATGAAAACTGTATTTTTATGCTGAAAAAAAATATATGTGCGAACAAAATGCTTTGTTTTTATAACACTTTTCCATTATATTTTCAAAGTTAAAGGGTTAATAAAATGAATACTTTTTAATATATTAATTTTAATATATTGAAAGGGACATGTAAATCACTTTATAATTTCTTTTCTTCTTTGCCGGTTACCCTCTCCCGTCCAAGCTTCTCCGAAATACGTGTGAAAACTTTTCCGTTGTATTTTATTTAATTTTTTTTTATTTATTAATTTCTTTCCTATTTATGATCTAGGGTCTTGTGAATAAAACAAATGTTGTTTTCTGACCTCTAAAACATTAATTGCGCTATAAACAAACCCGTTAATAATATATAATTATCTGTTTGGTCGGTATTTGTGTAATAACACTAGTTTAAGAGATAGTAAGAGCGACTTTTTTAACTGGGATGAGGACTTAGATCTTGATTTGTTGCTTGGGGATTATACCCATGATGAAAGTGAACTTTCAGACAGTGATGATGACTTTCAGTCGACAAAAAGAATAAAATCAGAGAATATTCAGCCTCTGAAAAAGGACAAAAAAGAGAGTGTTTATGCTTGTGATAAATGTGTTAAAGGCTATGCCTCAATTTCTGGAATACGGGGACACATGAGGACAAAGCATGGAGTGCAGAATGTTAAAGGTTGGTATTATTCTAAATAAAAGACAAATATCTTTGTCTTTGTGTATGGTGCTTAAAATCTGAGTCATAATCAACTAATTTTACCTCTGTTAACATAACCTTAAATTCTTATCCTAACCTTGCTTGGGCTTCTCCCTTCAATTTTGACAATAATATTGCATATTCAAAGGGTGCTCCATAAGACTCTATCAACTAAATACCTGCAGACTGATCATGATCTGCACCGGTTTCAAAGGCTGAATGACCAGTGTGCACACACAACCAAAATATGATAAAATGAAAATATAGACGTAGTAGGTTTAAGATAATTTATTATCTTTTCATGAATCTTTTATGTCTCATTAAAATCAAATACACGTGTATACACTAATACATGTAGTAATAGAGAATCAACAATGTACAAAGAATTTAATGTTTCCTATCAGTCATGTTCTTGCTTTAGAATACTGAATTGTCTAACTCTTTCATTCAAAACAAATTCATCCAAGTCATCGTTCTCGGAGTACTTGTGAGGTTTGTCCAAGATCACAAAAAAAATCATTTGCCATGCAACCATCACTGTCCATCAATTCTTCCATCTGTTCATAAGCATCTTCGCGTTTGTCAATGAAAACACTCCTCATGAAATCATCAAAACCAGGATCTGGAAAAAATCAAAATCAAAAACAATCAGATTTTCTAACATGGAAGAAAACTGTTAAATGTGGGACTGACAAAATTGCTTATAGTACATTTTATATGGAAAGTGAAAGTAAAAATACATAAAACATGCAAGTATTTAACCGCTGATACTCCAGTATTTATGCAAATTCATACTAAATGGCTATGATAACTCGAAATTTTGACTTATTTACTTTTCAAAGCAGTTGTTTTATTTAAAAAGATCGCAGACGTTCTTCGTGAATATGTGCAAACAAAAGGTATCATCGTCACCTAAATATACCGCCATTTTGAAAAATTTGTCAATATGCTATTTTACGCTATTTTAAAACATTGATATTAAAATAACTATGCAGTCTCACGCTGAATGTGTAAGTTTGCACATCAAGTCAACTTCTATACTTTTGAAAGCAATCAACATTTGGAATATATCGTTACGATCAATGAGAATGTGTGCAAACAAATTTCACGTGTAAAAAGATCATCGTCACCTAAATAAGCCTCATTTTGGACATTTTGTAAACAACACCAATTTCAATCGCTCAGAAAAGTTTTTTTCCAAAACTAAACTCCATTATTTTTTTAAACGCATCAAATCAAACTTTAAACTATCCAAAACATCTGATAAATTAGGAAAGTACTCAAACCGCAACAAGTTTACATTTACAGAACATACCCATCTTCAATGATTTTCAACAATGGCGTCATCCGCTTCAAATTCTCCACAAAAATGCTCCATTTTTAACAGCTTATTATGACCATTCGGTCACAGAAAAACAATAAATAAAGATGAAAATTTTAAAAACGACACTTACCTCATATTTCAGTATCACAACGATGTAAAAACTCGTACAAATAATACAATATTATAAAGATTTTGTTCCTACGAATTCACGTTAGATTTTTTCGCTAATACGAGGAAGCGGAAGTGACGGCCAAGAGGTCACGTGACCCGGGACATCTTATTTCCCGTAATCGGCCGTTTCATAACCCTGTAATATACGGACCCTGATTTTACCTATGAAGCCTTTGGAAAGCATTTCTGTATTTTGACATTTTTCACTTGTTGTTGTTTCTGGTGTTGGATCTTTTCCGTCCGTTGGGTTCATGAGTAAAGGATCGGTATACTTTGCAGACGGACTTTGCAGACAACATAAACAAAGAAGGATTTTGCAGACAACATACACAAAGAAGGATTTTAGATTTTGCAGACAAGATAGATTGTATAGGAAAAGGTGTTAGATCTACATAAGGAGGTGTGAATGTGAAACTTTATAGATTAATGCTGCTTTTATTAAAATTTAAGTTTGAAAAAATAACTTTTCAATCAACAAATTGATAATATGATAAAGTTGTAAAATGTTTTTATAATGCAGAGAACACAGTTTTTATTAATTGAACTGTAAATTTTGCAAATTTCTTGTAATGATGAGTCAATGAATTAATTAAGAAGGGCCAGATAACTAACTGGTATCAAAGTATTGGGGAAATAAATTCTATAAAAACTAATTTAGTTAATTAAATCTTCTAAATGTGTGTTATCATTATCTGTTACTTTTTATCAATTTGTTCTTTATTTAACTTGTCTGCAAAATTCAAAGTACAGTCTGTCTGCAAAATGCTGTATTTACCAATTTGTTCTTTATTTAACTTTTCTGCCAAATTCAAAGTACAGTATGTCTGCAAAATGCTGTATTTACCAATTTGTTCTTTATTTAACTTGTCTGCAAAATTCAAGGTACAGCCTGTCTGCAAAATGCTGTATTTATCGATTTGTTCTTTATTTAACTTGTCTGCAAAATTCAAAGTACAGTCTGTCTGCAAAATGCTGTATTTACCAATTTGTTCTTTAGCTAACTTGCCTGCAAAATTCAAAGTACAGTCTGTCTGCAAAATGCTGTATTTACCATTTCTTCTTTATTTAACTTGTCTGCAAAATTCAAGGTACAGTCTGTCTGCAAAATGCTGTATTTACCAATTTGTTCTTTATTTAACTTGTCTGCAAAATTCAAGGTACAGTCTGTCTGCAAAATGCTGTATTTATCAATTTGTTTTTTATTTAACTTGTCTGCAAAATTCAAAGTACAGTCTGTCTGCAAAATGCTGTATTTATCAATTTGTTCTTTATTTAACTTGTCTGCAAAATTCAAGGTACAGTCTGTCTGCAAAATGCTGTATTTATCAAATTGCTCTTTATTTAATTTGTCTGCAAAATTCAAAGTACAGTCTGTCTGCAAAATGCTGTATTTACCAATTTGTTCTTTAGCTAACTTGCCTGCAAAATTCAAAGTACAGTCTGTCTGCAAAATGCTGTATTTACCATTTCTTCTTTATTTAACTTGTCTGCAAAATTCAAGGTACAGTCTGTCTGCAAAATGCTGTATTTACCAATTTGTTCTTTATTTAACTTGTCTGCAAAATTCAAGGTACAGTCTGTCTGCAAAATGCTGTATTTATCAATTTGTTTTTTATTTAACTTGTCTGCAAAATTCAAAGTACAGTCTGTCTGCAAAATGCTGTATTTATCAATTTGTTCTTTATTTAACTTGTCTGCAAAATTCAAAGTACAGTCTGTCTGCAAAATACTGTATTTACCAATTTGTTCTTTATTTAACTTGTCTGCAAAATTCAAGGTACAACCTGTCTGCAAAATGCTGTATTTATCAATTTGTTCTTTAGCTAACTTGTCTGCAAAAATCAAAGTACAGTTTGTCTGCAAATTAAATACTGTATTTACCAATTTGTTCTTTATTTAACTTGTCTGCAAAATTCAAAGTAGTGTCTGCAAAATACTGTATTTACCAATTTGTTTAGAGCGATCAGAGCAAAGCAGCTTGTAAATTCAGTCATTTCAAGGAAAGAAATTATCATTTTGGTATCAAGTAGCACTAAATATTTTTTGATGAATGTAAAGCATATTTCAGATAGTGACATGGAAGCTTGTTTGTAATTGGTATGACCCGATGACATGGAAGCTAAACTGTAGTTCATTAATACATGTCTGTGATGAAATAATATTTTTTTTTATTTAAAATCTCCTGTTGTAAAAATGTTTCAGTCAGTTCTGCTTAATTAGGTGACAAATTTACTACCCCAATATACAGGCCATAGCCTGGGGTAATGTTTCACAAATATAATCATCACTGTTTATTGCTATAATCCTTTTATCACCTAAATATTCCCTCAGGGAATAATTAATAGATATAGACAATTTGAATCAGTATTTTGCAGACAGGCTGTTCTTTGAATTTTGCAGACAAGTTAAATAAAGAACAAATTGGTAAATTCAGTATTTTGCAGACAAATTGTACTTTGAATTTTGCAGACAAGTTAGATAAAGAACAAATTGATAAATTCAGTATTCTGAAGACAGACTGTACTTTGAATTTTGCAGACAAGTAAGAGAAAGAACAAATTGATAAATTCAGTATTTTGCAGACATGCTGTTCATTGAATTTTGCAGACAAGTTAAATAAAGAACAAATTGGTAAATTCAGTATTTTGCAGTTTGCAGACAAACTGTACTTTGAATTTTGCAGACAAATAAGATAAAGAACAAATTGATAAATTCAGTATTTTGAAGACAGACTGTACTTTGAATTTTGCAGACAAGTTAGATAACAGAACAAATTGTTAACTGATAAAGACACAATGAATTGGTATTTTGCAGACAGGCTGTACTTTGAATTTTGCAGACAAGTTAGATAAAGAACAAATTTGTTAATTTCAGTATTTTGCAGACAAACTGTACTTTGAATTTTACAGACAAGTTAGATATTAAAGAACACATTGATAAATTCAGTATTTTGAAGACAGACTGTACTTTGAATTTTGCAGACAAGTTAAATAAAGAACAAATTGGTAAATACAGTATTTTGTAGTTGGGCTGTATTTTGAATTTTGCAGACAAGTTAAATAAGGAACAAATTGGTAAATACAGTATTTTGCAGACAGACTGTACTTTGAATTTTGCAGACAAATTAAATAAAGAGCAATTTGATAAATACAGCATTTTGCAGACAGACTGTACCTTGAATTTTGCAGACAAGTTAAATAAAGAACAAATTGATAAATACAGCATTTTGCAGACAGACTGTACTTTGAATTTTGCAGACAAGTTAAATAAAAAACAAATTGATAAATACAGCATTTTGCAGACAGACTGTACCTTGAATTTTGCAGACAAGTTAAATAAAGAACAAATTGGTAAATACAGCATTTTGCAGACAGACTGTACTTTGAATTTTGCAGACAAGTTAAATAAAGAACAAATTGATAAATACAGCATTTTGCAGACAGACTGTACTTTGAATTTTGCAGACAAGTTAAATAAAGAACAAATTGATAAATACAGCATTTTGCAGACAGACTGTACCTTGAATTTTGCAGACAAGTTAAATAAAGAACAAATTGGTAAATACAGCATTTTGCAGACAGACTGTACTTTGAATTTTGCAGACAAATTAAATAAAGAGCAATTTGATAAATACAGCATTTTGCAGACAGACTGTACCTTGAATTTTGCAGACAAGTTAAATAAAGAACAAATTGATAAATACAGCATTTTGCAGACAGACTGTACTTTGAATTTTGCAGACAAGTTAAATAAAAAACAAATTGATAAATACAGCATTTTGCAGACAGACTGTACCTTGAATTTTGCAGACAAGTTAAATAAAGAACAAATTGGTAAATACAGCATTTTGCAGACAGACTGTACCTTGAATTTTGCAGACAAGTTAAATAAAGAAGAAATGGTAAATACAGCATTTTGCAGACAGACTGTACTTTGAATTTTGCAGGCAAGTTAGCTAAAGAACAAATTGGTAAATACAGCATTTTGCATACAGACTGTACTTTGAATTTTGCAGACAAGTTAAATAAAGAACAAATCGATAAATACAGCATTTTGCAGACAGGCTGTACCTTGAATTTTGCAGACAAGTTAAATAAAGAACAAATTGGTAAATACAGCATTTTGCAGACATACTGTACTTTGAATTTGGCAGAAAAGTTAAATAAAGAACAAATTGGTAAATACAGCATTTTGCAGACAGACTGTACTTTGAATTTTGCAGACAAGTTAAATAAAGAACAAATTGATAAAAAGTAACAGATAATGATAACACACATTTAGAAGATTTAATTAACTAAATTAGTTTTTATAGAATTTATTTCCCCAATACTTTGATACCAGTTAGTTATCTGGCCCTTCTTAATTAATTCATTGACTCATCATTACAAGAAATTTGCAAAATTTACAGTTCAATTAATAAAAACTGTGTTCTCTGCATTATAAAAACATTTTACAACTTTATCATATTATCAATTTGTTGATTGAAAAGTTATTTTTTCAAACTTAAATTTTAATAAAAGCAGCATTAATCTATAAAGTTTCACATTCACACCTCCTTATGTAGATCTAACACCTTTTCCTATACAATCTATCTTGTCTGCAAAATCTAAAATCCTTCTTTGTGTATGTTGTCTGCAAAATCCTTCTTTGTTTATGTTGTCTGCAAAGTCCGTCTGCAAAGTATACCGATCCATGAGTAAACAAACAAAAACGCGGTAAGAAAACTAAAAGCAATGTTTAAGAGATCTGTATGAAGTTCTA
>JAFMSR010000012.1:16255833-16507006 GCA_022818135.1 Saxidomus purpurata | reverse complement strand
TGACATATTAGAGCTTGGTCTTACAATAGGAGAAGAAAAATACATGTTCAATCTCATCAATTAAGTTGATAACTACAATTTATTTATGTTATATCTCAAAGAATTCAATTGTTTTTCTTTTGTCTAGATGGAGTTAAAGATGACAGTGGAGAAATATGTAGGTATGAATTAAGATACTGTGTTTTAAGCTCGCCAGAAATCAAAATATTTAAAAAAATAAATCACGACTTCAAATGAACTCTTTTATGTATATGCACATTTGATTTTGAACTGTAACACAAGAAGAAGGGAATAACTGTCTGTTTGATCATGGTTCTTTCTGTCCATTGGTTTCTTCATTCTGTTTGTGTCTTTGCCATAACTTTCTTACTGGTTATGAGATTTCAATAAAACTCTTTGAAGTGGAGAGCATTATGAGAAGATGTGCTTTGAACAAGACTCAGATCCACAGCTTAAAGCTTGTCGCTTTAGTGGTCAAAGTCTCAAGATTGATTAAACAGCAACAGTTTGTACGTCAACTTTTAACTGTTCAGAATCACAGACATGCAAAACAAACCTAGGTTTGAAGCCTTATAAATGTAGTGGTCAAAACATTTTGTACATCTTTAACTTTGTTTCTGTTCTGTAAGGGATTTAGATCTCCAAAATGGAGAGTGCCATTGGAAGGATTGTCAAGCACAACAGTTCCTTAGCTGAAAGGTCAAGGTCACATGTCAGGGTAAATGGCCTTTTTCAAGGTAATAAATGTTTTGTTTCTTGCAGATTTTACACTGTCTGAAGAAGGGGAGAAAGAGAATGCAGATACTGTGCCAGTCAGCTTACCAACATCAGGGCTAGCATCCATACAGAACAGCAAAAACACATTGTAAGTACAATGTACATAAATTCACACGTTTCTTGAAAAGTAAATGCCGGTCACAGTATGCTTTTCATTAAAAGATTTGAATCTTTGAAACTGAAAAAAAAAATATGTGTAGAAGTTTTTTTGTGCAATGTTGGTGTTTCCAGAATGAAAATACTTTCTTGTGTTCTACATTTCTATCAAGTCCTTGAAGATGGCTTGATGACCCACCTCTATTTGTGAGTGGTTAGTGTTGTTTAAATTCACTAAGCATTTCACTGATTCAGTGTCCTGGGTTTGAGTTACTGTATTGACCTGCCTTTATGTTAGAAAGCTTGCAGTTTAAAGTCTAGTACTGGATGTTCCCAGGTTCAGTGGCTGGGTAAACTGCCAACATGTACTAGTAAACAAATGAAAAACTTGTTTAAATCCTGGAGTGTAAGATTGCTTCATTGAGGTTAATGGCACCTTAATTCCAGATACTCCTACTAATGAAAACTTGAGTAAAAGAAAGGAAAAATAACCTGCCCTGTAATTAATCAGCTCTATGTACAAACCATCTTTATTTAGTCCGCCTCCGTGGTTGAGTGGTTATGGTCGTTGACTTGAAATCACTGTAACCACTCATAAATTGATGGTCATGGGTTTAAGCCCTGCTACGGACCATGATCAGGATCAGACCACACCGATGTTGTCAGGCTTCTCATAATTTGCAGTATTTGCACTCTCAGAATCATTTGCTCCTGGCAGGGTTATGGTTGCATGAAGTATTTAGTCAGCTTTCAATTGCCAGTTTTGCATCCCTTGCCAGGCTGTTATAAAACATAGAAGCTCATCAAAATTTTGGATCAGTTATAGTGACGATAATTTATGGCAAAATTATGTTGTATATTTACTTGATACTTTTGTACATTTAGGTCGAAGTACAAATCCCGTAAGATGATAGAGACTATACCAGAAGAGGGCGGATCCAGTGGGGTGCAGACAACTATTAAAAGGGTAACACAGGATATTGGTTGTTTTTGTGGATTTCTAATGAAAAAATCTATAAAAAATTATTTTAGTTTGATTACGAAGACAGCTCTGTAGCTTATTGAACCACACTTGAACACTCATTCCAGATGTCACCAGGCTTATGAGAGATAATTTTTCATCGCTGCTACTCATTTGCAGCTGGGTACCCGTAGACAGGCATGGGTGGCATCAGTGTCTTTGTCCAAGGAAACACGCTATAATTTGAACACCAGCCGATCAAAATGTTAAAATCCCCATTTCATTTCTTAACTTGAGTGTTAAAGGCATATTTTGTGACAGCTTGTCACTTTCGTTTTAGTTTTTGAAACAGCCAGTTTTTACATACTTAAACATGCTGAAGTAAAAAGAGAAAAAAAACGCCAAAATCATTCCACTTGTATTTTCAAAGACATGTTTTTCCAATGATTAATGTAAAGAATAAAGTAATTTGATGTTGTGTTTATATATTGCTTTTATAAATTGACAGCCACCAAGAAGAGTAGGGACAAAAAACACACATGGTGTTACGTTTAATGCAGCGCCACATGTACCAAACAGGTAAGTGTAAATAACTTCTAACTGTCACATACATGTATCTTGGTTTACCAGTATCATTAACCGTTTTCACCAAGGAAGTAAAATTTCTGTACTTAAAATCACTTTTTGTAAAAGAGTCATGATATTTGTCATATGACAGTGATGCCATATTCACGCTCCTTTGTTGATGTGGGATTTCTCATTTATATTTCTTCTTAAAGATTCCATACAGATTGCTTTTATAGGTATGTTTATTTGTTATAGGTAAAGTCTTATCTTGAATGGAATTTAAATTATTTGATTAACAGGTAGCAACTAAATTCCAGCTATACAAACTCAACCATTTGTACAGTGTTTTGGTAAATGCCTTTAACCACGGTAACTGTGCTATATGTAGGTTGAAACATATTTTTCTGATTCTGTTTATACATTTTATACATTTTACAGCTTTGTCACGCCTGCAATGCAGAGAAGCATGGCAACAACAGGTTGGGGTGCCACTCCCCTAGTCACACCAAAGTTCGACCCAAGGTAAGGGTTACATACATGGTTTTTGTTCAGAGAAGAGTTTGGAATTTGGAGACTAGGAGATGAAATCAAATCCCCAGTTGTTCACAAAGACAGTCAATTCGCAAATTAAGGTGGTCCAGAAATCATCCCTTTTAAATTTGCAAAGGTTTCTAGCTCGCTTATGCCACATTGCAAATTTATTCCCTGTTTGACATGTGCTTCAAATGAGGATGAAACTTTTATATGTGGTACAAAATGTATCTATATAAAACTGCTGTACTGTCTTTGTACTGTACAGATTCAAGTCAGTTGTTCTAAAATTGTTTTTAAATGTCTATATGTAAAAAAAATGTGATTATGAAAGGCATGGTGAATAATGTTTACTGAGGAGTTTTAGTTAGGAAGTTTGCGACAGATATTGCACTGGCTCTTTTCTTTTATGGTTACTGGTATGTGAAATATTTTTGTTGAAAATAAGCAGTGAGCTTCTCTATAGATTGGAATGAAAAAACGTGCTTACAAAATTTGTAGCATAAAAAAACATTTTAGTATTTTTTATTGAAATACTTTGCAGGTTACCGATTACTCCAGCCAATTCACGTGGAGTGAAACCTGGTGAGGTGGTCATGTCACTTGCTGGCAGTCCTGTCAACGTAGATAACAACGGCAGGTCCAAGGTACTTTCTTCTTTAAAGCTCATTACATGTACTTCAAATATTCCAAGACCCCTAGGGCAATTTCTACTTTACTGTGTTAAAAAAAAACACTTCTGTGAAATCAATGTTTAGAGTCTCTCAAATCAGTGGGGTAAAAGATGTTCAGGAGAGGCAGTGTAGTTGGGCATATGATACAGGACCAGGATGGCTCTGATGAGTCAGGTCCTCTTTGTAAGAAAGTGTTATGAAACTTTCGGAGAATTTTTATCATACTTCGGTGTTGACTAATCTTTACTAATTCTTGCTTATCTGAACAGACTGTAAGAATCTTTCACTGGTTGCACGTGTAGATGGGAATATCTGGTTCGAGGGTAACTGTTTTTAGCTGTAACGAGGCTCTGCTGAGTTACCGCCAAAACAGTTACCCAAGAGCCAGATATTCTCATCTGCATGTGCAGCCAGTGATATACTAGTATTTTTTTTCTTGCATACCATTTTCTTCTAAAAGTAGCAGAAATAAAAATGACTTATTATATTTATGCACTATTTACTTGTAGTTATGTACGAATTTACACATTCTTTCATAAAAGTACTTCGGTCTGACGTAATTAAGTTGTCTTACACCTAGGGGTGTAAGATGAGATTTTCCAGCACTGGTGAAAACTGCAGATATCCCGATCTGGTATGCAAGAAATAGCATATAGCCTTTCGTGATTGATGCAAGGCAATCATTGACCTGGTGTTAAATGATAACTTACCTCTTTTCTCTGCAATTCTAGTAAATATTTGACCTGTCTCTCTGGAATTAAGTACTGGTCCCTCCCAGTAACAATGGTTGTTTGAACTGCCCTCTAAAAATTTCTGTGCATTTCAGACACTGGTGTTACAGAATGGCGATGAAATTGATGTGGAAATTCCTGACCGTGCAGATATTCATGAACTCATGTCAACTCTTAGAGAAATCATGAACAAAGGAAAGGATATGTAGTCTATGGGACACTCAATGTATCGAGCTGATGCTTTATAAACTGATCCATACATGTGATGATTTCAAATAACTATTTCCCCACAAAACATGGGTTAGGTGCTATATATAGGAAAAAATCTATGGTGCCATGCCCCTTGATAGAATGTGCTGGAAATTATATGTTTATAATTTAGGTATAGATTTGCAATATTGTTTTCAAACTAAGTTCACATTCAGTTTCTTAAAGTGAGTGAATGTGGAGAGTGTCTTCAGGTGCATTATTGCTGAGGTTTAATGAAAAGTTGTTTCCCCCTTTTACACCAAAATTCATCAGCCTATTTGTTGGGATGTTAATGACTATATGTAATAACTCTAGTTGCATAGGGCTATGTAGCATTTATTCTAACCACAAAATACTCAAAAATGTTAGTTCACTACCTTGATATTAATTTCAATTTGTCAGTACTCGTATCGTTTCTCTTAACCATGTCAATCAAAGTGTGAAGGGGTATTATAGGAATCATCGGATTATGTGACTCGTGGTTGGGTGGTCTGTATAAATGTGGTGGCACAGACTCCACAGATCCTTGGGTGATGCATTAAAACTGTACACCTAAACATCAAGAAATGGTGTGCTTGGCTTGGTAACTTAGTCAATAGGTCAAAGATCAATGTCATAAAGGCATGTTAACAGAAAACTGTGCATTCCACTTTGGAACTGCAAAAAGCATTTTAAGTATCCTTGACTTGGAAATATGAGCTAGAAGTTTAGTTTTGAATACCATATTTGGGATTAGTAAGTCTGAAGGCCAGATCCAAAAAGTCTAAAAACTATAAAGCTTTGTTCTCACTTGGTCTTGAAAATCTATTGTTTTGATTGTCCTGAAACCTTTCATGAAGTATCAGTATGAAGTCCTGTTGTTCAGATTTTTTATTTTAAGGTTAGTATGTGACAGGTCAAAGTAACAGGGTCTGTAAACAGAAAATGATTTCGGTTCAAGAACTTAATCTATATGGCTTGTTGTCTTCAAACTTTGTAAGGCTTTTATGTAGTCCGGTCAAAGGAAGACACACCCCCCCCCCCCCCTGTTGATTCTCGGGTTTATACATTAGGATTTTTTAGCTCTGCCTTATATGGGTATAGGTTGTGTTCAGTTAAGTTTATGTTATAACTTCTAATGAAAGTTTCTGTAGAGCATAAATCACCCATAGGAACTCTGGTTAGGGTACAGTTTCAACAAGAACAAATGTACTGTCGTTCAAACTAAATGTTAAATCTCCGGATGTTTTATTGAATTCTTTCTAGATTTTTCCCCCAGTAAATTTGCAGTTTAATCTATGCCAACATTAATTTTTTTTCTTCACAATTTACTACTTAATTTAGCTCTAAAGTCCATATTCTAAGAGCTTCAGCATATTCTTTTTTGACCAGTGGTCACTTAGTGTAAAGTTAAAGCCACTGTAATTGCTAGAGACAGACCTTGTCTGGCTGTGTGAGGGTAGCAAATGTTAACTCTGTATATATGTTTTTATCCGCCATTTTATCACTACGGAAAATTCTTTTTAACAATATTTTTAAAAAGAGCGTAGTTTTTTATTTTTGTAATATTACTAGACTTTTGTACATGGCATCCATGTTTGTAATTTTGGTTGTCTTGTAGTTGTACGTAGAGTGAAACTTTTTTTTTTAAAGAAAGAATGTGGCAAATCTAAATGAGAAAGTTGCTGTAGGTCTAGGTTTAAAGTATATGGATATCTGTAACCATAACTTGTGAGACATGCATGATTTTCTATGTTGGTTTAATGTCCGTCTGTAGTTGCGAGTATTGTTTCTATAGTTAAAGAAAAGATTCTGAACTGTGCTGCAATACACTTCCTGTTTATTTGCAATAAATTCATGTACAGTTTATTTAGGATAAATTTGACAGTGATGTGATAGATGTTCGCGCACACAAAAGTTATCACCTATTGTATTAGTCTTAACCAATTGATGTACGCAATAATATTAGGCTCTTACTGCTGTGTTAATGTCACAATATCCTGACTTAACTGTAGTTACATGATTTTTACAGCTTTAAAATTTTTGCTTCATTATCAATGTGTTTTCAACTCATTTGGAGATGTAAAAAGAAAAAAAAAAGGTATTCTTTCGTGAGTACACATTTCAGTAACTGCTTTGTATATTCAATTGTGTAGATTACTGCAAGTCTTTGATAATTAGAGAGGTATGTTATTAGAGATAAAAACAATCACACGCCTTTTTTAAAATCACAAGATATCAAATACATGTAGGTCAGACTATCGGCATTTTAACAAAAGCAAAGTTTACAATTGATGATAATGTAAATGTATTGTCTTTGTATCACTTTCCCTCCTTCTGTCTTTCTCAATACTTCTGATTTCTGACTGCTTCTGGAGGAAACAGATGTTTCAGAAAAGAGGCAACTCATTTCTAATTTGTTGTATGTCACACGTTTATACATTTCAGACATGTTAAAGTCAATTTCTTATTTAATAACAGAAACAGACATTTTTGATTTGAAAATGTTACAATTTTACAACTTGTGTACATGTAGAAATAAAGGTATGCAAACGGAAAGACTGTCAGTTTTATGTCATATATGAACCTACAAAGTTGAAATATGCCATAATCTAAGAAATGAATAGATTCAGAAAAGAGTTGTGTACAAAGAATACAGATATGCACATTTTGTGAAATAACAATTGGTCATTTGTTTTAGTTCACCTGGCATGGAGTGACAAGGTGAGCTTTAAGGATCCCTGTGTCAGGCATCCGTCATTGTCCATGATTGTGCTTTTTATACCCCACAGAATTATACCATTTGTACTTTTCCTTGTCCAGAGCATAACTTGAAAACTACAGGTTGAAATTCAATACAACTTCATACAATGGTCAAGTGCAATATGAGGAAGTGCAGTGTACAAGAACCATACTCTAAATTGAGCAATTACATAATTATTGTACTTTTCCTTGTCCAGAGCATAACTTGAAAACTTCTGGTTGGAATTCAATACAACTTCATACAATGATCAAGTACATTGAGAGGAAGTGCAGTGCACAGGAACCATAACTCTATCTTGGCCCATTACAGAGTTTTTGCCCTTTGTTACTTTTCTTTGTCTGGAGCATAACTTAAAAAGCTACTGGCTAGAATTCAATACACCTTTATACAATGGTCAATTACACTGAGATGAAGTGCAGTGTACAAGAACCATAACTCTATCTTGACTCATTACAGAGTTATTGCCAGGAACATTATCTCTATTTTTTTCTTCAAGGTATTGCTACGAAATTCCTCAGTTTATAAAGCAGTCTTTCAGGGGTATTAATCACATTTAGTGATGGGTCTAGTTTTGTTTCAAATGTCTGCAATACCAGTTAGCAAAATTCAACCAAACTTTAGAGGGATGTTCATTTGGTGGTCCTTAACAAAAAAATGTTCAAAGAATTCAGTTCCGTGCAGAACTCTGGAATAAGAAAAACAGTGAAAATCTTCTCATAAACTTGAAGGCTTAGAGTTTAGATTTTTTGCATGTAGTATTGTCAGTGGATTGGAAAACCCTTAAAAATCTTCTCAAAAACTCCAAGGTCTAGAGTACGATTAAAACTGACCCCTCCCGAAGTGTCATTGGATTTAACATAGGTTTCTACAGGAAAAACTTGAAAATTCTTCTACTGTTAAGCGACAAGGCATAGAGTATGTTCGGTATGTAGCATTACCAAATGGACCTCTACCAACAGTTTTTAAGTTAAAAAGATAACCCCGTACATTTGATGAGTAGTGTTTGCTGTCCGAAAATAAAGTATGCAAAAAAACACGAACCCCCTGAAGTTAATGGACACTTTTGAGAACCCCAAAAAAACTTTTGAAAAATAAATTTTAAGCATTACCCCCCCTTTGCTTCTCACGAGAACCGGTACGACATGTTTAGTTTTGTAAGTACCGTATATGCTTAGATAAAATTGCACCCTTAGAAGTGTTGTTTGAACCCTACATGCGTCAAATCCGTCCGTCTGTCCGGAGCCATAAGTAAGGAACCAATTGATAGAATTACATGTATACAATTGGATAATGTGCTTTCGTCAAGATTGGCTAAGTATCGCCAAAGTTATTGACCTTTAATTGTTATTTCCTTCAGTATTCAATAAAGACAATAAAAAATGTCTCTGCAGCCGGTTATCAACATTTAATTCTAACTGGCTCCAATAATTTAATGATCAATCTTTAGGATCCACCGTATACATCCCCTGCTAGGGTGGCGAAATTTTAAAAATGCCTTTTTTCTGAAATAGACAAAATACACTTCCCAGATGATCGGTTAGCTATTTGCTTCATCTTGCCGGGGATATAGACTCATTGAATTTTCTTGTAATCTAAAAGAATTGCTGAGGCACTCAAACCTCTAAATATAGACTCACCTACAATAACAGAGATTTTTTCGTTTCTGTTTTTTTACATGTGTACAAAACAACAAAACAATAACTTTGACCACTGACAAAAGAAAACTGTTATACATAAATAAACAATGAAAAGGAAATCTTAAAATGACACGAAGTATATGTTCTCTTGTATACATTTTGCTAACATTTGGATAATAGAAAATAACTCCGATGTTAACGATATTGATTTGGTACATCCTGTCATTTAATTAAAACAGCAGGTGGCTGAAAAATTGATGTGCCACCGTTGGCAAAACTCAGTTCAAAGATTTAAGCGGAATTGTAAAATAAGCAGTATCGATCTTACTTAACATTTCGCAGCATCTATACTAACAATATCACTGAACGTGTTTAAAACTGCCTTGTCCCCTCGTTACATTCTTTTATTTTATGTTTTCCAGTGAATTTTAGAGTTTTCTCAGTGCAATAAAAGTGATAATCCACAGTTTTGAAACAGTGGATAACCATTTTTATTTTTCACTGTTTTTGCAATCTTTAATCCGGATTTAGATCTACGTCAAAAAGTATACCGAGCGAATAAATGCTGGAAACCATGCGACGATGACGTCGTTAAAATGACGTCATTTGCGCTATGTTTTCTGATTACGTTTCCAGCGATTTTCGATATTTTATAGAAACAAACTCAATAAAAGTAGAGTTTTAACCATAAAATAAACAGAAAAATTGTTAGTACCGGTGTATTATCACGTTAATTTCACTCGTGAACACCAAAAATAGTTATTTTCACTCGTAGAGCTTACCTCTGTTCTCTGCAATTCTAGTAAATATTTGACCTGTCTCTCTGGATGAATGGTTTCGGTTGCTGACTTGAAATCACTAAGCCTTCCACTGATTGAGGGTCAATGGTTTGAGCCCTTCTTTGTGAGAGAAAGTATACAGTTTCTTATGAAGGCTGGGATTTAAGTACTGGCCCCTCCCAGTAACGATGGTTATTTTAACTGCTCTCTAAAATTTCTGTGCTTTTCAGACACTGGTGTTACAGAATGGTGATGAAATTGATGTGGAAATTCCCGACCGTGCAGATATTCATGAACTCATGTCAACTCTTAGAGAAATCATGAACAAAGGAAAGGATATGTAGTCTACGGGACACTCAATGTATCAAGCCGATACTTTATAAACTGATCCATACATGTGATGATTTCAAATAACTATTTCCCCACAAAACATGGGTTAGGTGCTATATATAGGAAATTATGGTGCCATGCCCCTTGATAGAATATGCTGGAAATATGTTTATAATTTAGGTATAGATTTGCAATATTGTTTTCAAACTAAGTTCACATTCAGTTTCTTAAAGTGAGTGAATGTGGAGAGTTTCTTAAGGTGCATTACTGCTGAGGTTTAATGAAAAGTTGTTTCCCCCTTTACACCAAAATTCATCAGCCTATTTGTTGGGATGTTAATGACTATATGTAATTACTCGTGTTGTACAGGTCTATGTAGCATTTATTCTGACAACAAAATACTCAAAAATGATAGTTCACTACCTTGATATTAATATCAATTTGTCAGTACTCGTATCGTTTCTCTCAACCATGTCAATCAAAGTGTGAAGGGGTATTACAGGAATCATTGGATTATGTGACTGGTGGTTGGGTGGTCTGTTGCATAAATGTGGTGGCATAAACTCTACAGATCCTTGGGTGGTGCATTAAAACTGTACACCTAAACATCAAGAAATGGTGTGCTTGACTTGGTAACTTAGTCAGTAGGTCAAAGATCAATGTCATCAGGGCATGTTAACAGAAAACCATGCATTTACTTCCACATTGGAACTGTAAAAAGCAGTTTAAGTATTCTTGACTTGGAAATATGAGCTAGAAGTTTAGTTTTGAATATCATAACGTTTGGGATTAGTAAGTCTGAAGGCCAGATCCAAAAAGTCTAAAAACTATAAAGCTTTGTCCTCACTTGGTCTTGAAAATCTATTGTTTTGATTGTCCTGAAACCTTTCATGAAGTATCAGTATGAAGTCCTGTTGTTCAGATTTTGTATTTTACGGTTAGTATGTGAAAGGTCAAAGTAACAGTGTCTGTAAACAGAAAACGATTTCGGTTCAAGAACTTAATCTTTATGGCTTGTTGTCTTCAAACTTTGTAAGGCTCTTATGTAGTCCGGTCAAAGGAAGACCCCCTGTTGATTTTCAGGTTTATACATTAGGAATCTGCCTTATATGGGTATAGGTTGTGTTCAGTTAAGTTTATGTGATAACTTCTAATGAAAGTTTCTGTAGAGCATAAATCACCCGTAGGAACTCTAGTTAGGGTACAGTTTGTACTGTCATTCAAACTAAATGTTAAATCTCTGGATGTTTTATTGAATTCTTTCTAGATTTTTCCCCCCAGTAAATTTGCAGTTTAAGCTATGCCAACATTTTTTTTCTTCACAATTTACTACTTAATTTAGCTCTAAAGTCCATATTCTAAGAGCTTCAGCATATTCTTTTTTGACCAGTGGTCACTTAATTAGTGTAAAGTTAAAGCCACTGTAATTGCTAGAGACAGACCTTGTCTGGCTGTGTGAAGGTAGCAAATGTTAACTCTGTATATATGTTTTTATCCACCATTTTATCACTTCGGAAAATTCATTTTAACAATATTTTTAAAAAGAGCGTAGTTTTTTATTTTTGTAATATTACTAGACTTTTGTACATGGCATCCATGTTTGTAATTTTGGTTGTCTTGTAGTTGTACGTAGAGTAAAACGTTTTTTTTAAAGAAAGAATGTGGCAAATCTAAATGAGAAAGTGGCTGTAGGTCTAGGTTTAAAGTATATGGATATCAGGAACCGTAACTTGTGAGACATGCATGATTTTTATGTTGGTTTAATGTCCGTCTGTTGTTGCGAGTATTGTTTCTATAGTTAAAGAAAAGATTCTGAACTGTGCTGCAATACACTTCCTGTTTATTTGCAATAAATTCATGTACAGTTTATTTAGGATAAATTTGACAGTGATGTGATAGATGTTCGCGCACACAAAAGTTATCACCTATTGTATTAGTCTTAACCAATTGATGTAAGCAATAATATTGGGCTCTTACTGCTGTGTTACTGTCACAATATCCTGACTTAACTGTAGTTACATGATTTTTACAGCTTTAAAATTTTTGCTTCATTATCAATGGTTCTCGAGTTCTTATGTCAGATAAAAAAGTGTTTTCAACTCATCTGGAGATGTAAAACGAAAAAAAAGGTATTCTTTCGTGAGTACACATTTCAGTAACTGCTTTGTATATTCAATTGTGTAATTACTGCAAGTCTTTGATAATTAGAGAGGTATGTTATTAGAGATAAAAACAATCACACGCCTTTTTTAAAATCACAAGATATCAAATACATGTAGGTCAGACTATCGGCATTTTAACAAAAGCAAAGTTTACAATTGATGATAATGTAAATATATTGTCTTTGTATCACTTTCCCTCCTTCTGTCTTTCTCAATACTTCTGATTTCTGACTGCTTCTGGAGGAAACAGATGTTTCAGAAAAGAGGCAACTCATTTCTAATTTTTTGTATGTTACACGTTTATACATTTCAGACATGTTAAAGTCAATTTCTTATTTAATAACAGAAACAGACATTTTTGATTTGAAAATGTTACACTTTTACAACTTGTGTACATGTAGAAATAAAGGTATGCAAACGGAAAGACTGTCAGTTTTATGTCATATATGAACCTACAAAGTTGAAATATGCCAGAATCTAAGAAATGAATAGATTCAGAAAAGAGTTGTGTACAAAGAATACAGATATGCACATTTTGTGATATAACAATTGGTCATTTGTTTTAGTTCACCTGGCATGGAGTGACAAGGTGAGCTTTAAGGATCCCTGTGTCAGGCATCCGTCATTGTCCATGATTGTGCTTTTTATACCCCACAGAATTATACCATTTGTACTTTTCCTTGTCCAGAGCATAACTTGAAAACTACAGGTTGAAATTCAATACAACTTCATACAATGGTCAAGTGCAATATGAGGAAGTGCAGTGTACAAGAACCATACTCTAAATTGAGCAATTACATAATTATTGTACTTTCCCTTGTCCAGAGCATAACTTGAAAACTTCTGGTTGGAATTCAATACAACTTCATACAATGATCAAGTACATTGAGAGGAAGTGCAGTGCACAGGAACCATAACTATATCTTGGCCCATTACAGAGTTTTTGCCCTTTGTTACTTTTCTTTGTCTGGAGCATAACTTATAAAGCTACTGGCTAGAATTCAATACACCTTTATACAATGGTCAATTACACTGAGATGAAGTGCAGTGTACAAGAACCATAACTCTATCTTGACTCATTACAGAGTTATTGCCAGGAACAATATCTCTATTTTTTTCTTCAAGGTATTACTACGAACTTCCTCAGTTTATAAAGCAGTCTTTCAGGGGTATTAATCACATTTAGAGGTGGGTCTAGTTTTGTTTCAAATGTCTGCAATACCAGTTAGCAAAATTCAACCAAACTTTAGAGGGATGTTCATTTGGTGGTCCTTAACAAAAAAATGTTCAAAGAATTCAGTTCCGTGCAGAACTCTGGAATAAGAAAAACAGTGAAAATCTTCTCATAAACTTGAAGGCTTAGAGTTTAGATTTTTTGCATGTAGTATTGTCTAGTGGATTGGAAAACCCTTAAAGATCTTCTCAAAAACTCCAAGGTCTAGAGTACGATTAAAACTGACCCCTCCCGAAGTGTCATTGGATTTAACATAGGTTTCTACAGGAAAAACTTGAAAATTCTTCTACTGTTAAGCGACAAGGCATAGAGTATGTTCGGTATGTAGCATTACCAAATGGACCTCTACCAACAGTTTTTAAGTTAAAAAGATAACCCCGTACATTTGATGAGTAGTGTTTGCTGTCCGAAAATAAAGTATGCAAAAAAACACGAACCCCCTGAAGTTAATGGACAATTTTGAGAACCCCAAAAAAACTTTTGAAAAATAAATTTTCAGCATTACCTCCATTTGCTTCTCACGAGAACCGGTACGAATATGTTTAGTTTTGTCAGTACCGTATATGCTTAGATAAAATTGCACCCTTAGAAGTGTTGTTTGAACCCTACATGCGTCAAATCCGTCCGTCTGTCCGGAGCCATAAGTAAGGAACCAATTGATAGAATTACATGTATACAATTGGATAATGTGCTTTCGTCAAGATTGGCTAAGTATCGCCAAAGTTATTGACCTTTAATTGTTATTTCCTTCTGTATTCAATAAAGACAATAAAAAATGTCTCTGCAGCCGGTTATCAACATTTAATTCTAACTGGCTCCAATAATTTAATGATCAATCTTTAGGATCCACCGTATACATCCCCTGCTAGGGTGGCGAAATTTTAAAAATGCCTTTTTTCTGAAATAGACAAAATACACTTTCCAGATGATCGGTTAGCTATTTGCTTCATCTTGCCGGGGATTTTCTTGTAATCTAAAAGAATTGCTGAGGCACTCAAACCTCTAAATATAGACTCACCTACAATAACAGAGATTTTTTCGTTTCTGTTTTTTTACATGTGTACAAAACAACAAAACAATAACTTTGACCACTGACAAAAGAAAACTGTTATACATAAATAAACAATGAAAAGGAAATCTTAAAATGACACGAAGTATATGTTCTCTTGTATACATTTTGCTAACATTTGGATAATAGAAAATAACTCCGATGTTAACGATATTGATTTGGTACATCCTGTCATTTAATTAAAACAGCAGGTGGCTGAAAATTGATGTGCCACCGTTGACAAAACTCAGTTCAAAGATTTAAGCGGAATTGTAAAATAAACAGTATCGATCTTACTTAACATTTCGCAGCATCTATACTAACAATGTCACTGAACGTGTTTAAAACTGCCTTGTCCCCTCGTTACATTCTTTTATTTTATGTTTTCCAGTGAATTTTAGAGTTTTCTCAGTGAAATAAAAGTGATAATCCACAGTTTTGAAACAGTGGATTACCATTTTTTGATTTTTCACTGTTTTTGCAATCTTTAATCCGGATTTAGATCTACGTCAAAAAGTATACCGAGCGAATAAATGCTGGAAACCATGCGACAATGACGTCGTTAAAATGACGTCATTTGCGCTATGTTTTTTCCGATTACGTTTCCAGCGATTTTCGATATTTTATAGAAACAAACTCAATAAAAGTAGAGTTTTAACCATAAAATAAACAGAAAAATTGTTAGTACCGGTGTATTATCACGTTAATTCCACTCGTGAACACCAAAAATAGTTATTTTCACTCGTAGAGCTTACCTCTGTTCTCTGCAATTCTAGTAAATATTTGACCTATCTCTCTGGATGAATGGTTTCGGTTGCTGACTTGAAATCACTAAGCCTTCCACTGATTGAGGGTCAATGGTTTGAGCCCTTCTTTGTGAGAGAAAGTAAACAGTTTCTTATGAAGGCTGGGATTTAAGTACTGGCCCCTCCCAGTAACGATGGTTATTTTAACTGCTCTCTAAAATGTCTGTGCTTTTCAGACACTGGTGTTACAGAATGGTGATGAAATTGATGTGGAAATTCCCGACCGTGCAGATATTCATGAACTCATGTCAACTCTTAGAGAAATCATGAACAAAGGAAAGGATATGTAGTCTATGGGACACTCAATGTATCAAGCCGATACTTTATAAACTGATCCATACATGTGATGATTTCAAATAACTATTTCCCCACAAAACATGGGTTAGGTGCTATATATAGGAAAAAATCTATGGTGCCATGCCCCTTGATAGAATGTGCTGGAAATTATATGTTTATAATTTAGGTATAGATTTGCAATATTGTTTTCAAACTAAGTTCACATTCAGTTTCTTAAAGTGAGTGAACATGGAAAGTTTCTTCAGGTGCATTATTGCTGAGGTTTAATGAAAAGTTGTTTCCCACTTTGACTACAACATTCATCAACCTATTTGTTGGGATGTTAATGACTATCTGTAATAACTGTAGTTGTATAGGGCTATTCTGACAACAAAATACTCAAAACTGTTAGTTCACTAGCTTGATATTAATTTCAATTTGTCAGTACTCGTATCGTTTCTCTAAACCATGTCAATCAAAGTGTGAAGGGGTATTACAGGAATCATCGGATTATGTGACTGGTGGTTGGGTGGTCTGTATAAATGTGGTGGCACAAACTCCACAGATCCTTGGGTGATGCATTAAAACTGTACACCTAAACATCAAGAAATGGTGTGCTTGACTTGGTAACTTAATCAGTAGGTCAAAGATCAATGTCATAAAGGCATGTTAACAGAAAACTGTGCATTCCACTCTGGAACTGCAAAAAGCATTTTAAGTATCCTTGACTTGGAAATATGAGCTAGAAGTTTAGTTTTGAATACCATATTTGGGATTAGTAAGTCTGAAGGCCAGATCCAAAAAGTCTAAAAACTATAAAGCTTTGTTCTCACTTGGTCTTGAAAATCTATTGTTTTGATTGTCCTGAAACCTTTCATGAAGTATCAGTATGAAGTCCTGTTGTTCAGATTTTTTATTTTAAGGTTACTATGTGAAAGGTCAAAGTAACAGGGTCTGTAAACAGAAAATGATTTCGGTTCAAGAACTTAATCTATATGGCTCGTTGTCTTCAAACTTTGTGAGGCTTTTATGTAGTCCGGTCAAAGGAAGACCGCCCCTGTTGATTCTCGGGTTTATACATTAGGATTTTTTACCTCTGCCTTATATGGGTATAGGTTGTGTTCAATTAAGTTTATGTTATAACTTCTAATGAAAGTTTCTTTGGAGTATAAATCACCCGTAGGAACTCTAGTTAGGGTACAGTTTCAACAAGAACAAATGTACTGTCGTTCAAACTAAATGTTAAATCTCTGGATGTTTTATTGAATTCTTTCTAGATTTTCCCCCCAGTAAATTTGCAGTTTAATTTTTCCAAAGTTTTTTTTTCTTCACAATTTTCTACTTAATTTAGCTCTAAAGTCCATATTCTAAGAGCTTCAGCATATTCTTTTTTGACCAGTGGTCACTTAATTAGTGTAAAGTTAAAGCCACTGTAATTGCTAGAGACAGACCTTGTCTGGCTGTGTGAGGGTAGCAAATGTTAACTCTGTATATATGTTTTTATCCGCTATTTTATCACTACGGAAAATTCTTTTTAACAATATTTTTAAAAAGAGCGTAGTTTTTTATTTTTGTAATATTACTAGACTTTTGTACATGGCATCCATGTTTGTAATTTTGGTTGTCTTGTAGTTGTACGTAGAGTGAAACTTTTTTTTTTAAAGAAAGAATGTGGCAAATCTAAATGAGAAAGTTGCTGTAGGTCTAGGTTTAAAGTATATGGATATCAGGAACCGTAACTTGTGAGACATGCATGATTTTCTATGTTGATATAATGTTCGACTGTATTGTTTCTATAGTTTAAGAAAAGATTCTGAACTGTGCTGCAATACACTTCCTGTTTATTTGCAATAAATACATGTACAGTTTATTTAAGATAAATTTGACAGTGACGTGATAGATGTTTGCGCACACAAAAGTTATCGCCTATTGTATTAGTCTTATCCAATTGATGTACGCAATAATATTGGGCTTTTACTGCTTTGTTACTGTCACAATATCCTGACTTAACTGTAGTTACATGATTTTTACAGCTTTAAAATTTTTGCTTCATTATCAATGGTTCTCGAATTCTTATGTCAGATAAAAAAGCGTTTTTAACTTATCTGGAGATGTAAAATGAAAAAAAAGGTATGCTTTTGTGAGTACACATTTCAACGCCTTTTTTTAAAATCACAAGATATAAAATACATGTAGGTCAGACGATCGGCATTTTAGCAAAAGCAAAGTTTTACCGATGATGATAACGTAAATATATTGTCTTTGTATCACTTTCCCTCCTTCTGTCTTTCTCGATACTTCTGATTTCTGACTGCTTCTGGAGGAAACATATGTTTCAGAAAAGAAGCAATTCATTTATAATTTTTTGCATGTCACACGTTTATACATTTCAGACATGCAAAAGTCAACTTCTTATTTAATAACAGAAACAGACATTTTTGATTTGAACTTGTGTACATGTAGAAATAAAGGTATGCAAACGGCAAGACTGTCAGTTGTATGTTATATATTAAACCTATAAAGTTGAAATATGCCAGAATCTTTGAAATGTATAGATTCAGAAAAGAGTTGTGTACAAAGAATACAGATATGCACATTTTATGAAATAACAATTGGTCATTTGTTTTAGCTCACCTGGCATGTAGTGACAAGGTGAGCTTTTAGGATCCCCGTGTCTGGTATCCGTCATTGTCCATGGTTGTGTTTTTTTGTTTCAAATGTCTCCAATACCAGTTAGCCAAATTCAACCAAGCCTAAAAGGGATGTTCATTTGGTGGTCCTTTATAAAAAAATGTTCAAAGAATCTGTTCCATGCAGAACTCTGGAATAGGAGAAACAGTGAAAATCTTCTCATAAACTTGAAGGCTTAGAGCTTAGATTTTTTGCATGTAGTACTGTCTGGTGGATTGGAAAACCTTTAAAAATCTTCTCCAAAACCCCAAGGTCTAAAGCATGATTAAAACTGACCCCCCCCCCCCCCCGAAGGGTCACTTGTTTTACATAGACGTGTAACTATGTGGAAACTTATAAATCTGTTAAGAGCTTAGATATGTGATGAGAAGCTTTGTGTAATAGACATCTAACAAGTTTTTTTTCAAATCTTGCCCCTGGGGTCAATATTGACCGCACCCAGGGAGTGACTTGTTTTAAATCGGGTCAATGTTGATAAAACTTGCCAGGCATGTTGCTTGCATGGAGCTCTATCAAAGTTGTTCAAAGAATTCTATTTGATGCAGAACTCTGGTTGCCATGGCAAAGGAACGGAAAAAGTACTAGCATATAATGTTAAATTAGCTTGGGGAAAAATGTTTCTTTCTAGCCTTGTAATGGCATTGATGTGTCAAATGTGTCTTTTCCTCCTCTTTGGTCGTCACTTGATATTTATAAACTGAACCGACGTTTGCTGGCTCACCTTGCACAAAGTACCAGGGTGAGCTATTAGGATGGTCCATTAACCGTCTGTCAACCATTTCCATCAAACAACATCTCTGAAACCACTGTGCCAATGTTGATGAACTTTGGCAGGGCTGTTCTTTGCATGAAACATGCAGTGTCGTGTTCCTGACTACGTTGTTTGGATGACGTGTTTTGTTATTACGCTTACCGTTTTGTTTCGATGAACTGGATCATTGACCTTTGTTTTGGGGGAGGAGCTTGTGGTTGTGTTTCCTACTGTCACGTTTACAGGATGTTTATTTAAGCATTTGTTCATTCCAGCGTGCCTGTCCATCTGCCTATCTGTACGCCTGCCTATCTGTCAGCCTGCCTATCTGTACGTACGCCTGCCTATCTTTACATCCACCTGCCTATCTGTACGTACGCCTGCCTATCTTTAAATCCACCTGCCTATCTGTACGCCTGTATATCTGTACGCCTGCCTATCTGTACGCCTGCCTATCTGTACGTACGCCTGCCTATCTGTACGTACGCCTGCCTATCTGTACGCCTACCTATCTGTCCGCCTGCCTATCTGTACGCCTGCCTATCTGTCATCTACATTGTTATACAAATGGAATAAACAGAGTGTATGTTGCTAACTCGCTAGACTATCAAAACATCATGCAGTGATGCAGCGCTAATACATGTATCTTACATTTTAGCTATTTCACTAGCAGGGGCTCTATCCATCTTATCACAAGTATCATTTTTCTTATAGCCAAAGGTAGCTATAAAGGTATTCTATTGCTAGTCGGAGTTAGACTTTTCCCTCAAACATTTGTATTCTGTGTTTTTTGACGTAAAACGTGATCTATCATTCCATATATATTAATGTGGCCCAATGGCAATATTTTCACTATCACCCATTTCGAAAACATTTTATGTCCCTTTAAAATATGAGCCATAATTATAGCGTTGGATTTGCTTCAAACTACCTTTATGCGAAAATGGCCATGACGGAAAGAAATTTTATCTGCAATCAGATTTACTAGAATTGTGGCCCTTTGTTTCTTTCAGTGCATAAAGTGCGTTGAACAGATATTGTGTGTTAAACTACTCACACACTATTGGAAGGATTTGCTTCAAACTTTCACAGACGATCTCTCTTGATGCGAAGAAGGCCTTATAAGAACAGATTTTGTCTGCAACCAGTTTTATCAGAATTATGGCCTATTTAGGGTACAGTGAACATATCTTGCTGATCTTGTGTTGCATATAAAACTCTTAACAGGTGCGAGAACACAATAATTAGCGGGAACGTGGGCCGAAAAGCCGAATGGCGCGGATTCATATTTAGCGAGGTCGCTAGGCGAAAGTCGAAATTTAAAAAGTGAAGCGGCGGGGGCATGACGCGAAAACATAACATCCGTCGGCTAGGGGCGGAAGTCAAACATTAAGAAGATAAAATGGCGGAGACGCGGAGCGAACACTCTACAACGTAGCCATAAAAGCTAACTCAATGGCAAGGATATACAAGTGTACTGCAATCACACTGTACTATCTTTATTTTTTATATGTTGTTTATTATTTACAAAACTGGCAAGCGCACAGATAAAAAATCTTAATCATCGATCACCCACGGTTCTAAAACTTGCCGATTACATAAACCATTTGGAAACAAAAATCATTACCAGCTGTTATTATACCCCGCCAAAGGCGGAGGGATAGTGTTTTGACGTTGTCCGTCCGTCCACTCTACATCAAGTGTCAGTG
The DNA here is from genome assembly GCA_022818135.1 of Saxidomus purpurata. Classification (NCBI taxonomy): domain Eukaryota; kingdom Metazoa; phylum Mollusca; class Bivalvia; order Venerida; family Veneridae; genus Saxidomus; species Saxidomus purpurata. Next base: position 16,486,254 of record JAFMSR010000012.1, on the reverse strand, counting down.
TGGTGTGAATTGCCAGTACAGACACTGCATGTAGGCTTTTTTGTTGCATATGTGGTGCAGCCCGTAAGCAACCTATCGGAACGATTTCCTTTGGCTCTATACCCACCATAAAAGAACACTATAAAGATAACCCCGTAAAACTGATGAGTGGTGTTGGCTGTCCGAAAATAAAGTATGCAAAAAAAAAACCACGAACCCCCTAAAGTTAATGGACAATTTTGAGAACCCCAAAAAGCTTCTGAAAAATAAATTTGTAGTATTACCTCCCTTTGCTTCTCACGAGAACCGGTACGAAATGTTTAGTTTTGTAGGTACTCTATATGCTTAGATAAAACTGCACCCTTAAAAGTGTTGTTTGGACTCTACATGCGTAAAATCCGTCCGTCTATCCGGAGCCATATGTAAGGAACCAATTAATAGAATTTCATGTATACAATAGCATAATGCCGCGGCACATGTGCAACTTTCGTCAAGATTGGCTTAGTATCGCCAAAGTTATTGACCTTAAATTGTTATTTCCTTCTGTATTCAATAAAAAACAATAAGAAATGTCTCTGCAACCAGTTATCAACATGTAATTGTAACTGGCTCAAATAATTTAATGATCAATCTTTCTAATATCCACCGCATACATCCCCTGCTAGGGTGGCGAAATTTAATTTTAAAAATGCTTTTTTTTCTGAAATAGATAAAACAATACACTTTCCAGATGTTCGCTTAGCAATTTGCTTCATCTGGCCGGGGATATAAACTCATTGAATTCTGCTTGTAATCTAAAAGAATTGCTGAGGCACTCAAGCCTGTTTATAAATAAGACTCACATTTTTTCACTTATATCCCTCTACAATAACAGAAATTTTGTTGTTTCTGTTTTTTTTAACATGTGTATAAAACAACAAAACAATAAAATTTACCACTGACAAAAGAAAACTGTTGTACATAAATACACAATGAAAACGAAATCTAAAGAAGACACGAAGTACATGTTTACTCTCTTGTATACATTTTGCTAACATTTGGATAATAGAAAATAACTTCGATATGTTAACGATATTGATTTGGTACATCCTGTCATTTAATTAAAAAAGCAGGTGGCTGAAAATTTATGTGCCACCGTTGACAAAAGTCTGTTCAAAGATTTAAGCGGAATTGTAAAATAAGCAGTATCGATCTTACTTAACATTTCGCAGCATCTATACTAACAATATCACTGAACGTGTTTAAAACTGCCTTGTCCCCTCGTTACATTCTTTTATTTTATGTTTTCCAGTGAATTATTGAGTTTTCTCAGTGAAATAAAAGTGATAATCCACAGTTTTGAAACAGTGGATTACCATTTTTTGATTTTTCACTATTTTTGCAATCTTTAATCCGGATTTAGATCTACGTCAAAAAGTATACCGAGCGAAATAAATGCTGGAAACCATGCGACGATGACGTCGTTAAAATGACGTCATTTGCGCTATGATTTCTGATGACCTTTCCCGCGATTTTCGATATTTTATAGAAACAAACTCAATAAAAGTAGAGTTTTAACCATAAAATAAACAGAAAAATTGTTAGTATCGGTGTATTATCACGTTAATTTCACTCGTGAACACCAAAAATAGTTATTTTCACTCGTGGATGGTCTCATGACGGAATGACGGTCTCATGACAGAAATATAGTCTCATGACGGAAATATAGTCTCATGACAGAAATATAGTCTCATGACAGAAATATATTCTCATGACTCTTTAACTGACTAAGCTGTCACAGATAGAACATATTTTATGCACATCGCCTAAATAACCTTACGGTAACTATTGACCAAGATCGCATTTTTGTAGCTTCTCAACAGTGGTCTTTGTTAACAGGTTTGACTGTATATATTCAGATTTTATTTTCCCTTCCAGTTTCGTCATAAAGTTAAAGACAGACTGACACGTTATGACGTATTAAGATGTTCTACAAGTTATGGGCCTTGATACATAGACTTACAGAATTATCTTACCATCTATGATAAAATATGTTAGATTTTCAAAACAAATACCAAAAAAAAAATGACAATTTGATTACAAGTTACTGCGACAGGCTTTTGTATTTAGTTTAAACGTTATTGTCTTCAGAAGACTCAAACATAAAAAATACTTTGCAAAATATTGTAGGTGATAGATTTCATTTGATCGTGACGGGAATGTTTGAAGATTCTGCTATAAAACAACTCATGAAACTATTTGTCAATACAGCGTGTGTTTAGCGCATTTGGATGCAACAGTTGTAACAAAGGTAAGCAAATATTATTCTTTCACTTCTCTCGTACATAAAGTACTGGTAGGATTCTAAATATTGAAGTTGTTTCTAATTCATTTCCGTTTTTATCAGGTGTTTTCAGGGGATGGGGAGTGAAGTGGGACAGAAGGTGTAGAGAATATTGCTCTGAATGGACATACTTTGAAAATGCCTCTCGTATGCTAACTATTCATTAATACTTTAATACATTTCTTATTTCAGTCAACGGAGCTAACATACTTGGAACTAATCAGGTATGAGAAGAATGAGTTCCTCCATGAAACCGACACATGGCTCTGCAATACTGTTTCTACTTGTTGGTTTTGCTCTAATTCCCGAGACAGAATCATCGATCAATTTCAACCAACCTATCACCCCAGATGTTTATCAAAAGCTAATCGGTCCTGGGTTTGCGGTAAAATTCTTTTCAACAAGCAAACCATTAAGTGGGAAGTATAGACCAGAGAATATAGAGGACGTTTACGCTGCAAACTTCACAAACATGCGACTGCGGTGTGGAGCTCACCGTTATGCCTATCCGTATAACGCACCTAATTTCACAGAATTCCTTGGCGCATTGGACTCTGTGGTAGACAAGTGTTTAGAAGTAGGTATGATTCCAATAATATCATGGGCGCATGCTGAGGCCGAAAACTACGCTACGGATTATCATAAGGAAATGTTCATCTCATGGTGGACTTTAGTTGCAGACAAGCTGAAGAACAAAGATTATAGACTAGGCTTTAACCTGGTAACTGAACTGAGCGATGAAATATGCAGACAAAAAAATATCACTTGTGAAGGGGGTAGTCTAAAATCGAACCATACAAAACATGCCATCTGGATGACAGAGGTAGTCGAAGCAATCCGAAATACAGGGGGAAATAATGAAAATCGCATGATAATTATCGGACCAGGAAGACATGGCGCAGAGGGTTTGTGTAATATAGAAAAACGCGTTTACGAGAATGAAACTTACATGATGGCGGAACACCACACATAAGCAGCGGGCCCTACCAACAAAACCAAGAGCGACAGGTTTTGGGAAGGCTGCGGAAATGTTACTCAGCGTCAACATCTCGTGAATAAACTCGAAACAGCAAAGGCATGTATACCGTTACTAACTTATTGGGGCGCTTGGATGGTACAGGACAATATGAGGGGAGGTATAAACCAGACTGAAGCTGAATGTTTTGCAGAGCATTTTGCTTCAACTTTGAAAGAGTATGGTATCCCCTGGTCTTTGAATGCCCTTGATAATTACTACAACACAGCGAATAGAACATGGCTAACTGGGGATCAATTGAAAGGAAAAACAGCAAAAGCGAAACTGAATATGTGGAAGATTCTTCAGGTGATCAAAGAAAATATGTAAAATATATGAGGAATTAAATGTTGATGTTAAAACAAAAATTAAATGGATTTGCTTAAATAAAAAGTTTGCATACGGAAATCTGTTGTGTTTAATTTTAATAATTTTGGTTTTCAAATGCGCTGGTTTTGATAATATTAAGAAGCACTCACTGATTTACATAAGTCAGACAAATAAAGCAAAACATGTTTATTTGAGAGAACAAAATGCAACACACCCTTAGCTTCTTTAAAGATGCAGACATATTCTCTGCCCTTGAATGAGCTTTTAAGACACCTGGTAACGAAAACCATGTCTGTAATTCAAATTTACCGTTTCTCATTTCCATCCTACCATATGGCACCGTGTTACATGGTTTGCTGTTCCACGATCAAATTTGAGACATTAAAACAAAAATGCATAGTCTGACACATTATACAATGTAATCAGAGTTTGTAACAAAGCAACAAATACATGAACTTGAAAATACTTCAACATTTGTCAAGGTTTGCGTCCATTGCATCAACAGCTATTAAATTTTCACTCCTGTTAAATAGGGTGGATTATTATTAATAAAATCAGATGGACTCTAATTTTGTGACATCAACGGTCTAATAGGTTTGTCACTAAAACATATACCCTTATGTGCTATCACTACAGACTTCCCTCTGTAACTCTTGCCAGTAACTATAATGAAGTCTAAACTCTTTAATGCAGCACTACAGCGGACGCCTACGTTTCAGGAAGCAACAAAGCTATCTACAACACTGATTTGAAATACCTAACTGACCAATGAATAGTGTTTATGTGTAAATGGTTGATTCCGTGAAAACATAAGCGATAATGTCCGAGACCCTAAATGAAACATGTTTTTTTTAATTACTCGAGTATTCACATGTAAGTTTGGCATTAATTTAAGACATATACTTTTCCATCTATTAAATGGTTTTAAATGATACTCCTGCTCGCTCTTTTCTGTTTCCTTGCATTTTGAACCTGTGTTGTATCAATGGCATGGATGCTATGCTTTAAGACTTTAATTCATTATTAGAATGTTCAATACAATTTGAAAGTTTGATGAAGAAATCTTAAGAAATGGCAAAGTTATAGCCAACGTTAAGTTTTTGTGATGGATGGACGGACGGACAAAGCGATCCCAATGTATCGCCTTTTCTCCGAAAGGGCGACACAAAAAGCTTAATCGGGCGCTTCAGAAGAATTACCAATTCAGAACTACAAAATCGCAACCGTCTAGAGACAACGGCTCCGAGTGATCTATTAGACGCTGACCATAGAAATTAGAATCTTCAACAATATTACAGCAGCTACCTCAATTATTCCGTTGTGGTTTACACGCAACTAAATTGCATGCTTTAAAGAGCACGGTAAACTCATTCAGCTCCGATTTTGAAGTTAAAAGGCGCGCAAATTTGCGAACACCTGTACTTTTTCAATACAATAACCTCGATTTATTCGTGCAATATATATCATGCTGCTATTAAAAGCGGTGAGTTGTGCTGGTAAAAGGTTAAGGTAGGTGGCGATTTATAACAATATACAATATTAATAAAGGTTTATAGCTTGAAATACAGCAAAATGTAATGTGTTACCAGTTCAACTCCGATTGAAACATTGTTGGTACACTTGAAGTCACATTTTATAGCCAAATATTAAAGGGTGAAACAGAATGTTTGTGTTTATGATACATAGTTTAGTGTTGAAGTTTGGTCACTTATGGTCATAAGTGGGTGTCAGGTTAGCGATATAGGGTCATCTTGGCACTCCGGTGATTTGTAAGGACTAGGTTTAAAAAAAACAACAAATCTTAGCATCAAGCTTGAAATTTATAATTACTTTTCCTCCAGCAGGACAGGAATCTAATATGTTTGCTATACTGTTATGAAGACCATTGGATATTAAGACCAACCTCTATATTAAGAACATACTGTTTGGAGACAAATAGTCACTATCATAGTAAAACGTGGTCGATAATTTAGTCCAAGAGATGAACCACTTTTATTATATCATTACTTTCCTAAATTTTGAAAACACAAACATGGGCAACGCCCTAAAATTCAAGATTCACTTTTGTGTTTAAAAATTACATATCTTTTGTACATTTTTAGTTGTTTTTGTGCATTTCTTAAGGTTTCAACTCTTGTAGAATTTTTGTTTGTGTTTATAGTTTGGAGCAAAATAGTCACTTTCATAGTTAAAGTGGTCGATAATAAGACCGATTAGATAATAAGACCACTCTTTAGCGAGTCCAAATGGTGGTCTTAACACAGGAACTCTATTGTAAATTCATCTTCTTACCTTCTTATTTAAATGTTAGAATTTCTTACATAATGTAATGTTTATATTATATGCTACCATTTTACCTTAGGTAGGTAACTGCAAATTCTGGACGTTAACTTTTTGGATCGATTGATTTATTCAATCGGATCCAATGTTAACAGAGTATAGCTTCCTTACGGCCGAACTCTTTACATACAAACAAGTAGTTCCATATATTCCGTTGTTACGAATTATACTGTCCTCTGTTTTAAAAATTATATAGTAACATAGCTAAATAATATCAAAACATTTCAGAATAGCATAATATTATATTGTTGTTTTTCTTATAAGTTGTAACTTAAATCAACGAGGTATCTGTTCTGTGTTGAACTATTTTCCTACGCGGTTTATATCCCAACAGCGGTGTGACATGAGAAATGTAAGTCCCGTGAAATACGCATCGCTACACCGGATACACTAAATTCAGTGTTTCCGCGAGAGCGCGTTTTCTGCGGTTTTGACGCACTCATTTTGTCAATGACGCAATAGAAAAAGCAAAGAGAGTCTTCTATGACGCAATTAAAATGTGTATGATCTAATTACTACAAAAACAACACTTCAAAACCTCTTCAAACGCTTCGAAATGAAAACTAAATTATTTATCAAATACGCTTCCGGTATGGGATATGTATAATTTTGACCCTATTTCGTCGTCGTTGTCGTCTGATTTCGGATCGACCCGCATTTTGTACCATTGCGTTTTTGTGTGTGTTGATTCTTATGATACCGTGATCATGGTATCGTAGACGCATAACAAGAGATAGTCGACGAACCTTATAAGGGGAAACAAAAACGTCTTTCTGAGTGATTTTAATGATCATTTTGTAGTAATTTCGATCAGACTGTCACTATTGAAAGAGGTTTTAGTGTGCCAAATAATATCAAAGTTTTATGTCTATGGTTGAATGCACTTATCAAAAATTCGCTTTGTGGACAAATTTGACTTTTGAGATGCAGTGACAAAATGGAAAGCATCCAAAGAGAAACACCTGTTGTCTTGCCAACCCTTTGATTACCCACCATTTTGTGATTTTTTACATGCAGTTTTACAGAAGTAAACTGAATAAAACTTCTTTAACATATAGTCATGCCTTTTATTTTTTTACAATAAAGGGTATGACCCTCGGAATTTCTAAATGACCCCCAAATTCTGATACAGGGAATTGGCACCCAGGGTCTTCCTCTTCGACGAAAGCCGGAAGTTACAATATGACCTTAGCTGTTGGGTGCGACGTTAAATCCGAATTAATTGGCACAATACAGTCAACCTTATGGGCATATCCCATAACTTTTGAATGACATTAAAAGTTGTTCAAACAATAAATTTTCAGTCCAGTTTTGTCAAAGTCCATTTCTCAGTTACGATTCACAGCTAAATACTTCATAGGGTAGTTGAACATAGTCACTGAATGACATAATGTAAGCACATGGGTTTCTACCTCAAAAGCAAAGTTTACACAAATGGTGAAAGGTCAACATTTGTGGACAGTTATGTCTTCAGTTTATACCTTTGCTCGTGCAAGGGTTGTCCTGATATTCACACATGTATGTGTACAGACTGCGTTGTTCAGAGACAATCGATCCTCCAGCACTTTCAGTCCTTTGATTTATTGTTTGTAACAGCGATTGCCATTGCCCGACGTCCGAGGCATAATGACCGCGCTCATTGATGCTGACCAACAGCATAGGTTGTTACGTATTTGACCAAAAGTCAACGTCTGTGAATTATTTTTATATTACTGTCTCTAAGACACAAATGATTTCATATTGCCCCTGTGTCTTCTAGGTTGATTCCATCCGGAGTGAGTCTCGAGAGCGATTAATCCAAGTTGTTTGTTGTTTAGTAATCGAAAATAAATCAGTGAGTATAAATATAAATTAAAATTTTGATTCCTCGTACAGGTATACACATTGAGTCAATGTACTGGTATGTTGGTTTAAATTAAGAAATAATAAAAGTGTCCCTGTGTTCTATCGTTAAATAAGATACATTCAGGAATTCGGATGCGAAGTAATTAAATCACGAGTGCGTATCATATAACCTGAAGAATTAAAATCTGTTGATAGAAACAGGTGTTATTGCAGAGGGACTATGTTTTAGTAAGAATCTGGTTATGATGTGTGCAAAGATTGTACTCTAGTGTTAGATTATTCTTCATTGTTAGAACAGAGTAAGCTTGTGTTCTAATTTTGAGCGGTTCAAACCCTGCTTCTTTGTAGAGATTGGTAAATGATAATGATAAGTCAGTTGTACCAGTTATGACCCTACATGCTTCTCATTGCACTTCCTCCATTTCAAACTCGTCCTGTTGTGTAATGTTGTCCCAGACAACATCGTAGTACTCTAAGAGAGGACGGATAAAGGATAAAGGGATTTACTATTAAGGACAAACTTTAGTTTTCTCATAATATTGATGCCTTACCAAGCTTTAGTTTTTAATTGTCTCGATGTGTTCATGCCAACTGCCATCGTTAGCAATAACCCCCGGTGCCATACTCGACCGAACGCTTTGGATATGTCTCAGAAAACATCTTGAACTTCTTTGCCTTCGTCGAGTGCTTGACAGAAGGTAATATAGGTGGAAACAAGTTGACTGGTTGTGGAGTCGTTTGGAACGACACCAGATTGGAGAGAAGTGATAGTATTGTGTTTGAAAGAAGTTGAAGACATATCTATGTATAACTGTTTCTAGAACTTTGCTAATGGTACTAAAAAGTGATATGGGTCTGTAATTCGATACAATGCCAGGATCGCTTTTCTTATAGACATCGTGAACATGTGCTAGTTTCCAATGTGATGGTACATTTCCAATGTTAAGAGATGTTTTGAATAGATTGTAGAGTGGATTAGTCATTTCCCGAGACAGTTACTTTGAAATTCTGTTGTTGACAGTATCAGGCCCAGAAACTTTACCAACCGTTAGCGACTTAAGTGTAATGAAAACTTCATCTTCGGTAATATTCAACTGTTTCAGTACTGGATAATTTGGATCATTTTGTAATTCTGGAAAGTGTTTGTTGTGATTATTTAGTTGAGTTTGTGATTGGACAAAATGTATTAAGAAAGTTAGCTTTATCAGTTTCGTCCGATATCTCATTTCCATTATCGTATAAAACATCTTGATTTAGACGATGATTGTGAGATATAAACTTTTTATTAGTAATTTCCAATAATTGGTTGTAGTTGTTAATGGTCCAATTTTGTTGACTTTGTGTTTTACGTTATCTGGTGTATTTTCTAATTTCGTAATTGTCTAATTGTCTTATTGTGATTTTTTTATTTGAAATAAACTCTTCAGATATTTCTAATAGTTATTCAGTGATATTGCTTGCATATCTATTATGTCAGTATGATATAGTGAGTTCCAGTCAAAAGAAGACGCCTGGCGCCTTAGTCTGTGATAGTTGCCATTGTTATACTCGCATATCTTTCGTTTTAAAAATTATGAAGTGAGGCTTTGTGCAATCTAAGAAGCAGAAAGCAGTGTTATGTACTATTTTGGACTAAGAAGTGTTCACCGACTCTCGATACTTTGGTTCAGCATGTTGATGACATAGAAAAGAGATTGATTATGAGCTTTCAATGTAATGAGTGGGTTCATTTTTTATTTGTTTTATATTGTATTGTATTGAATTGAAGTTTCTATAGTAGACATAACTACAGTAGATGCATAAAGTGGTTTGTAGAAGGTACCATGAACATGCATTTGTGTTTTATGTTAAGTTCCACCCATATACATTCGACTCTGTTGACCTCTAGATAAGCTATTCTAATAGCCGGTGTGTAGTTTTTAACATATAGGCAATTGCCTTTCTCTCGTCGAGGTTGATTCCGTCTGGAATGAGTCTCGGGAGCGATCAATATAAGTTGTAATAAATTATTTCGCAATAGAGAATAAATAATTTAGTATAAACTTAGTTATCTAAGAATAATAGACATCTAAGTTACAAGTTAAAAAAGCCGAAAAGCGTTTTAGACCTTTTATTCTTATGTGAATACAGACAAAAAGACCCACCCTCACTCTGTACAAATTCAAGTAAGTACCCATTATTATAGGACAGAAATCGTATTTTGGTGAGAAATTCCAGTCTTGTTTGCAATCACGACCAACACAAAGTGAAGAAGAAAGAAGAAGGGTAGAGAGAAGACAGAATGCCTTACTTTATGCCATTCATGTTTTCATCTTTTGTTTCATCACAGTTAACTATCCTTACACTGTTTTTTTCTGCTGTACTGCTCTGCCTCTTCTTGTTTCTGAAATACTTCACTGTTTTTTACTTTTAGCTTTTAGACTTTCAATATTATTTGGCCATGCCTGATGTCTTTTCTCCTACTTTGGATTTAACAAAGTGTGTATTTCATCTCTAAGAACCTCTTTTAGTATGCTGAAAAATTCTTACTAATTCATGGTCTGATTTGCATCTGTAGATATTGATTATCAGGCATTTCACGTTGGGCACAGACATTTCTTTGAGTATTCATCACTTTATTGAATGTCTTGATTTTCCATATTTTGTATAATCTGAATGTTCTTATACACTTTGTTACACGTATTGGCTTCAGTCTTATCTGGAGTTTTTGTTTGTTTATGTTTTGTCAATGTTTTTGTCCTGATCAGTGGAAATTGCTTTTGTTTTGGTTTAAGAGGGCCTGCTTGTACTTTTGGTAATGATTTGTTTACTTCTTGTATTTGTTGTTCGTATTTGCTTAGGACTTATTAGATGATAGATATTTCGTAGGTTTTTATAGGTCTTACTTCATGTAATGTTTATTTAGTTTTTACTAATCACACTTTTCGAGAACGGACGAAAATGCGGACAGAACGTCAAATTCATTTGATGTTGATCCTCATTGATCAATCTGTCATATCGTAGTTGCATTCTCAAGTCATGTACTTCATGTAATTATAGTTTGTTGTGAGGTTATATGTTTATGGAACCATTGGTTCATATTTTTCACCACAGCAACTTTAAAGGTTTTTTTTTGACACTTGAAGAAATTATATGTATGGTAAATATATATCTGTCAGAGAAATTATAGTCGCTTATTCAATCAACTCAAGTAAGATACAATAAACTACTGAAAAACTTAAAATTAGAATAGAAACGTAGGACAGAATTTAACTTTTTAATCTGACATAGTGTAGTCATCAGTGATATGTAAAGGAAATGTACAACTTTTACTGTCAATTTAAAAATCAAGAACAATACGTTCTTGTGTTAGGTTTGACATAATTTGATAAAACCGGCCACATCAGTCTGATCCGTATATATATTATAAACCTAACGTTGTTTTTCATCACGCCGACGTTCGCGTCCTTTTCAAGGGGCGTCTTTTTGTTCTGTATACTGTATGTTGTATATTTTCTGACGAGGACATAATGTCGAAACATGTAAATTGAGAACTTCGTGTTGTCTTGAGTTTATCTATAATATCATAATTTTGATAAAATACATGATTTTATCCATAATATCATAATTTTGATAAAATACATGATAAAGTTTATGTATCTTCATACCAATTAGCTTTGTGTAACAGAAAAGCCCTGCGGGCATCTTAATAATTGAACAATGAAAATATTGTTGCAAAAGCAGCAAAAGTACACGACATTAAAAGGAAAGGGACTGTCAGCTTTTAAGAAGTGTGTGTAGGAGTGTGATATCTAGGTTGTAGCAAATACTCAGAACCTGTTACTATTCTGTCAGGTTCCAAGAGATCACAGTCACCACGCTTAAATGACCGTTTACTATCAGTCAATATACAGTCTTAACACGGAATAATTTTAGCTTGCTTAAAGTCCATACAGCGTTGTATTTGCGCATTTTCGGCGTATCACATGTCAACTAGAAGAACATACTTGTTTCATACATTTCTGTATATTCAAGTCAACTCGGAGTACCTTTATTTCACATATGTCATTCTTTTTTAATTTTATATTTACTAAAACTTGACAGTAATCATTCAAAATTTTGTCATCTATTATCACTGGTATTTTTTTTCACATCTGCTGCGAGTGTCAATGTTTAGTCGAGAATAAACATTGACAAAATACGGATATAAACAGCGACAACATATTCTCAACTCAAGAATACGCTATCGAAGATACGTTACGATAGTCTTTTTAAATTTTGTCGGACAGAAAAGCACGAACAAAACAAAACGAACACCAAAACAGACAAACACAAAGCACACTTCTAGGCATAACAATCTAACATATTTTCTATAACATCTCTTTGACCAATGATCACGACAATTGACTAACTTTTTGCAAATATGCTTAGCTTTCCTTGCGTTCAGAACCCGAGAAAAGGCTTATGATAGCTCAAAATAGACTTAAGACGGTATTGACACAGATAATAGTGGTTTAATGATGCTAGAGCCTCCGTAATGAATTGATAGAATGCCTTAAATTGTACGATTGGTTTGTTAAGATACTACTTTACTCTCGGGAAGTGCTTCAACATTTAAGTATTAAAGCTGCTTGTTCATAGTGTCCGGTGAATTCTTTTCTTCTCCAAAATGATATACTAAAACATAAAATGTAAAAGTAATGCCTAGACTCAACAACACAAGTAAAAATCTAGGAAGCAAATTGAGAAAATTTGATGAAATGTTGGTGAGCTTGGTTTTTCGGCAATGTTACACTATATATTTAATTTGGAATTTCAAAACTATAATTTGGTAGCGTATAGCATAAAAATAAACAAATAAACATCAAAACTACATTATAGGAATTAATACTCAAACCTTTTTATTTGATGATTAATTATATACAGTCAAGTTTGTGGCAAATTTGTTTCGACTTTAGTGCAGGCTTATACTCGTACTTAATCCCTTTTCTGTCGCAGCAAATTATTCAGGTTTTGCCATCTTCAGCGAGCATTCCCTTGCCCGACTTCAACTACATTTTTTCTGAAAAGGTTAATTCTACTTGCAAAAAGGGCAATACCTCTGTCAAATATGACCTTGACCTACACAATATGAAGGCATCATGACCCTTTTATCATAAGCAATACAATTTGAAAGTTTGATGAAGAAATCTTTAAAAAATTGCAAAGTTATAGCCAACGTTAAGTTCTTCGAAAGTGCGACACAAAAAATAGACACTAAGTGCTGATACATTTGTAAACCCGAAATGTAGAGCACAGTTATTAACCATGATTTATTACAATATAAGATAAATTAGTATTTCAAAAATAGTGTTTTGTCAAACGATATTTACAATTTTAGACCATGAATTAGAAAACCTACATATACTTAGATATTTGAAGAGCTCTGTAAATATTTGGAGAGCTCTCTAACTAAAAGCGCGAAACTAATGAATTTGAGACCTGTATAATTCAATTCATGATATCAAAATTATTTTGCAGCGCTGTCATATTCAACTTCTTTGGAGGGCTCCATCATCAAATTGAAGAGGTCTCAAATCAAATTGAAGACCTCTCCTCTTGTTTTATAGCGCGCAATAAATGAATTAATGATATCAAAAACAACTTGTCATAGCCAGCGTTAAGTTAAGCGTTAAGTTTTCGTGACAAAAACTAAGTACAAAAAGGGGCATACCTCTGTCAAATATGAGCTTGATCTACAAATTTTGGCGGCATCACGGCCCTTTTGTAATAAGCAGTATAATTTAAAAGTTTTATTGAGAATTTTAAGAAATGGCAAAGTTACATCCAATGTTAATATTTTTGTGATGGACCGACGAACTGACGGACCGACAGACAAAACGACCCCCTTGTATCGCATTTTCTCCGACAGGACAACACAAAAAAGAGACACTTTAGTATGTATAAATTTATAGCCCGTTTGGAGTCTGAAAATAAAAATATTATGTTCAAACTATCAAAATACGTTAAAGAATCTCTAAAACTGAGAATATCTCTTTCCTATGTTCATTGATCTCTATGTGCAAAATAAATCTGATTTTGTGTTTTGTTTATTTATATAATTAGTTTACATTTGTACTGTATTACTAAACATGACATTGTATTGTAATATATAGAATTGATATATGATTATGTACTATGTTGGTACACGTCGAATAAAGTTCTGTTCTGTTCTGTTCTGTTCTGTAATGATATGAGAAATCAAATTGAATTCGCATGACTACATGTGTTTCCCATTTGTTAACCCGAAATGTAGAGCACAGTTATTAACCATGTTTTATTAAAAATAAAATAAATAGCAATTCAAAAATAGTGTTTTATATCAAATGATATTTACAACTTTTGTCTATGAATAAGAATACCTACATATACTTAGGAAATACATTTCACCTTTGAGTGATAGTATATCAGAACAGATAACAGAACAGATAATTTATTTAGTTGTTTACATATATACAGCATATTGACATCAACCATATTACATGTACATATAAATTATGGCATGATATGGCAACAATAATGATACAATAGCATAGAAACAACAAAAGGTGAAAACACACCTACAGACATACAGTACAATCACACGAAAGTGTTACTTATGTCGATTTAAGATATCTTGTCTTTTTTTAAAGGCTTTTAACAAGTATGTTGCACCATATACAGCAAACGTCTATTTTCCGTTTTCAATAATTCAACAAATTTAAACATACTGGGCCTCAGACTATAATACCTTGGTATATATTTTGTTCTTTGTTTCTTAAAAGCATCATATTCCAGAATAAAATGAAACTCATCTTCTTGTGTGAATTTATCACAATATTCACACAGCCTGTTTTGCCGTTCAATATTCCTGTGACGATCATATTCAATATTTAAACAATATGAAGACAATCTAATTTTCGATAGTACATGTCTGTGTTTATAGTTTTCCATTATTACAAAATAAGGCGATAACTCAAAACAGTCTTTCAGTTCCTTGAACAACATCAAATTAGGGCTATTTTCAATGCTCCTTTGCCAATCGCTGATAAAATCATAAAGTAATCTTGTTTTCAGTAATGGTACAAAACAGTTAACATTAACGTACGGAAGTTGGAAACAACCACCTTCCCAAAACCCAACTGATGTAATAGTATTAATGGACTGCAGGGTTTTGGAATGTAAATAATTGGAATCCTGACCCTGAATCAATAAACTCTGTTTTTAGGGAAGCTTGTGTTGAACATTTTGATTTAGATGTTATTGGTGTTGCTGAAACCCATTTAAAATTTAATGAATCATTGTCATTTGAAAATTATGTATGGTTTGGTAATAATAGAAAACATTTACATAGAAATGCTTGGTCTGGTTCGGGGGGCGTGGTTTTTTTGGTAAAGAAGGAGATGTTTCAACATTTTGATGTATGTATAGTTGATGATGATAATGATGATATACTATGGATAAGATTAGATGATAAAAGTACGGATACATCTTATTATATTTGTGTTTGTTACTTACCTCCGAAATACTCAACTAGATATGTTGATGCAACTGCCTTTTATGATAAATTATTAAGTGGTATATACATGTATCAGAACAAAGGTACCATTTTATTTGTGGAGATTTTAATAGTCGCTGTGGCAAAGAGCCTGATTATATTGAAGGAGTTGACAATGTGCCACTTAGAAATGTTATAGATTATACATGTAACGAATACAGTGAAATATTTTTGGATTTCCTCACTAGCTCATCTTTTTGTATGTTAAATGGTAGAAACCATGTAAAGAATGATTTTACATGTATAAGACCGCAAGGTTCATCAGTTGTTGACTATTGTTTAGTAAGTCATACAGATCTACATCTATTTGAGAATTTTAAAGTAGTTCGCCCTTCAGATCTAGTGTGTGAGATAAATTTCCAACAGCCAACAGGTATTCCTGATCATTCGCTTTTGACTTGGAATGTTTGTCATTCATTTAATAATGTGTCTGATCCTGTAACGATGTCCAAGAAAGTTGAAAATATTAGGTTTTTGACTGATAAAATGCCAGAGAATTTTTTACAGAATGAAGATACTGTTAAACAACTTTTTCAGTCAGTAAATGCTATGGAGCAGGGTTTGCGCACACAAGAATGTATTGATCAGTGCTACATGTCATTGTGTAAAAACATTAAAACTGAAATGATGAAGAATATCCCTCATAAAGTAGTTGCTGACAACAATTCAAATTGGAACCGAAAATGTAAGATTAGTAAACCATGGTGGTGTGGTGAACTGACTGTATTGTGGAATACTGCCTGTACAGCTGAAAAAAGTTGGCTAAAATGTTCTTGTCCGAATAGAAAAAAGCAATTAAAAATGCAGTATAATAGTTATAGAAAACTTTTTAACAGGGCTGTCCAGCGTGCAAAGAGAAAATATTGGTATACATTACAGGAAGAATTGTTGTCTTATGTTCAACATGATCAAAATAGTTTTTGGAAATCAATTGGGAAAATTGGTATTCATTCGGCTAAGAAAAATACAATACCTATGGAAATTGTTGATGCGAATGGTTCTGTTGATTTAAATCTAGATCATGTATTGAAATATTGGAAAAATAGTTATGAAACTCTGTATAATGGTGATCACGATACAAACTGTAATGCTAACCCTATTACAGGGAGTAACAATAGTCGAATTAGTGGAACATATGTGCCAGAATTTAATGATAATATATCTATGTTTGAGGTTGAAAGGGCCATGAATAAAGCTGGTAAGAATAAGGCTAGTGGTTTAGATAACTTACCTTATGAAATATTTAGAAATAATATTTGTATTTTTATTTTACATAGAGTTTTTAATGTGTGTTATGAAACTGGTAAAGTACCAAGTGATTGGGGTAAAGGAATTATTAACCCAATACCAAAGACAAATATGGTAGACCCTAGAAATCCTATGTCATATAGAGGAATTACTTTAGCATCCACAATGTACAAATTATACTGTTCAGTTTTAAATGATAGATTGTCAAAATGGTTAGAAAATAATGATTTACTGTCCGACGAGCAAAACGGTTTCAGGAAAGACAGAAGTACCATTGACCATCTAGCAAGTTTGACATCAATTATTGAATCTAGACTTAAGAAACGAGTGCCTACTTTTGCTGCCTTTATAGACTTCCAAAAAGCGTACGATAAAATTAATCGGGCTACTTTGTGGAACCGTATTTCTGAAATGGGTGTCAATAGTAAGATGCTGAAAGCTGTAATGTCACTCTATACACATGTTCGGTCTTGTATAAGAGTAAATGGTTATTTGTCTGATTGGTTTGATATAAAGATTGGACTGCGCCAAGGATGTATTTTATCGCCAGTTCTTTTTAACTGTTTTATAAATGATTTAGCAATTAAACTAAATGCACTAGGTTTAGGTATTGAACTTGAAAATGGTAAACATCTGTCGATATTGTTGTATGCAGATGACATAGTTATTATGGCAAAGAATGAACATGATCTACAGATGATGTTAAACTGTTTATGTGAATGGTGTCAAAATAATCACATGTTAATAAATATATCGAAAAGTAATGTAATGCACTTCAGAACTTCTTCTATGCAAAAGTCTCAGTTTATATTTAAATGCAATGACCAGGTGCTTGAATACACAGATAAATATACATATCTTGGTTTAACGCTTAATGAATTTATGGATTATAAAGTAATGGCTAAGTTTGTGTCACAAGCAGCAGGAAGGGCACTAGGTTTATTAATAGCAAAATTCAAAACAATTGGTGGTATGCCATTTCATGTTTATTCCAAGCTGTACGACGCCCTAGTCTGGCCAGTCATTGCATATGGAGCTGCCATATGGGGTACAAGACAGTTTTCCTGTATCGAAGCAATACAAAATAGAGCCATGCGGTTTTTCATGGGTACGGGCAAATATACACCTAATCTTGCTGTTGCTGGTGACATGGGCTGGGAGCCAGTTTTTTCTAGGCAACTGAAATGTGTTATTAATTTGTACTGTAGATTTTCAAAAATGACTGATAGTAGAATTAACAAAATGGTTTACAAACATTGTAAAGATATAGCTGGTAGACAGTGTAGAAACTGGCATTATACAGTAAAAGAGTTGCTTAAAAAATACCACTGCAATGAGTATGCTGATATGGAAAATGTTCATTTGTATCAGAAAACATTGTTAGACAAAGTTCAAGAAAATTTTCTTAATCAATATCTAGATGAATGGATTGAGTCTGTACATTGTTTGTATAGTGCACATAGAGCTAGAAATAGTAAGCTGAGAACATACAGAAATTTTAAATTTAGTTTTGAGACTGAAGAATATCTTAAAGTGCTACTTCCACTTAAACAGAGATCGGCTTTGGCTAAGTTCCGATGCGGAGTTGCACCGATTAGACTAGAAACTGGTCGTTATGAAAGACTTGCAGTAAATGATAGAATATGTCCTGTGTGTAACAATGGGGTGGAAAATGAACTGCATGTTTTACTGAAATGTCCATACTATGATGATATTAGAAATGTTTTGTTCAACAAAGCTAGTGAGGTTGACAATGGGTTTCCAAGACTAAATGATGTAAGCAAGCTCAATTTTATACTTTCCAATTGCAATATTGTTAAAGAAGCTGCAAAATCCTGTTTCCTAATTCTGGATAAACGTACTAAATATCTGTACTATAGCTAACTTTTAAACTTTTAAAGTTTTAGGTTTTAAGATGTATAGACTGAAATTTGTTATTCTTAATCTGTATTATAGTAGATAGTGATAGATTGAATTTATCCCAAGTTTAGAGGAGCTGGTAATGGTAGATCCAATCGGCAATTAAATTCTTTTTTTTTAATATATATTTAATAAACTAGTGGTAACGTCTAGACTTCAGGATGAAATTTAATATTCTGATGCTTGGTTAAAAATTTTAAGCTATCAAATAAACTAGAATTGTAGACTAATACCAGCTTTTCAAACGTTTAGAAATTATTTTATCATAATATGCTTGTAGTAAATAAGGTGTATTAGTGAGGGTATTTTATTAGGTAGTCATTCCCAGACTATTGAAATGTATTCCTCACTCATATACTTACCACATACTTGGTATATTGTTATAAACAATGAACCATTTCCTTTTATATCAAATGGAATATGTGTTTTAATTAATGCATGTTTTATGTATAAGTGAAATGTATTTGTAGTCTCTTATAATTCTACATGGAATGACCATTTACTTATTTTATGTTTTATGTATGAATTCTTATGATGTATTGTAAATGGATGAGACTTTAATAAACATTATATATAATAGTAATTTAACATTCGATACCCAATTATTCTTACCATTTTCACAGTTTGTTAACTAGTACTGTATAAGTTTTCAATTATGCAATAACTACTTTTCACTACCTTATACCAATATATAAGTATTCTGATTCTCCAGGCTATACACAATGGAGACCTGCCCGTTTCACCATATAAAGCAAAATTACTTGTGGACAGTTTAACATTCAGTACCCATTTAATTAATTTATTGTGTAATCTCTCAAATTTTTCTGCATTTGTAAATCCCAAGATTTCTGATGATGATACATGATTCAAATAAATTAAATCTAATGTTTATAGGTATTTCCATACCCTTGGTTAAAGCTTGTAATGCATTCATTGCCTTAAGGCCGTTTCCGGTCTATACAACACTTGAATGAGCCGTTCCTGCTTATTACAAAACCTAAATAATCAAATTGTTCAACCACTTCAAGATCAACACCAGAATAAGTCCATATTTCGTTCTGATGCAAAATACTATTCTTTCTGAAAACCATAGTTTTCGTCTTGTCTATATTGACCGTTATTTTCCAGCGGTTACAATAGTTCTGTAGAAAATCCAAATGTGATTTTAAGCCTTCAGGCGTATCACTTACCAAATACAGCCGTCTGCAAACAAAATCAGATAAATACATATTTTGTCTAAACTAAGCCCTGAAAATATATGTTCCTGCAAATGCATCTCAAGGTCATTTATGAACAGGGAAAATAGTACCGGTGACGTTATCTCCCCTTGAAATAACCCTTTATCACAATCGAAAAAATCAGACAATAAATTCATACAGGATTTAACATCATTATACATAGAGCTGAGTAAATGTAACATTTTCCCGTTTATTTCTTCTTTAATAAGTTTATACCACAGGCCATTCTGTATGTTTTATCGTAAACTTTCTGGTAATCAATGAACGTTGCGTATAAGCGCTTATTTTTACTAGTATACATCTCTATTAAGGACTGTAAGATGAATATGGCGTCTGTTGTACTGTTTCCCGCTTTAAACCCAAACTGGGCATCAGAAAGACGTTCATTTTCTATTGACCATTGCTTAATTCTCTCATTCAGTACACTCGTAAACAGTTTCCCGAAACAACTTGTTAAAGTTATTCCCCTGTAGTTATTTGGGTCAGTGGCTGGTGGCTTTTTCAGTAGGGGGACTATAACACCTTGCGTCCATTGTTGCGGGAGGATTCCGGTGTTAAAGTATACTATTGAATAAAATTTCTAAGGAGTCGGTCAGAACATCAGTCGTTTCAATAAGATATTCATTAATAATTGAATAAATGGAACCACTTTTGTTCTTTTTTAATCTTGAACATGCTTTCAAGATTTCATCTTTCGAAATTGGCATATCACTGTGTGGAGTGTAGATGCGTAGTAATCTAATCACGAAGGCCTGAGTGATTAATTACGATGCATCAAAACGACATACAGTGATATACAAACTGGTATATCACCCAAAGGTGAAATCTATTTCCATTCTAACACGTTAATTTAAACAAAAAGATGTTCGAAGGGGTACTATTTGATGCGCTAACACGAAGTCGCTGCCTTAAAATTGTAGTATTCTGTGCATTTCTTGCATTTTATGAAATTTTGGCTGTTCTTTTTTACTCCTGAAATAAAGCACTTTCCATCTTATTTTTGTTGTTGATGATATTGCTGGCGATACCAGAAGTGTAGAAAATTTTATATCATGTGAATTCATTCACAAAACATACCAATCCAAGCGTATTAGCGCATGCAAACTCATAAATGTTGTGTGAAAATTACGCGTGAGGAAATTTCAGCAGTGAAAAATAGTTCCGGACGCCTAGAGTGATATACTTGGTAGGTATATCACGCTCAAACCCTTCTTTGCCTATATAGGAGAAATTTGCAGTTGTGTTAGAATTAAGATTTGAGAGCTCTCTTACTCGATAAATGAGATACAAAATAAATCTTTTTAAAGCGTTTAATTAATGAATTCAATTTATTTCAATTTCAATTAGAACACTAATTAGGCAAAGAAGCTTTCTAGTTTTTGTTTTGATATTACTTCACCACTAGGTGTCAATTTGCATCGTATATAATTAATTGTGGTCAGTAAATGAGGGTAGTTCAGGAAGAACAATAATCAGGAATCATGACCATTTTTGTCCTATTTTGTAATGGACCGTTTCGGATTTTTACAACAAATTTTAAAGCTGTTAAAAGGTAACGCAGTTCAAAATATAACTCAGCCTGGAACTGAATACATTGTTTACACACAATCACGCACATACTGTTGAAAACAATTTCGAATCCCATTTACTCAATAGTTCATGATTTTTTTCACCTGAAATTGGTAACATTTAGTGTGAATTCTTAATTATTACATGCGTTTCATGCTGATACATTTATTAACCCAAAATGTAGAGCACAGTTATCAACCATGATTTATTACTAATTCTAACACGACCAGCGAATAACCTACATACATGTAGAACAAAATCTAATTGGATTATTCTGCAATAAACCAACCTTGAACGACGCTGCACGCGCATCACATTTTGGCTGTCACTTTACCCGACGTATAGAGGATCTTACATGGCATATTGTGGATGACTTGGGACAAATCCGATGGATGACACACGTCCAGTTAACTTGATTAATGTTATGATATAGTCTTATACTATTTACACTGATATTATTTACTGTTTTGTTGTTATTGTTTTTGTTTACACGGTGACGTCATTAATCAAGAGAAACTGTGACGTCATTTATCTATACCCGTTACTAATAATTTTCATAACTTGAACTGTTATTGCGTACCCTGAAAATTCGAACCATTACTTTAAATGAAATTCCTGTTAAATTAAAGTTTTTTTTTCTTTTGAGACTGTAGTTTACGCAGATGAAAAGTCTGAAACACCGCGTATACATCTTTCATGAATGAAAGTCACATTGAAATAGCGTCTTAACAGTGTTCGCGGGAGGAAACTCCAACGGCAAAACCTAGGTGCGTAGCACGCAAGTATAAATTACATTCGATGAAAATAGTTCTCTCATTTTCTTCAAATGTTGTTTCAAATAAGTCGTGTTAGAATCGAAATAATAAGTATCCAAGTTTGGTTTATGGTAGAATAACCCTCGTTTGACGTTCTTATGCTTAAAATATATAACTCAGGCCTCGTTTGTCGTTTTTATGCTTAAAATATATAACTCAGGCCTTCGGCCTTCGTGATACATTGTTGCGCATAAAAACTCCAAACTCGGGTTATTCTACGATAAACCAAACATGGATACATATTATGTCTTAAATAGAATAAACAGCAATTCAGAAATAGTGTTTTCTATCAAACGATATTTACAACTTTTGCCTATGAATTAGAATACCTACATATACTTAAGATTTGGGAGCTCTCTTACTCAATAAATAAGATGTAAAATAAATCTATTTAAACGCGTAATTAATAAATTCAATTTATGGTATCAAAATTCGTTTGCAGTGCTGCTTCATTCAACTTCATAATCACATCAAATTGAAAGATCTGTCTTCTTGTTTTATAGCGCGCTACAAATGAATTAATAATTTAAAAAAACAAATTTTACTACGTTTCTTTGATTTATTGCGCGCTACAAATGCTTTACAGATAGTGTTTACAGTTTAGCTGACTGTATTTCAAAGAGACAGTTCTTTGAATATTTGAAGAGCTCTTTAATTTCATTAACTACCGTAAAAAGATTTCAAGACCATATAAATTGGTTATTGATATTTTTAATTTATTTGTATCGCGCAATAAAATTAAATCGCCGTATATTTTAATTAGAGTCCTCTATTAATCAACTGAAGCGCGGTTCAATTCAGTTTTTGATATTTTGAAATCGGAAGAAATGCAAAGCTTTTTATTTTAACACATTCTGTATTATATTTGTAGCGCGCAATAGATCAATTGTCGCGCGGTGCAATTCAAGTTTTGATATCACTAATTTGTTTTACAGCGAGCAATAATAGACTTATAGAGGTCTTCAGTGCAATTATAGATTTTATCAAATAAATTACAGAGGTCTCCAAATCAGTTGAATTAAACTTAGCTTCAAAATAATGTTTAATATATTTAATTGAATAATAGATATCTCTAAATAGTTTAAGTGATTTCAATATATTTGAATATATGATTTGGCGTTAATTACGTCCGAACTCAAAATATCAAAACTTGAATTGCACAACGCTCAAATTGATTTACATAGGTTTCTAATTGAGTTTTATCGTGTTTCAATTGTTTTATTGCGCTCTACAAATAAATCAAAGATATCATTAATTGAATCGTAAAGATCTTTAAACCTATGGATCAATAGTCAACGGAAATATTTGATGCGCGCAATGCATTATTTTTAGGAGGCAGTAATTGAATTGGAAATGTATTGATTATATCTACCACGCCCTTTAAATCAACTGATGATATCATTAATTAGAGAACTCTTCAAATATTCAAAGATATATCTTTTGGAATTATTAAGCGCTACAATTATTTGCATAGAGCTGTTTTTGCCTGAGAGACCCCAAAACTATATTGAAGGGCTCTTCAAATATTTAAAGACCTTTCAAATATTTGGGTATATGTAGATTTGGCGTTCGATATAAGAGGTGCTCCTCATAATACGATGTAGATTACAATACGATGTGAATGTATTTCACCAACTGGTAAAGGATTTACCGTATACGAGCATGACACCAATCGCTTACATTACTTTACTGGTGATGAAAATATGTCATCATCATATGGTGAAAGTATTTTCTAATTTACAGAACGTTTTTGTTTATATCAAATACTATTTTTGAATATCTCCTTAGAAATGACATCTACCTGATACTTAACATTAACACACCACTTAAAGTATTTTCTAATTTACAAAACTATTTTGTTAATATCAAATACTAATTTTGAATATCACCATGAAGATGACATCTACCTGATACTTTAACATTAACACAGCACTTTAAGTATTTTTCTAATTTACAGAAGGTTTTGTTAACATCAAATACTATTTATTGAAGATTATGAGATGACAGCTGTCTGATACTAGACATTAACACAGCACTTTTCAATATTGTACTTTAAGCGAATCGTGTTTTTCTCATTATTCTTAGGAAAGAGTCATCCCTAGATCATTAGCACTGTATTTACGTCTTGCGGCAGTTGGTTGTAGATACACAATAACATTGACAAAATTAGCGTACATTTAGTGGTATCTGGATTTAGAAATTTCTTGTTTTTTGTATTTGAGAGACAAAGTTTAGACAGGTACAGGTTAAAGATACACTTAAGAGAATTGTAGATCTATACCGGTTTGAATAATAATAATCTAAACCGAGATAGTTTAGGCATTATTGATATACATAGTAATCGGCCTGCTCAAAAGAACATCAGTGACTTAACTTTGCCTTATAACTAACTAGGCAAAGAAACTTTCTATTTCTTGTTTTGAAATTACATACTTCACCACTATGTGTCAATTTGCATCGTATATAACAAACTGTGGTCAGTAAATGAGGGTCGTTCAGGAAGTGGAATAATCAGGAATTTTTTTTGTAATGGACCGTTCAATGACCTCCTTAAAAAGACCTTCATTTTCCGGTGTCATCAGCTATTTAATGAATGGCCCTCTCTAGAAGAACCTCTTTATAACAAATTATAAATTATTAAAACAAATTTTAAAGCCTACTTCAGCCTATTGTTAAAGGGTAACGCAAGTCAAAATATAACTCAACCTGGAACTGAATACCTTGTTTACATACACATTGTTGAAATAATTTTGAAATCGGATAAAAAAAGAGCTGTGAGAAATCTTTCATTTAGTAAGTATGAAAAGAAATGCAAATCAGACCAACTATTAGACACGCCACTTTTTGAAAACCTAATTTCGAATCCCATTTACTCAATAGTTTATGATTTTTTCCCACCTGAAATTGGTACTATTTATTAAGTGTCATGTAAGTTACAATGTTTTAGTATATATTTGAAGCTGCTGTTTTCAATTTAGCATTAATACCTGCAGAAATATTAAATTACAGCACAATAACATCACAAATTTAATATGACGCCTCTATGATTCTCTATTTTTGAAATTTTCAGTCTTCAATATCTTGACATTTAATACTCCGATTTTAGAATTTCTTTCAACAGTGTATCCCTCTTAACGAAATTAAATCATTTTCCGACTTTAAAGGGATAATTTCTTCACAAACAGTATCAAACAGTATGGTTTGGTGTAAAGCAGGTCCACCATTAGACACGTGATATCCTAGTGTGACCATTGGATAATCCAGAGAATTTATTTTCATATTATTGTAAACACTGGAACCGTCCATTGTTATTAGTTCTTCTCAGATTTAAAAAATAAACTAATTTAAGCACACTAGTTGCCTGTAGGTATATGAATTAGACACTTGAAGCCATTGATACACTGTCTTCTTTAACAGTATAATTGTTAAAGAGATGGTCTGACAAATAATCTAATGTCGGAACGGCTGACAAGTTTTAAAGTGGAATCCGGTGCTCTTATGAGTTAATTCAAACTTTAAATAAATCATCACAAAGTAAATACCACATGAAGGGCTATGTACTGGTAGTTTAAATACTTAAAAAAACTTTTATATTTTTCACGAGAATCATCCCCTAAAATCAATTATTCATTTATGCACACTAGGACAAATAGATGTAAACAATGCTTTTCATGGTGTAATTCTATAAAATATTTTGAGTTTAAAATAATCAAAATGTCTGGAACTTTACATAAATGTAATTAATCGCTGATAAACTTTTACAAAGATGTATAATTTTTGTTAGTCGACAGCTGATTAGCTTGGTTTTGCGGTGCACATGGCATTTGTAAACAAGCAAGAAATTTACAACTGAAAGTTTGATCTAATAAAAGAAAGATTAATACAAGTAAAAAATGTTCAAGCACCGGATTAGACCTTTGAAGAAACCGTGAATGTTGATATATGTTATCTGTTATTCTTACCGACTATCCTAGTTCCTGTAGCTTACGTGATAAAATGAAGCCATAAGACCAATTAATAAGCACATGGTGTATGTACCTGAATTCTTACAGTGAAAGCTAAATATGAACACGTCTTGATTAAAGAAACATGAAATATGTCAGGTATGTCGGTCGCCTTCCGCATATGCTAGCAACAAACGTGATACTAGTAGTTCTATTATTTGAAAGAGAGACATTATTTGCAATGAACTGTAAAGTTGGTAATATTGATTTCATTTTTGCTCATTTTTGTACATTTCCCCCACTACAATAATTTAAAATTTGTAAGACAGATTAATTCAACATATTATATTTTCTGGTCATAGGCCGGTATTATATTCACATTGACTTCCTTATCTGGTTATCTGCACCATTTATTACTTCATCTATCGCGCTGGGTACGGAACTAGATACATTTGGGGGTAAAAGTCATTTTACAGCATGCCGTAATTAGTAGGTGTAAATTATGAGAAGCCAATTGACTATTTTTTTCTAATTAGCCAACACCAATAACAAAAGTTAACTCATATTGATCAGTTGTATGGGTGTATGAACTCTTTTTCTTTTCCTAACAGGTAATTTGTAGTGGCTGGAAGGGTCTCTTGTATAAGGAATTTCCCTGTCAGAAGTTTTTGGTCTGTTTACATTTTCGTTAGTTCCAAAATTGATAAGTTTATTCTGTACTCACTTGTCAACACATATATAAAATAAATGTGCCAAATTTAATAGATGATTAACTGCTCTCTGTGGAATGCAGGTGGGTTTTGCATGAGACACAAGCACATCTTATCTACAATTGGCTATTTTTCTGGAAGTTGGAGTTTTAGCATTGACTTCCTTTATCTGGTTATCATCAACATTTACTACATAATCAATCTAAGTCCAAAATTGCTAAGTTTAATCCATATTCTCGCAAAACTTAGAGCAAATAAAGTTTCACTTGTCAAAACATAATTAAAGTCCAAGGATCTGTTTGAATTTACTGATATTGTTACATAAATATACTGATATTATAATGATAAACCAATGTTCTATTCACTCTTAAACGATGTTTAAATATTTGTGTTCAAGTCGCTTTTTTGCGAAAAGGAGTTGCCAGGAAGCCTATATATTTCGTTATGCAATATCATTGAAAAAAATACTCCTCTATATTTCTAACATGTACATCGATTAAAAATAAAAGTTATGAATGTTTTTCAGGGTCAATCTACGATAGACATTACTTTTTTCTGTAAAATTTTAACATGGAATCCACGAATTCAAGACCGGAATATATTTGCCACTTTTGCCTACGAAACGATGTCTCCCTAGATCAATAACCTCCAAAAAAAGATTTTCATTTTCCTGTTTCGTCAACTATTTAAGGCGTGGACCTCTCCAGAACAACCTCTCTATAACAAATACATTTATAAGTGTTCCGAAGGTTGTTCTTGTAAATTCTTGTTTTAGTTCATCTTTTATCGACTGTTCAAATGCTGAAGTCTATTACTTTCATTTAATTTAGAGTATTTTGGTAAATTGATTGATAGTGTTTATGCAATTGGCACAGTCACACAGAACTAAACAAAAAATGACAGACATTTTTCATGATTAGTTCTTTATCTTTTAAACAATTAAGCTGTGAAACTGATGAATCTTATTCTTCATTTGAATCCACAAGAATTGATGTGGACCGCCGTGGCGCACTGTTAGCGCGTTCGCCTTAGGATCGGAGGGTTCCAGGTTCGATCCCCAAAAGTGCCATGGCAGTAAAGTCCTTAGGCAAGACACTTATATACTTCAACATTGCCCCCCTCTCTTCGAGGTTCTTTTAATCTTGAATGTATCTCAAGAGCGAATAATCTTAGTTGTAAGAAATGTTTTCGAGCATAAATAAATGAGTAAAAATTAAATGAATTGAGTTGAATTCAAATTTTCAAACTATGTTAATATTATATCAAATAAACTCATTACAAATTATAGAAGGTACATCATCTCTAGTGTACAACGTTGAAAAAATTTCATTATTGACATCATAGGTGTCAGCGCTTACTTTTTATAGACATAGCTAAAATGAAGGTAGGAATATTCAATTTCTATATAAAAAACATAGTTAACATATTCTTTTTAAGTAGATACATGTATGTTTTATTTCGACAAAGATCACATAGCTTTATAACAGAAGTAATTAATAGGAATTCCATATATAGAAGTTATGCTGATACTTCTACAGTAATGTAATAAACAATGCCAAACTATGTTTTATCAAAATATAGTATCAATTAATCATTCCGGAATATATTGACCTGACTATATCAAGCTACGCTTTACTAAATTAGTATACCATTGAGGCAGGCTATATTAAGTTACGTTTGACAAAATTAGTATACCGTTGGGAAAAACCCTTTTCTCAAAACGAAACATTAAGTGTCAAACACGTAATTCCATTAACATCAGATGAAATGTCACCAGTATAAGGTGAAAGTATCATCACAGAGACAGAATATTAATGCTATCATCAAAGCTATTTATATGAAAAACAATCTTTATATTGATGTCACGATGGCAGGTAATAGATATCGAGTTTGTACTTTTAGCGAATGAAGTCTCAGGAAACAGTCATCAAATTAAGGTACTTCACCGTAGATTTTATAGGGGCATACCCTACAACATGTTTTCCAAATGTACTTATAGTGGGAACCTTTATTTGTCACCCAATGACATAACCGTTTTTCTATGTTTCCTTCGTTCTGTTTCCCATAGAATGACTATAGATCTGTATAACATATACATGTGTATACATATGCATTTATATGTAATTGTTAATCCGTATTGTTCTTCGGAAAACTAGAAAGTTCGAGGAGTGCGTAAAGACATGGAAGAAACAAGTAATTCTGACACACTTAGTTGGAAGCAATATTAATTTTGTCATCTAATAAAAACTCTTATATATTCTTCTATATTATCGAGTGTGAGCGTTGTTCTTGACAAAGTAAATGAGTTTGAACTGATTAAAACATTGTACAAGTTTAAAGTCGTTCTGTATGATTTTAAACAAAGGTAAAAACAATATAAGCGATTTGATTGGATGACAAATAAAGTTGCCCTCCATGGTACTTTACTAAGTCAGTACCACTTAATATGCTAGTGTTGATCCATATATATCCTATGGGAAAAAGAAACGTTACTGTTTATTGTTCAATAAATGCTTGTGATGACCTATATGTACGTAAATAATAAGTTAATATTTTTTTCAAGAAGAATATACATTTACATGTCTCTCTTTTGCTAAACATGTCAATATAGAGACTTTCTGTTATAATTTGCTGTCGACCCCAACATTTTTAAAGTACAAGTTATAATGAAGGTTTGACAGAAATGAAACAGGTGTATTGTTGCACCATTATAACTGGTCATTGTTGCAATTTCTAGTTGAAACTTTAAGCTTTTGTGATGATTTTTTTCAATTTGTGTAGCTTTTTTAAGGAAATTTGCTGAAAAAAAAAGCATTTTGTTGAGCTGAAGGTTGTAGATAAAAACAAATAAGTATTTTCTGGATTTTGTTTTCTTAAACAAAAGTTCATAATGTCAAGCTGAGATGCGTTTCATTAAGAGAAAAATCATCTTGTGAAACTGAATTCAGAAAATGTTTGCTTTCTGTGGTATTTGAGACAAAGTTCAGGTAGGTACATGTTAAAGTACTCATTCCCAATAGAATCGTTTATCGGTTTGAAAGAACGGTAATTTAAGTTGAGATATTTTAAGCATAAATTGTACTAATCAATTTTTCAGAAGTGCATCAGGGACTTTTTCCTATTAAGTTTCTTTTAAACTAAAAATATTTATTAGGCAAAAACGCTTTTCTGTTTCTTGTCTAGAAGTTACAGACTAATTTATAAACAGTGTCAATTTTCATCGAGGTTGGTTCAATATTGAATGTGTTTTGAGAGCGATTAATCCTACTTATAAGAAAGTATTTCGAGCATAAATAAATGATTATAAATAAAATAAATTCAGTTGAATCAATTTTTTAAACTATGTTACTATCGTATTAGATATGCTTATAACAAATTATAAATGTGTCAATTTTCATCGTATTTGATTGACTAAGATCTACAAAAATGAGAAATGTCTGTTTTTCCCAAATACTTTCAATGTGTATTTGGCATTTTACGGGAGGCATTTTTAAGTGCTAAATGAACGGCGAACTAATTAACATGACGCCGACTGTCAATCAAATCGTTCGACTGACCAATCAAATCGTTCGACTGACCAATCAAAAATCAATATTTGTACACACTTCCACGCGTTCTGTTTTCAAGAGTGGTGTACTTTTTGGCAACCAATCAAATTCACTCTTTGGCTAAAACTGGCTGGAAACTGCAGTCAGGTAAATCTCTCCTATTTTGAACGCAGACAAACACTATTGATAGGTATAGACATGGCGGGAGACATTCCAAAGTCTCATCCACAGATACAAGCTAATTTAATTGCTCTTATAGACGGACCTTTATAAAATTTGCTTCATATTAAATCAAATCAAAACAAGACAGTGGTAAAAGAGCTTGAATATATACGGTCATTGTTTTCACGGACAGATGAATCTTAGAACACATTACAAGCGTTACGAGGGTTATATATGGAACGCCACAGCTGTCTTATGTTGTCATATTTCTTTTTGTCTTGGCCACACAGTGTCTTATTATGTCAAATTGTTGCGTGATTGTGTCAGGAAGACGTGTCATCATGTCCACTAATCATGTTATCTTGTCTATACAGCATGTGATTATGTCAAATGGCCGTGTTGATTTGTCAATGTGTGGTGTTGACTTGTCCACTATGCGTCTTATTATGTCAAACAAACGTGTCATTATGTTAAAAGAGCGTGTTATCATGTCCACTAATCATGTGATCTTGTCTATACAGCGTGTGATTATGTCAAATAGCCGTGTTGATTTGTCAATATGTGGTGTTGACTTGTCCACTATGCGTCTTATTATGTCAAATAAACGTGTCATTATGTTAAAAGGGCGTGTTATCATGTCCACTGATTATGTTATCTTGTCTATACAGCATGTGATTATGTCAAATGGCCGTGTTGATTTGTCAATCTGTGGTGTTGACTTGTCCACTATGCGTCTTATTGTGTCAAACAAACGTGTCATTATGTTAAAAGAGCGTGTTATCATGTCCACTAATCATGTGATCTTGTCTATACAGCGTGTGATTATGTCAAATGGCCGTGTTGATTTGTCAATGTGTGGTGTTGACTTGTCCACTATGCGTCTTATTGTGTCAAATAAACGTGTCATTATGTTAAAAGGGCATGGTATCATGTCCACTAATCATGTTATCTTGTCTATACAGCGTCTGATTATGTGGAATGGCCGTGTTGATTTGTCAATCTGTGGTGTTGACTTGTCCACTATGCGTCTTATTATGTCAAACAAACGTGTCATTATGTTAAAAGGGCATGTTATCATGTCCACTAATCATGTTATCTTGTCTATACAGCGTGTGATTATGTCAAATAGCCGTGTTGATTTGTCAATCTGTGGTGTTGACTTGTCCGCTATGCGTCTTATTATGTCAAACAAACGTGTCATTATGTTAAAAGAGCGTGTTATCATGTCCACTTATCATGTGATCTTGTCTATACAGCGTGTGATTATGTCAAATAGCCGTGTTGATTTGTCAATATGTGGTGTTGACTTGTCCACTATGCGTCTTATTATGTCAAAAAACGTGTCGTTATGTTAAAAGAGCGTGTTATCATGTCCACTAATCATGTGATCTTGTCTATACAGCGTGCGATTATGTCAATTGGCTGTGTTGATTTGTCACTGTGTGATGCTGATTTGTTAATACCGTATCTTAATATGTCATCTAGCTCAGAATCTCTTGCAAGTCATCCGCCATCTTTGTGGTTTCGCGCCACTAAATCTTGGACAACACCATGCCAAATGAACAAGACAATATATCGATTTAACAAGATCAGCCAATAATGAACATGATAAGACGTTGGGTGCACAAGTCAACACACCCTTTTAACATAATGACACGTTTGTTTGACATAATAAGACGCATAGTGGACAAGTCAACACCACATATTGACAAATCAACACGGCTATTTGACATAATCACACGCTGTATAGACAAGATCACATGATAAGTGGACATGATAACGCGCCCTTTTAACATAATGACACGTTTGTTTGACATAATAAGACGCATAGTAGACAAGTCAACACTACACATTGACAAATCAACACGGCCATTCAACATAATCACACGCTGTATAGACAAGATAACATGATTAGTGGACATGATAACACGCTCTTTTAACATAATGACACGTTTGTTTGACATAATAAGACGCATAGTGGACAAGTCAACACCACACATTGACAAATCAACACGGCCATTTGACATAATCACACGCTGTATAGACAAGATAACATGATTAGTGGACATGATAACATGCCCTTTTAACATAATGACACGTTTGTTTGACATAATAAGACGCATAGTGGACAAGTCAACACCACACATTGACAAATCAACACGGCCATTTGACATAATCACACGCTGTATAGACAAGATCACATGATTCGTGGACATGATACCATGCCCTTTTAACATAATGACACGTTTATTTGACATAATAAGACGGATAGTGGACAAGTCAACACCACACATTGACAAATCAACACAGCCATTTGACATAATCACACGCTGTATGGACAAGATCACATGATAAGTGGACATGATAACACGCTCTTTTAACATAATGACACGTTTGTTTGACATAATAAGACGCATAGCGGACAAGTCAACACCACACATTGACAAATCAACACGGCTATTTGACATAACCACACGCTGTATAGACAAGATTACATGATTAGTGGACATGATAACACGCTCTTTTAACATAATGACACGTTTGTTTGACATAATAAGACGCATAGTGGACAAGTCAACACCACATATTGACAAATCAACACGGCCATTTGACATAATCACACGCTGTATAGACAAGATAACATGATTAGTGGACATGATAACAAGCTCTAACATAATGACACGTTCGTTTGACATAATAAGACGCATAGTGGACAAGTCAACACCACACATTGACAAATCAACACGGCCATTTGACATAATCACACGCTGTATAGACAAGATAACATGATTAGTGGACATGATAACATGCCCTTTTAACATAATGACACGTTTGTTTGACATAATTAGACGCATAGTGGACAAGTCAACACCACACATTGACAAATCAACACGGCCATTTGACATAATCACACATTGTATAGACAAGTTCACATGATTCGTGGACATGATGACACGTCTTCCTGACACAATCACGCAACAATTTGACATAATAAGACACGGGGTGGACAAGACAAAACGAAATATGACAACATCAGACAGCTGTGGCGTTCCATAGTTATATGTTTGTTGTTTGTTACAACAATTTATCATGTATCATCTTCCTAATCAATTTTGTTCCCTATTCTGCTAATTGTTTTATTATATTATTACACTTTAAGTTGATCTTTAAATATTATTACTTCATGCTTTATGTATTGTACTTTTTAAAGTCCAACACCCAAAAAAGTATGTTCTGTTCATATTTAACGTCCTCTTATCAATGGCAGCGTTTTTGCCAAATGCAATAAGTAAGGGACATTAAAGATACAAAACAGAATAAAACTAATCCCTCTAAAACATACATGATAACGTAATAGTCATGTAATGGGATTTTGGAACGGCCAGTTATTCGAAATGTTGGTAGCTGCGGTTTTTAAGTTGTTTGTAAAATGATAATCTCACAATTCCCACGGAAACAGCCTAAGAAAAAAAGATTGCAGATACCTTAAATGTTTTAATTTGTTTTGGTAAACGTTCACCTAGTGGACACCATAAGTGATATTTTCACGAGTGACGCAGCCATAACTGACAGTGACTACTTTATGTGTTTACGAGTGAAATTAACGTGATAATTCATGGAAACAGGGTACCATACAAACAATCCAAATTATTTTATGTTTAAAACTCTATTTTGTTGATTTTGTTTCAATGAAATGTCGAAAATTGTTGGAAACATAATCAGAAAGCATTGTACTCATGATCATTTTAACGGCGTTATCTTTCTATGGTTTCCAGCTTTCATAGCGCTCTTTTTTATGTTAATCCGGGTTAAAGTGTTTGATAATTTCATTGTCGAGCAAACAGTGAATTATCGGTTGTATTTCGATGAACGACCGAAAGACATGAAATAAAGAGTACACTCCGTATCCTTTGGATACGTTCTAACATTAGCCACGTCCTGTCTGGAAACACTGTGCCTTGAAAAAACAAAGGCAGACGTTAAAAACTTTTCTGACGTTAGAATATCAAAAGCCAAGGTTTGGAAAGCAAAGGGCTACTATACT
This sequence comes from Saxidomus purpurata, assembly GCA_022818135.1. Lineage (NCBI taxonomy): Eukaryota > Metazoa > Mollusca > Bivalvia > Venerida > Veneridae > Saxidomus > Saxidomus purpurata. The sequence goes on along the minus strand of JAFMSR010000012.1, from coordinate 16,451,668 downwards.
CAGGGTGGATGACCCACGTGACTTTTGGGTAAAGGCGACGACCCAAAATATCAACAAATCAGCTCGATTCAGGTAGGTTTTTTGACGATAACTTTCTTAATACTGGGAGAATTTTTGTATTTTTTTCAGCATAAACCCCGCCATGAAGAGTGCTTTCCTCGGTTATATAGTACTGCCTGTAAAATATTAAACTTTTCTTGTAAATCCTGACAAACTGAATTCTTGGATAATGACAGTAGGGGTAAAGTACACGGGTCCTGTCAAAAATATTGCTTAAATTGGTATTGCCGTAGATTACCTCTACGATAATCATATTTTAAACAAGATTTATGAATTTCTAATGTTTCAGAGTGTATACTTTTATTACTAGTAATGTTTTTACAGAGTAAAACTGAAAAAAACCGAAATGAGATAGTACACGGGCATTTTAGATTGGATAAAGTACACGGGCGTTCTGCAGTTCAACTTCTTGTTATTTCAGTAACGATGTTAAAACTCATCATATGAAATAAATTAACTGGCAACATATTAAACGATGATGTTTTCAATATGGATGTAACACTTACCGGCGCAGCAACAATGTTGCATGGCAATTTCGCGCTAAAGACGGTACAACATCTGTAGAACTTTTAGTCAAAATGGCGCGAGGATTCAGTATTTCCGTACTTTTCCATAAGGAAGCAGATCTATTTGTAAAAAATAAACTTTTTTGTGTAATGCCTGAAAAAAGAGTTTCACTGTTCCATTTACAAAACTATTCTCCGCTTACTTAACCATTTTTGTTATCGGTGCTTGATAAAAATGACCCGATTTTTGGAAAATTAACGACGCGAAAAGTATAAAATGTGTAAATTACAAATAGGCACATTGTTGTATGTTGTTAATTTTTTCAGAAAATGGAAACTATAGCTCCATATGTAAACTACAGAAAACACGTAATGGAACATGAGAAGGGGCACGGTGGGCAGACGCCATACCGTTATTGTGGGAAGAGCTTAAATTCGGTCTCCCATTTAACAACGCCCAGGTAAAATCTGTATTATTACGCTGTAAAAAAATGAATTATTATATTTCCATAATCGGAGTGACGTTTCAAGTCTGTCACTTAGGCAAATGATTTACCACATTTCACGCAAATGTGGGCTTTGACGTCTCCGTGAGCACTGCAAATACACATCTTGTGTTTGGTCAAGAAGTAAGAAAGGGATAAATTCGATGATGGCGATTCACTGCTAAAAAAGAGAGAAGAGTACGTATAAATACGAATATGTACGGACCAAAAAGTACGGGAATTCCGTTTACATTTGTATTATGATAAAATGATTACAAAGTAATAAAGTTAATTTTGACTGTCTTTGTATGCTGTAAATATTAAACGAATTGGACATGAAACCCGAGTATCTTTTCACGCACGGGATGTGAAGAAGTTTGAATGTAGTAACACTGTATATGGCCATTTATGGAACCTTTTTGCAGTTGTTGAAGCTGCTACATTTGCCAAAATTAAAACAAAAATCTAAAAATATTATGTCCAGGTTTCGTTTTGATGGGTAAAGAAAAAATGCCTGTTCATAAATTCCGAAAGTTTTGATATAGATAGGGAACAAATTCAAATTCAAATCGTTTATTATGATTCAGGCCTCCAGCCTATACACATGAACATTTTATACGTCTATACATAATAGCATAATGGACACAGTGGTTATAAATATCGTATGCATTCAATATAAATAAATGAATAACATATCAAGAAAAAAAGCAAGAAAAGTGTCATATTTTTGATAATTACAGATTATGCATACAAAGTTATGATTTACTATATACATCCTAGACATTCGTTTCTCCTTTTACCATGTATCTTGTCGAAACGAAAAGCAAGAAAAGACATGATCAGGAGAGTAATAGCTAAACAATACTGATCAATAAAAAGGATCATAATTATACTTGAAGAATACTTGACCTTAATTTAAAAGCATAGTATATGTACATTGCTAAGTCTTTTAATTGTTTGATCATTTGCTGTTGACATCAGTATATTGAATTTGTTTAAAGTAGGGTTTTCATAAAACTTTCTTTTTAATATAAGTTTTCGAAGGTTACAATAGAGGGGGCAAATAGCACAAAATGGTATTCATTCTCAACTTGATTAGAACAATTAAAACAAAACCTCTGTTCTCTAGGAATTCCGATATGACGCCCCTTTTCGATCATTAGCGAATGTGATGATGTGCGTAAAGAAGCGAAAGCAAATCTAAATTTCTTTTATATTTAAAATATCAAGGTATCTCTCACATTTAAAAATGTATTTAAAATTTGTGTATGAAATTAATTTTGCGTTTGTATTACACTCGTTCGACCACCCTGAAAATACTGATCTTTTTAATCTTTGTTCTAGTTGAAATAAAAATAACTTTTTGATTTGCCACACCTTGGTTTTCCCATACATAACCGAAACCATTCCTATATAAATGAAGCCTAACTTTTGAAACCCAATTAGTATGCCCTTGACTGTCATAATATATTAACATTTGGTAACATTTTTTAACATATCTAAAATCTGGCATAGTTAAAATTTTCAGCCAATATTTTATACATCTCTTAGAGGCAAGTATCTGCATAGAGTGTCTTCCACAATCTCCTGTTACAGCTGCATTGCACGATTTTAATGGAACTGACATAAACCTTTTACATGCATATAAATGAACTTTTTCTATATCATACATATAATCTAACCCCCATAATTCAGATCCATACAACAAAATAGGTGCTATTTTCGTATCAAATAATTTAAAAAACACTTCTTTTGACATTGGCTTAAGTGATTTAATGATGATAATAAAGACACTAGGACTCTTTTTGGCTTTATTAGCCACATTTTCTGCCATTTTATACATAGAAAGCTTATTACTAAATAACAATCCAACGTAGCAAAACCCGTTAACAGTTTGTACTTGGTCACCATTATACACCCATTTCTCATGTCGAGACAAGGGTCCACCGTTTTTAAAAACCAAAATCTTAGTTTTCTGAATATTGACTTTTTACTTTCCATTCATTACAATAATTAGATAGGATATTTAATTGTTGTTGTAATCCATTTACAGTATCTGCTGTCAAAGCTACATCGTCGGCAAAAAGCAATATTAAGACTTGTACAAGATCTGGTGTCAGCTGTATACCAGAAATGCCACTATTTGCTAGAGCAGTATATAATTCGTTTATAAACAAGGAGAAAAGAATTGGACTTAAATTACAGCCCTGACGCAATCCTATAGGGCAATCAAATTCATCACTATAGGACGAGTTACTACGGACACGAGCTTTAACTGAGTCATAGATACTCTTAATAGATTGCAACAAACGGCCTTTAACACCATTTGTTACAAGTACAATGAATAATTTAGATCTGTCGACACTATCAAAAGCTTTTTTAAAGTCAACAAAAGCCACATACAACTTTCTACGTTTTTTACATAGATGTTTATGAGCTAGGGAATATAAAATAAAACCGTTATCAATTGTAGAATATCCTGCACGAAAACCTCCTTGAGACTCTGTAATTTTATTAAATGCATTAGAAAAAAAGTAAGGCGTTTATTTAGAATATTTACATATACCTTACATAAGATTTGCAATAATGCTATACCCCTATAGTTGTCAGGATTATTTATAGGTCCCTTTTTATGCACAGGAACTAGTACACTAAGAGACCACTTTTCAGGGAAAACACCACTACAAAAGATTCTGTTAAAAATCTTACGTATATAGGGCAACAACAAATCAATTGCTGCAATTAAATGTTCAGGCACTAAGTACCCTGCAGCTGCTTTTATTCCTATTTAGGTCACTAACAGCACCTATGATCTCATCATCAGAAATTTCATCATTGAATAAACAATTCTCACTCTCATTCAGCATGCTCAGAGTTTCATGGTTTGCATTTATATGTATATCATCAAGTAAATTGCTATCCTCATGTATAGTTGATTGAAAAACATTTTTAAAATGATCATGCCATTGAGATACAGATATTCGAGGGTTTTTCATTCGCTGAGCTTTCAGAAGCTCTTATTTTTGCCCAGAACTGTTTTGGATTTCTAACAGACGATGCAATTGAGCGCATAACATTATGATTGTAATTGTACTTTTTATTTTTACACAGCCTGTTATAACTTTTCTTACTTTCAATGTAGGAATTTAAATCACATACTGCTTTTACTTCTTCTAAATGCTCTTAGCAGTTCATTTTTCGCTTTTTTGCTTAACTGACAATCCTTGTCAAACCATTTTACTTTTGGACCTTTTTTTAGAAATAGTTTTTACACTTTTTTAAATTCAGCACTGCTAGCTAGAATTAAATTTTCAAAATCATCTATAACATCATCAATTCGAATAGACATATCACAAATTTCATTGTCAAACAAATCAAATTCACCATTTAATATGCTAGTTTTAATATTATCTCTATATTCTGATTCATTTTCTGTATTTGAAAATTTATAGTAAGCAGTATTAGCAACACACTTATCTAGGACTTGGTCATTATTTTCTGTACCAGTATTAACATAACTCTTGACATGAAAACCAAATCTGGTCCATAATCTAACCTGACCAAGGACTTGTGGCCACATAGTATTAGGTTCTCTTCAAGTTTTAAAAGGATAACCTGAGAAAAGAATGCGTTTTATGTACCATTGTTATCTATGCGAAATTTGTTAAAGCAAGGCATATAACCGTAATTATCAGATCCGGTCCAAATTGAACTTTTATGGACGTAAGCGTAGTTTTAAGGTTAATTCAGCGCAATGTTATTCAATATGTTGCCAGTTAATTTATTTCATATGATGAGTTTTAACATCGTAACTGAAATAACAAGAAGTTGAACTTGCAGAACGCCCGTGTACTTTATCCAATCTAAAATGCCCGTGTACTTTATCATTTCGGTTTATTTCAGGTTTACTCTGTAAAAACATTACTAGTAATAAAAGTATACACTCTGAAACATTAGAAATTCATAAATCTTGTTTAAAATATGATTATCGTAGAGGTAATCTACGGAAATACCAATTTAAGCAATATTTTTGTCAGGACCCGTGAACTTTACCCCTACTGTCACTATCCAAGAATTCAGTTTGTCAGGATTTACAAGAAAAGTTTAATATTTTACAGGCAGTACTATATAACCGAGGAAAGCACTCTTCATGGCGGGGTTTATGCTGAAAAAATTACAAAAACTCTCCCAGTATTAAGAAAGTTATCGTCAAAAAATCTACCTGAATCGAGGTGATTTGTTGATACTTTGGGTCGTCGCCTTTACCCAAAAGTCACGTGGGTCATCCACCCTGTATACTTAGAAACTGATAGCATAAAATGTAATAATATTTTGTGTAAAAACCTGCCATGAAAAGTAAGGCAATGAAATATTTTATAGTGCACGTGCAGGAAATTATATACATTTTCTGCCTCTTACGGATTTATTATTTTAACCGACTTACGTCAAACCCAAAACAAATGAAAGATGTTTTTGTCACATCTGCCTTCTTTCACAAGCTATACTGTTGTTGGTATTGGCATACTTGGCTAATTTTAGATTCCGTCTGTTATGAATTCAGATGCTTTATAGGTGAATTTGACATATATTTGTACCAAAACATTTCAATCTATAAGTACATGCCAGTATTTTTTCAATGATATTCACCCTTCTGGCAATTTTCTTCGTGAAGAAACGACTTGAATAGAAAGACATGCATCAGCATTGTTTTAAAGTTAGGACAACACATTTCCATCAATATCTTCCAGTTAATGTTATTTGATACATCTAGACTATAAGTTCAAAGTGATCCTGGGACTTTAATTGAATATAACATACTGGATTCCTACCAGTTCTCGGGCGGAAAATGAACAGTTTTGTCTTTAGTGTAGCAATAAATACTAGTAAACCCATGAAATTTTCACAGGATAAACTTAGGTTCTCTGATGACATTATAAACTTACTAATTTATCGACTGCGTCCACAGCTTGTTTATAAGTGAGGCCAGAAAAGGGGTACAATTTCTCTCTTTAAAGCCACATCGGGCAACCAATTATCGGGCACTCAACTTTGTGCAAAGACCTATTCCCAACAAAGATGTTTAGTGCTTGTTTCACTATTTTAAATGCATGTACGAAAATAACCCAATACTTCTTGAATAGTCCTACTTTTAAACATTTTCATTCAAATAAATAAATATCTGACATAGTTTCGTTCATATTGTCTGCAATATTGATATTCAGCGTACCTTTACAAATTAAACCCCTGCTTTTATTTCAGCGCATGCGCAATAAAATCGGAAAATCCCCGACTGCAGATAGCGTAGATTATAAATAGTAACACAATAGAGAGTTGATTTAAGCGGGATGTTTTAAAAATATGAGAAGTTTGAGTTACCTATTTAGGTATTTAAACCGATAGAACATTCGTTCCAGTGACACGATGCCGTAATCTAGGACCTTGAGTACGGTATAAAGCCTGTACGGTACGAAACATAAAACGCCCGAAGATCTGGTAGCGCCCGACAACTGGTAGGAATACAGTAAACTTCAAATTTTAGAGACAGAGAAAACACAATAAGCAGCTGGAAGGCAGAAACTAAAAACATGTCTAAGTTAAACCATAATAAGGATGTAAATTATAGTTGAAAATATGACAACTTGGTGAGCTGAATTTTCAAGAACCATCTGAAACCGGTAAACAATGTAAACCTTATCTGCTTTATGATTTTTTTAGTCTGACTAATATCTTAGTCATTTGCATGGCAATTAGCAAAGCCTGATAATGGATCAATACAAGAAAACTAGAGAAAGGACAGTGTGGATGCAAGCACTGTATGATTGTTTTAGTAATAAGCTCACTTTGAAAAAAAGTTTTTACCGCAATATAATTTGAGTTTAGTTTAGTTATTATGTATAATAAATGGAGTTTTTCTGTTGAATATGTTCCATTACAGACTGTTATTATTATATTTGTATTTTTAAACATCTTTAAAAGCTAATGATTACATTCGTTACGTTTGAAATTTTTATGCACACAGTCTTGTAAATTATTTTTGGAACAGCTCTTTTTGTCCTCCGGCAGTATAACTTACCAGCTCCTAAGATTACTTGCATGCTACCCCTATTACATCAAACATAATATTGTCAAGTAAATAGAATAGTTTCAAAAATGTTTTCAAATGTGTTTTCTTGATAGCTGTTACGCAACGGCACATTAATAATGAAATAAAACATGAGTAGATTAATCGATGACTTGTAATAATACAACAATGTATACAAAATTAGTGAACGGAACAATGTTATTGAGTTGCAGACGCTGCAAGTGATGGAATCAATTAGTGGCTCATTCAGAAATATTGATTTTACTATAATGAGATACGTTTGACAAATACGGTATAGTAGGAACGGCTACAATTATGCAATACAATGTTGTTTAATTCATGACATAATGTCGTTTCATTGTTATTTTGTTATGACAACATTGACACCTTTCAAACATATCAAAGAAAACCAGATACATTGAGATTACTGAATAATTTGTTCACAGCAAAACAAACCATTTGAAGAGACGAATGTAGTTAGCATGATATATAAGCAAACTGATCAAATCCGAAGCTGAATATGTTTTGCAGTTATATCATTTATATTTATGTATAACATGGTATTTTCACAAGATGAAGCAGGTAACAAATACCAAAATGTCAATACGAGTTGATCACATATTCGTTCAACCGCCACTCCAAAACATGATTACAGCTATCAAGGACGCTGTATAACAACACTTTTAAGCCTTTTATCATATTTTTGACAAAGTTATCATAGGGTAGTTTACAACCATTTACTGAATAGCTCAGCATTATATCCATTAATATTAAGCAACACCTGTCACACAAACAAACAAACTTGATACATTTTATCAAATTACAATATTTTGACGAAACATATCCACTGTACTAAACTGATACAATGTGTTTCGGACAAGAACCCATAATGTACATTTTGTGATACTCTTGTATAACAGTTGGGATATGTCTTAAATTTCTTTTTGAGACAAGGTACAGGTGGCTTTTATCTCGTTATCCTCAAATACTGTATAATGAAGAGGGTCAGATACAATGCCTTTTTTCACGTATTTATCGCATTTAGCCTGCGTCTATGTGATGTCTCATTCTTATATTTGTATCCCTCTATCACCTCCGCTGTACTGGAATGCATGTTATGTACTTTCTAAGTACTGTATTCCTAAATTATCCTATTAAACTAAAGCTAACCCGCCAGTGATCTTTTTCGTCAGTAGTATAATTTTTGGTTTGAGCAAGACTGGAGTCCAAATAGCAATTAGTGTAAAGTGGTGAAATGGTAAGTTAAAGCAAATCCGTAGGAGCTTAACGTATTGTTCTCACGATATTTGTCTTTGCTTTGTGAACAAATAATTTTATCCTTTTGCTTGTTAACAATAATTCAACTTTAGCACCGAGAAAGGCTTTCATATTGTATTGTCTACACATAAAAAACTTCATGATGGTTCCTGGTCTTTAGTACCCCCTGCGCCGTAAGTATAATTCATCTGTTTAATATTTCTGAAGATTCACCAGTTTCAAGTTTTAATTTCAATTTAACAACTGACAAAACTCTGTTGTGTCATGGCAATATGATATGTTGTCTTAACAGCGAACCAAAATGATTTCGTGGTGTCGTTAGCATGGTATATTGTATACATTATTTCACAGGGTTTCAAATTTTAAGATTTTACTCAGACGATACTTCCTTGTTGCAGCCACTGAGTGCATGTCATTTCAAACGCGATAAGGGAAAGACACTATCAATTGTATGTATTATACATGGTAATAGGAAATATTTTTATTTATAGTCTTGTAGCGACGATTTAGCGAATCATACTATCCGTCTGTACTTTTGTTTTATTGTTATGATTTCAATATTACAACTGTAACAGCAGAAGGTAAGCTTTTGCAAAAGAGATAGTATGACTAGCTATTGATCTCTTAGCACGTATATTATCAAGTAATGGCTCTTCCTGGCTTAATGGGTCATTATATTTCATTTAGAAAATGATCGAACTGCGACTGTTTCGCTTTAAACTCTCACATATAAAGCAATAAATTAACAGATAGAGTAATGATAGAGCTGTGTTTCATTAATGTCTAAAACACTGTTGACATATCATTGAAAAAATACTGAACTATTTTATAGTATGTAGAGCTACATTTGATTTAAGAAACAACTTTAGCAACATTTCTTTTTCGAATAAATAACCGTCAGTTTCGCACATATGATAGCTATTTTTTTGGGGGTTGGGGGGTGGGGGGGGGTAAATATGAGCTAGCTAATAATTATTAGTTCGACTATACGGAGAATATGGAGAGCTATTAAGGTCACCTGTGCGTCGGCGTCGGTGTTGCAGCTTTGGTTAAAGATTTGCATGCTGGCTTCTATCATGCAGATATTTCAGTAACCACTGATGAAATTGACTTGAAACTTCGTTAATGTCTTTAAGGGTGTCACAAAGTAAAGTCGGATAACTCTTGCTTAAAGTAAGTACAAATTATGGCCCTTGATTGACTTTGAAAATTTGGTTAAAGTTTTGCAGGCAAGGTACTATTATGCACCTATACCAGTAACCACTTATGATATCGACTTGAAACTTCGTTAATGTCTTTAGGGGTGTCACACTGTCAAGTCAGACAACTCTTGTATAAATTTAGTGCAAATTATGGCCCTTGTTTGAATTTGAAAATTTGGTTAAATTTTTGCATGCGATTTTTACCAGTCATAACCATACAACTGTGTTATTAATCTGTGTTTCTCACTTAAAGTATAGTCATAATTATAAAAAAATAAAGGCGGCTTATGCAGACGCATATTTTGTCAGTTGACGTTACTTAAATTTTCTGGAAAACTATAACAAAAATACGTATGACACATGCCTTAAAGCCTTTCGTACAGCATTCCTATAAAACTGCATATATCCGTCAGCCCACGCTAGTAATTTATATTTCAATAACGAGTCAAACCTCGGCTTTGAAATAAAGTTATTTTGAAATAGCGCAGAATATCAGATGATCGAGAAGTGAGAAGTCGTCTGTGTAACGTTACCATAGCAACATTAACAATATTTTGATGAGTCATCAATGATTCAGGTATTTTCAGATACGTTCTTTCTATATAGAAAAAGGTACTATGAAATTCAACCCTATTGATAGAAAAATAATTATTGATTTTAGGTAAGTTTTCATTTGTTGACAATGAAGAACAAATAGATTTTGTAACCCAATACATATAACAATAGTATATTCCATTTCATTCTGTTTTCATTTTCATTATTTAAGTTCAAGGAGTTCACATACTAATGTGTTGTCACATTTCTTTGTACATGTCTACACATATTTTGTTTCTACTATGAAATCCTAGTAAATTCTCTAAATAGATACTTGTTCACATGTATTTTAAAAGTTGTTTCATTCGAGCGCGTCTTTATATTTTATATCATTATTGCGAAATCATAGACCTCTTTTTTAATTTGGATGATATGCCCATCGTACTTTTTTTGTACAGATTGCACAAAAAATACAAAAGATAAAACGCACAAAGTAATACATGTACATAATAACCATCAAACACTACACTCACCAATAGCAAGACGGACATGTAGAATAATAAAAAGTCCAACGAGATCAGCCAAGGTACACGCTTCAACCTAAATATTAAAGCTGCTCGCTCACATTTGTCGTTGAAAAAAATAAAATTTTCAAAAATGATGTACTAATACGTAAACTGTAAAACAACTGGCTACAATCAACAATATAAGTAAAACTCTAGGTAGGAATTTTGCCAAAATTCATTGAAAATGTTGGTGAACTCGGTTTTTCGGCACCGCTACACTACATTGTATATATTTATATCAGAAATCTAAAGGCGTTAGTAACGCTTTACAATTTGGTAGCGTATAATTTCTAGTTTACAGGTATACTTTACAAGAATTTATACTTGAGCCTCTTTATTTCACTATTAGTTACAAACTATATTCAGCAAAAAAAAAAAAAAGAAACCTGACACTGTATGGTTTATCAATTTTTGGGAAAACGGATCAAGGTATAGTATAAACAAGGGTTGGACTGTAAAGTGTAGCGTTTTCATAACATAAATGCGCATTTTAAACTTTCTAAAGCATTTGTGTGATAGTAAAATTGTGTCAAAATCATTTTTCTCACATGTGAGTAGTCTGGCGACTTTGCGTTTGTCATTATGTCACCAGTATACGGACGGCGCGCTCTAAGAGGGCGATTACGTGCACGCAACCGATTACGTATAGTTTGTGCAGACACATTGTATGCGGGTAAACATTTTATTGCCTTAGAAACAGTTTGTCAGAATTATCTTGGTTCTTAAAAAAAATACTGTGTTAGTAAATATCAAACCCGAGTATTACAAAATCACACAAGGAAACAACTGACTGGTAAAAACATTTAAATTAATTCCATATTTGGGAAAAAGCACATGCACATTTACTAGAGTATATTATTTTTTATAAATGTTTGAGTTGTATCATTTCTAATAATTAGCATAAACCTGAAATGTCAGATTATAGTTTTAACCATAAATATTTATAACTGTCATGTACACCTTTACCACGAAATAATATGTATCCAGTGTGGCATTGAAACAAAATGATTGAAGCTCTCCATGTTTATTTTAAAATAAAAGCAACATTTTCAGCGACTTTATCCCTTATTTTATTTAAAACACACAGGCGCATTTTTGACGAACATCTAGAAATAAGTTTAGTATAAAAAAGAACATGTGTCTCCCACTATCATTTTCCGGTATCTAATAATTGTATCATTATTTATAGTTTTGCGAGTAGAGTCATAATTGACTCTGCCACTTTACCTAGGAAAATAAACTTAAATCCTGTGTTTCAAGAAGTTTTGTTAATAAAAGTCAAATGAATTAACAATATATATATATTTTGCAATTATTGTCACCTTGATTTAAGTTGTGCATATCTACATCTTGTAACCAATGGTCCAATGACCAGTTTCTTTGAAATAACAAATAGTTTTATTGAGCAAAAGCTTTGATATAGAGTGAACTATAAAGAAGGGTGAAGACGGTATCTACGTATTAATCTGTCTCAATTGAACAGACGGTTATCTGGCAATAAGTCATGTACCGGAAAGTGGTCGCCTGATTTAGTGGTACAATTTTCGGAGCAAGTACCACATTTTTTTAATAATAAAGAACAATTTTATCTGGCGAATTACGCATTTTATTTCTCCTTTCGTAGCATTACACGAAAAAGTAGCAATATATTCATGGTAGAAGCACCACAAGTGCTAGACTTTTCCGGGACAGACAGGCAATCTCGCTGAGAACAACGCGTCAGTTTGGAAATAAAATATTCTTACCCATTTAAAGTGCTTAATGACCGGTCTTTCCGTCATCTCAGAAATAGACATCGCTGGGAAGACTCAATTTTTCGCCCACAGTTTTCTTGATGTAGGTTGTTTGTTCGCTTATTATCATTTGACTAATGAATTAATAATGAGTGATTAATGAGCGTTTAAGACCACTAAACTATCCCGGCACTTCGGGCGCGGTCCAGAGAACCGTATTCAATCTTTATAAGCTATAAACAGAATCGGAAGACCTCCCCGAAGATTCTGTTTCCCTGATAGTAATCGATTATTGCAACCGTAGAGAGAGCGCGCGTCTTTTTTCGTCAACTGTTGCTAGCAGCGTATCAACAATCTCAAGTATTGGTGGCGCTGCCAGTGCTGCTAAATATAGAATAAAATTCCGCGCGTTATATGCGATCAATGATCGCGAACTGTATATAAATGGCATGAGCCGTGATTGAATCATTATTTGATCAGCTCTTGTCACAAATAGTCTGCTTAAACAGAAGAACGTGGATTGTAGTTCATTAAGCCCCTTTATGTAATAACAATTCCATAGTGTTGAACACTGGAATGGAATTAGCTGAACTTTGCAGGATTTCTGAAAAATACGCGATGGAAGACAAAGCAGCAAGACCGAAAATTGTCTTAGAAAAACGCGGGCTTTCATACACGCGTTCCATTAGGAAAATGGGAGAGAAAAGACCGCAGCGAAGCAGAAGCAAAAGTTTGCCTTCTCTTGCAATTAATATTCCACCGAAAGCCTTCCAAAATGTACGAATGCAAGAAAAAAACATTCAACAGTCTGAGACTAGTTTTGCGGAGGAAGACACCGATTCACAAGACGAATCAGTTCGAATTCGACAGTTTAGTACAACGATGAAGGGACTTGTTAAGATGGGCGACTTAAGAAAAGACAGCCGAAGAGATAGTGGATATTCTTGTACCAGCTATAGGAGGAACAGCTCTATTTCAATTTCAAGTGCATGCGGAAGTAATTTCGGCCGTCGGGAAAGTGTTTTCTCAGAAATCCCACCCAACAGGAGGAACAGTTCTTTTGCCGCGACCTACTGCACGCCAGTTCGTCGCACAAGTTGCGTAACTGAAAGAGAGTATAAAAAACTTGGACATACATTAGCTTTTGATAGCTCTCAGGATTCAATCTTGGATGAATGTCCTTCTGAATATCAGGTTCTAGTTTTGGGTGACAGTGAGGTTGGAAAAAGTGCTATTGTAAGTCAGTTTACGACGTCAGAGTTTCTCGGTGCATCGGACATTCATACGGGTAAATACAATTTGATATATTGCTTATAATTCTTATGTTTTACCTAACCCTTGAATTACAATGTTCAACAAATATATGACTGGCCTACACAAATGCCAACTAGTCCAACTCGTTTCTTCGATCTTTATTGCCCCTGAACACTTTTTTTTCAATATTTTTCTGGAAGGCTAATAGCCAATTTCCGTCATTAAAGCCAACTCTTGATGGTGCATATAAGTATTATTTGAAGAATACTTAAATGCTATCAAAACCGTATTCGCTGTTAGGACTGTGTAAGTGATTAATTATGACGTAATGATGCACCTCATTTACTGACATGCAAAATTTCCAAAAACAAAATTCCATTGGAACTTTTAATTTGTCTCATTTACCTTTCTGTTTTCATATAGGGCATCCTTGTAAAACCCTTACTTTTAAATCAAACGCAAAAAATGTAAACTTTGTGTTACTATTAGTTACATAGCAAGTGAACTTGTCTGCCTGTCTGTCTTTCCAGTCTGTTTGCTTTTATGTTCTTCTTTCCCGTATTGTCTATTTTACTACGAGAAAACTCTGAAGTGTAATTGATTTCAGGTCTGGTTTTATCGACCTCTCTCTTGAATAAATATCAACCGCTTCCGTCCAATTAAGTAATTGATAATTACGCAAATAATTGGAAGTTGTACTGAGCTCTTTGCTCTCTCTGTCTGAATGACATAATTGCCGCGGACAAATTTGTTAATTTTAGTTTTATTACGACATATCTTGTGTAAAAAGTACATAAATAACAGAAAACAAAATTTTGATGAATACATTATTTAACAGATATCACTATTGTCGTCACACAAAGTGATGGCCTTCTAACATACTGCATTTTTATTTTCAGATTCTGTCGAACAAAAAACGAGTGTGTCCGTGATACTTAACAAAGAAGAATCAGTGATGGAACTCATAGAGGAGAGTCACATCGTAAGTTACTTAAGCTGACACTTAGTAGTTTCTCTACTCTCACTATTTCGTTATCTGACCGCCTGTAATTACTTGTGTGTTATCTTAATGTGCCTTTAAAATTTGTACAATAAAGTTCATGTCGTAAATTTTACTTTAACGTCGTAAAAGTACGACCTCCTTGAAGCAAGCGAGTAGTGACGAAAATAATTAACTTAAAAAGCATTAAGCCATCAGTCTAAAGTACAAGTATGTAATACTTCTAAAGGTAAAAAGGCAGTGAATTAAAACGTGTCTTTCTTCTTTCTCTACTTAAACACAAATGCAAATACACATTGTTGTAAATCACAGATCAACTACATGTACACTGTGTAAACCTCCTTAGAATAACTGAAATAATACGTAAATGGTAAGATAATTATGTGACAAAATCATTGTACTAAATACTATGACGACCAATCTTAAGTATGTATAACTATATTGTTTAATAGTTTATTTCGGTCTCATGTGCATAATACATTAACAATACAATAAACGTTAATAAAACATGTTATGTTGCTACACAATTTTGCGTTATAGGAGATGTTATAGATAAGAATATTTTACATTATCTGTTACATTATCACAAAGTATTGTGTACATTTTAAAAATTAGGTTACCTATTTCACTATCAAAGACTATCTTTACATGTTAAAAGTTAGGTTAACGTTGCTAAAATCTCAATTTAAAAATCTGCAGTTAAAGTATATATGCAGTCATTCGTAATAACAATCCTGCATATTTTATAGTCACATGACTTAAAGTGACATGGCTCTTAATATCCAACATATTGATCATCTGTGTATTAGCATGTTTATGCTCTTTAAAACATTTTCAAAATCTAAAACCGTATGATGGATGACTTGAAATGTTTTTTGAGGATGATATTATTGTCGAGAAACTGTCTTGCTACTACTGAACATGTCAGAAAATAAAATAAATGTCATTTATGTTTTGTGTTTTTTTTTTTCGAAAAAGCTTAAATCTGTTCTTTGCATGACATTATTGTTGAGAATTGACTGTTTTAATCCATTATTTAATTACTTGCTGCTCCAAGCGCAAGGATTTAGATTGCGAATCACTCTCATTAACTAACCAGGAATTGTTTTCCCCGACTGAAATAGTATCTTTGAAACAAGTAATTATTCAAACGAATTACTTTTTGTGAAGTGACACGGAATGCGCACTGTTTAAAACGCTTAGCAGTTACCGTTTTCCTTGGTCTAGCTTTCTCTATAAGGATGGGGATATTTCATTTTTGGTAAAACAATTCTGATGTTTATACACTATTCAGGTGCTAAAAGGGGCCATAAACATAAATACTAAAACAAACATTTTTTCAGCTTTCCTTAATTCCTTTAGTTCGAAATAGAAAATTATAATATTTATGAAGTATGTGTTTAACGTATTATTATTTTACGTTAAACTGCATAATAACACACATATCATACACATATACAACTTGTAATCAGTACAAAAAGTTAAATTGCCGGTACTCCCCCATCAAAAGCAGACTGTGATTTGCATTAACGTAATTGAACAGTGTAAATGAATCACAAGTAACAATATATCAAGTTTTATATGTCATTTGAGGAAAATGAAAGAAACAAATTTCGACTAGATAAAAATAGATAGAAGAAGGAAGAAAAAATAGGCAGATACGATGTTTGTTATCTTGCATTGTAAAGAGGGTGAAAATGTTTAGGAAATATCTCATAAAGACTAACAAATCAACAAGTTCAGCATTTGTTCTGACTTAATACTAAGTACATATTGTAGAAATAACAAATAAGACAACGGGATATTCTTGGGTCCATTAATATCAAGAGAGGACAGATGAAAAATTAGTGGGTTGATATTTTTTTATAACTACGATCCAATTTCTTATATTCAACGAAACAATATTCAAAGACTCAGTTTCCCATTTGTCAGACTTTGCAGAAATTCAATAACACTGACCGGCGATACTCTTTTCAGTAAATTACATCTTCTCACTAATCATGGTATTGAAGTGCTAACTCGTCTGTGATTGATATATGTTCCTTTTACTGTTTATTAGCACAGAATCTCAAGCAAATCGAATGAATTAATTATCTTCCTGTCAATAACGCTGTAGGCGTTCTTAGAAGAGTCGCATTGCTTCTCAGGACACGTTTTATACAGAATAACCACCAGCAAGTTAATTACACGTGCATGTCTTACTCTGATATGTCAATTTCCCTTGTTATCATGCGGGGGTGATGACCACTTATGACAGATAATTGTCTTTGTCATTCTGTTTCGTCATACTAGGTGGCTCCGTGATCTATAGATCCAGCATGTAATCGCCCTGGTGATGAATTAGTCTGTCAACTGTAATGTGCACATCATTATGTACTTTCGTGCACATCATGGGCGTACAGGATGTGTGTGGATGTGTAGTTCGGATATTTTAATATTTGGAACCAGCATCAGTTGTACACATTTCGACACAGACTTCGAAACACTTAATCCATTTAATGACAACGGCATTGTTTAAATCAATTTTGAAGCCACGTGCATTTACACTGTTCCTCATATATTCAAGATGTTCATATTTTATTTCTACAGGTACTAAATTTCATGTAGTGATATATGATAATGTTACATTCAATCCTTGATTTCTGATGCAAGCTATTCTACTGTTAAAGTGGCCAATCGAGTTAAGCGGAATCGATTTCCATCACATATTTGCAAAAAAAAAACATTGCCCATTTGTAGTATCCCATTTGATCTTTAACTGTTTTGTTCATACACATAATGTATATGCCGCGGCTGAGCAATCTAAGTCCGTAATGCATTCTGAACATTTCATACGATTACGTCAGCACTAAATCCTCTTTGTTACTATATGCGGATTCTTAAATCATGATTTAATTGATTATAAATCACGATTTCTCTATGAGTTACACATGTAAAGTGATTTACATTACCCATCTTCTCAGGTAATCAATACAGAGGAAGAAATATGTTTCGGCGTAATTACATTAAACTATTAACAAAAATGCAAGTGACAAAAGTAACATTAAATGATCATGTGCCCTGAAAGTGATTTGAAAAAAACAAATAACTTAACGAAAGATTTCTTATTGTCAAATCCATCTTACTCATTAATATCTATTATGTTATGTTTCATTAACAACCTTTTTCTTTTAATGTTACGGGTAAATGCGTGGAGTATCCAGACTTTAATTGTCCGTAAATAAGTCTTACTTTGCGTGATCAGATTGTCGTAATGGGAATATGTTCTCTCGGTTTCTAGAATTTAATTGTTTCTTTGAACTAACGAGAAAGGAATGACAAAGAAATCACGATTGTGTAGGGGAATACGATAAAAAAGAATGAATATGATGATATAAAAACATTGATGTTATTAATGTGTTGTTGAATTTTCCATTTTTTTTTTTTTTTTTTTTTTGATAAAAAGGATAGTCAGAGCAATGTTATCTGAAATAGACTTACAACTTTTAAGCGAGTAGATGATCTTATGTTCTCGTGACAAAGGTGGAAGGGTGTCATATCAAATAAACATAAAGAAACTCAATGCAAATTTCATTGTAAATGAATTAAAACTCAGAAACATAAAGAAAGAAATTATGAAACGTTTATTGATCAGAACCATTTAAAATGTTTGAAGAAACATCTTTAAAAAAATCAGTTTCAGTTTTATAGAAAGGCGTTCCTGTGAGAAATGGTGGTTATCAAAAATCAAACCAATGTTAAGGACAGAAAGATATCCCCTTCAATATGTTATACTACAAAACAAAATATTTTATAAACACTCCCTTTTGTTAAATTTTATTATCATGAACTTTGTTTGGTAGATTAAATGCACAGAGGTGTGGCTAAATAGCTGACGGCGGACTCCACTTAAATATAAAAACAAAAACGATTCATAAGCAAGTACAGAAAATGTCTATCTATTTCTGGTGGCTACAGTCTATCATTTACAATTACATTAAAGGCACAGTATAAGTGCCGGTGAACTTAACAATCATATGGGCTGAGATCACGCGTTTGACTGAATATAAACAAGATCTTATTCACTGGCTTCTTTCTGAACATATTTTAGACTATAAATAGAGAGACTGCTTTAAATAAGGCGGAAGTCTTAGAACATCATGCTTAAGACGCTGTCGCACTGCACTCCCTGGTAGCCTTTTAAGAGTATTTAGAGAAACAAAACAGACAATACGTCATACAGACGATACCAGTTTCAGTAAAAGTGAGTTGGAATGTAATGTTTCATGATATTTTCTACAAAGGCATTTTATGTCCTCAATTTGAAATGTAGAGCACGTAGAGTTTCCTGTTTCTTCGGGAAATGATCTGTTAATGTATAGTACTTTGTGTTTCACTAATTGAGTGATCTGTTGGGGAATACATTTACTAAAAGCATGCAACAACAATAACAATGCACTTGTTGTTTCTCAAAGTATAGTTCTCCTAATAACCACGTACTAAAGGATTGTTCTGATTTACACGATCTGTTTACTTTTCTAGTAAGTATTATACTGGCATATACTGTTTCATATATATGTTACAAAATAAGTAAATGCGTAGGCGTACCTAAAGGCGAGTTAAGAGGAAAAACACTTTTTCTTTTTTATATTGCAAAGACAAAAATAAATGTACAGTTCAACGTGATCTCTAATTAAGGTTTAGATTTCATGATTTTCTTGGAATCCACTATAACTTGTGGCTTTTTAGTTATTACTTTTGGAAATGTGGGTTCACGAGAAGAAAAATAAAAAAATCACATTATAAATAGAACATTCTTTGTCTAAATTTCATTGAGATTAATTTTAAGTTATTAAAAGGAAATACCTAAATTCAATTCCACTTTTAATTCAGTAGGAATCATGTGCTAGATGTAACATATATTACGCAAAAAGTATTTAATTGCATTTACTTGGTTTAGAAAGGCGGAAAACGTCTAGGTGGCGCTATGATCGAGTGGCTAACGCTCTTGACTACCATTCCGGTGGTCCTTGGTTCGAATCCCGACTTGGACACTGGAAATTTCAGAGTTTCTCTTCGATCTAGAGAGGAACTGGTTAGAAACCAATTTTAATCCCACTAGTTTCTGTGCTATACACCGAACATGTAAAAGAACCAAGCAGTCTATTCGTGAAAAAGCTATGGTTTGGTACCCGGATTCCCTCGTATCTGAATCTGTCTCTCCAACCTGCGCCTGTCAGAAGTCTTGGCAAGCTCACCTGGGGAGATATCCAAGGGTTGACCAGGACTTTAAACGATCTAAATGAAAAAACAACTCTAAATAATAAAGGACACTGGTTAACATGTATTTATATATTGACCAGCAATGTTTGTTGAGCTGTGTCAGCATAATTGACTTTATGGAATGTAACGGTAAACTCCGAGGAGAACGTGTAACATCCTCCTTATTTCATGTCATTGAATTATATGTTTTAAACTAAGATAAACTAAAACCTTCCCCTTCTCGAAAAACATGAAAGATAACAATAGGATCTCCTCGGCATCTACCGTTGTATTTAACTTGGCAAAAATGTGACTACAGTTGAATATGTATACATGTATATAAGATGACAGCAGTTATTGCAAAATAACAAATTCTTGTGAGAAAATCGGCACCAAATTTGATCAGCGCTACCCAATTAGGACGAAAACGGTGACGTCAATCACCAATTTGCACATTCAACAAGCCGTTAACTCAGCAGAAGAAATCCAAATAAAATTCCATATTTGGATTCGGCCGTTGATTGGTAGGATAGGGTGGCAATGAAGCTTGTATTATTCCCCAATTTGGTGGTATTGGAGTGGCGTGATAACTCTTTATTAACGATATCTGCTAATTTAACAATCACGTATCGGAACTTGCGATTATTGTTTAGAATTAAATGAAGAGCATAGTAAAATAGCACTAACAACTGCAGTGTCAAAATCAGCAATTTATTGGTGAAATAATGATATTCTGTCAAAACATACAAAAGAAATAATTACTAAAATTTTTTTACGCAACATTTTATTTTGTGGCTACGGTCCATGATGTTTGTAGCAATGAGTAGAACCATGAAGATTCCAAATCCAAAATAAGAAGTACTGTTATGTTTTGTGAGCATACCAGTATATGATTATAACATGTCTTCAGTACTTGTCCATACACCTCGACAACCCCACTTCCTCAAAAAAATATCTCTGTCTATTTCGTGTATATTATTTTTTTCAAAAACCTAAGCTCATCTCGTCCAAATATTGGTTTTGTATAACTTTTGAAATTCTCCTCTTTGTATAAAATTGTTTAAAATGTTGTGTAGTGTGTTTAAAGACCTAGGATCACATTGAATTTGCCGATATAGTAAACTAAATTTACTGATATGATAATGGTAGACCCATGTTCTTTTCACTCTAAAACAATGTTGACATTTTGCCTTTATTTTGTATTCAAGACGTGTTGACAAGGAAAATAGTTGCAAGAAAACTTTTCTAACGTTTTGCAATATCATTAAAAAATACTGCGCTTTATTTCTAACCTGCTATTATCGATTAGAAAAGCAGTCAGTTAAGGTAATTTTCGCCAGTGAGGCATCTTTCATAGAAAATAAGAGTTACTTGTAAATTTGCTCATGTGACTTTAATCAGATCCAGTTCTGCCAGACTTTCGTCCACTGTCATGATATATGTACAACAAGAGAATAGAAAATAAGATTTTAAATAGAAGAGGATTTAAACAAAACCTATCAGAAGAAATATCACAGACTGCAAAGGAGCTTAAAATAAAGACTTTCCTAAGATTCTTAAACATCTTGGTAGCAAGCTTTAAATGAAGTTTTTTTAAGACAGTATCACATATCGTCTTAAGATTGTATCATATAAGAAGCAAGGTTTCTGATAAGAAAACAGATTTTATTATCATCTCCATGGCAACAGCCATTGAGTTATTTCTTCGAATTGCACAGATTTAGTATCTCTTAGAAATAAAGGTAAAGTTCCTTGTAAAAGTAATCTAGTAACACGATGCCTGACGGAGATTGAACAGCTGTGACATTTCGTCTTTTCAGAAAACATTAGAAGAGCCTACAGAATATGACATCGATGCCTACATTATAGTGTATTCTTGCGCCGACCGGAACTCATTCCGAGTGGCAAGCCAAATCTTAAAGCGACTAAAGGAGGAATCCAAAATTAGTAAAACCGTGATGATGGTAGCCAATAAAGTAGACCTTGCTCGAAAAAGAACAGTCAACTATGATGGTAGGTGATATAGGTGTCTATATAGAATGGTAGATAAAATGATTATGTCACAAAGTTCAATTTAATTGTTCTTTATATCTCCCTTCAAGAAAACATAATTAACTGAATGCAGTATGTTTAAAAGAACTTATTAGATTTTATTACTTATTAACAAGGACAGATTTCTAAAGATATGCTAAATATTTTATGACAGATAAGATAATATGTGATTCTCTTTGCTTCACGTTAAGAGTATCTATTTGACATTAAAGGGGCACTCCCTACAGCAGAAACATAGATTATGTGTTCAATGAACGCAAAATGATAAATAAGTACATTTTCAAAGAAGAACATATGGCAAAAAATGCCTCATTTTACCACAATTAATCAATGTAGAGGCTTTCTGTAATAAATCGCATCCAACCGATTAGTTGTACAAAAACAACTCTACATAGATTATTGAATGGATTACGGTACTGCAGTGCATTTTAAACCGCCGATTTTATCGACAATGACTTGGAAGACATAGCTCAAACTTTCAGGTTAAGTTTTAATTCTTCCAAAGATTCAAATATTTATGTATTGGAGGTTATTTAGTTTGACATCAGTTATGGGGTATGTCCCTTTAATAATTAAATACCTATTGTTTTTTAAATGAATCTTTTATCTATTTCAGAAGGCAGAAGTTTGGCCTATTCCTTTAATTGCAAGTATATAGAAACATCTGCTGCATTGAATCATAACGTGGATGAACTTTTGGCGGGAGTTCTCAGCCAAATTCGCCTGAAACAGTATGGAGAATATGTAAGAGACAATATGATTGGTCAGAAGAAGCAACGTAATCAGAAAGGCCTAACTGGAGCACTGAAAACAGCATTTCGTGGCGTTTTTGGGAAAAAACAAAAGATTTCAAGCTGCGAGAATTTGTACGAAATATGATATTTAACATAAATTAATTGATAACTCCAATACCTTAATCCATACTCGTTTAACACAAAGAAACAGTATTGCAAGTTAACGTGTTCACACATGTTAACTTTAACAACGAACATAACCGTTCACTGAATCTTAATCTTCAGTAGTAAATCTTCCAACCTTATGACGCCGGCAGGAAGAACGGTTTCAAACGGATTTGGAACTAACTACTTCTTCTTTTGTGGTCTATTTAGATCTTGATCATCTGCAGGCCCCGTCGATGATACAAACCTTGCAGTACAAATATAAAGACATGTAATAACCAGTTTGGAAGTTTTGCATGAACGGGCTGACAATATTAAACATGGGCTGCTTGCTTTGAGCAGTTCTATCATATTGCAAGGAACATACGTCCCACGAATATTGGTTAGCCTAAATCCATATAAATGTCAAATCAGCAGCCTGCTAGAGACACCGATGTGTTATAGATGCCCTTCATTAATTAAAATATTCCACTGTTCAACTTGATGTGATCATTTGGATTGTTGCTTCTCAAAGATGTTCCCAAGTTATCATTTGCTGAATTTCCATCTCTTTGTATCGCTGCAGTTATTGTCAGGACTGTTAAAATATAGAATATAGATATGACCGTAATTGT
The DNA here is from genome assembly GCA_022818135.1 of Saxidomus purpurata. Classification (NCBI taxonomy): domain Eukaryota; kingdom Metazoa; phylum Mollusca; class Bivalvia; order Venerida; family Veneridae; genus Saxidomus; species Saxidomus purpurata. The sequence goes on along the minus strand of JAFMSR010000012.1, from coordinate 16,428,162 downwards.
CACTTTTAATAGATATAAAAAGTAACAGTATATGTCGATTGATTTGAAAACGTTCATTTACATTTGACAGGGTTTATATGTATCATATTCTCACCACATGCTTATCACTTTTATTAAAAAATGTGTAAGGAGTATAAGAGTTTAAATGTTCGTCATTATATCTTGCCAGCATAAAAACATTATTGAAAAAATATGCGACATCATCATATTTGGAAATAGATTGTATAACGACTTAGTTTATATGCGCTTTTGTTGTACATTAAAATGACATCACAGTAGCGGCGATTCTATACCGTATTTCTTACGTCTTGAAGGAATACAAGTTATTATATATTTTTTAAAAGTGATATTCAAGACATTTTACCTAATTGTTTTAAGTAATGTAACCATCTAAAATGACCGTCATAATTTGCGAGATTTAGCACAAAATTTTACAGCAGGAAAAATATAGTTTACCTAAGTTATATTCTAACTTATCTTATTTTATATATACTAAATGAAACTTCTAACGCACTACCTGTCTTTTTCCTTCTTTATTCTATTATCAACCCTTCATATATCTACCAGCTTAGTTTTCGCTAAGTGTGCACCAAAGCTATCATGTTTTGCGTTTATGAAGACACTGGGTAGATATTTCCGTTACATGAATTTCAAAATGATCGAGTGATACAAAAATTTCATATGGAAGAAAATTCTTCGGAGTGGGTTTCATAAGGAAGATCATCAAGGTAATAACCCATGTTATGTTTAAGAAGGTTTAAACGTTTAATCAAAATTATTTGCCATATGTTTTGTACCACTCGATCTTTTAGAAATTAAGCTAACGGAAGTATCTATACAGTGTCTTCATAAATGTAACGCATGATAGCTGTCGTGCATCGAAGAGTTAATAATTAGATAATGATGGAAAAAAGGCAGGTGGTGTGTTAGAAGTTTCGTTTAGTATGGAATGTGAAGGAAACTTTTAATGGCAGGAAATAACCGCTAATTGTGTAAGATTATTTTTCATTGAAATTTCAGTGAGTATAGAAATGTTTTTAAAACATTCATTTAAGTTCTTTTTGTCAAGATGGCGACACTGGCTTATGGATCAAACTGTTGTACAGATGACTATTTGTTTCAGTTACATCTTTGTTGACATTCATTTTTAGTACTGGATCTCAGTGATAAACGTCTTTCTTTAAATGATGATAGTCAGTTTCAACAACAATATCAATTTAAGCATCTACTAGGAACTTCACCATAATTCAATACGGCAATAATGGAAGGAAATTATCCATTAACTTTGCACAGACTCTTCATCAAGAAGTAACTTTAAAAGGCGTTTGAATTAATGTATGTTTATTTTGTTTCATAGGATATTGGTAATGACGCTTAGTTTTCCTGTATTGAACTTTTTCCTCGAGAAAAGCCACGAATTTGAGCCTTGTGTGTGGGCAGTTTTGAACTTTAGCCCCATTTGTAGACGTTCCCAAATGCAGTTTTACAGTAAGAACATCTTGTATAGGATATAGGTCTATATTACAGGTTGCAATGGAGCGTCAGCGAACAGTCGCAATAAGTTCATTTATTATTGCAATTTGGGCATATAACCGGCTCACAGCTTGTCCAACCCGCAGTCAATTTTTGCATTGAAAAATATAGAGATTTAGAGGCGAAAATTAGCTCTGTAATGTAACAGTCTTAATTATTTGGGAAAAAATGAAATAATTGTTTTTTTTATTTTGCAGATATTGAGTCATTATGGAAATGAAATCTTTTCTGTTTTTTGTAATGAAATAGGAGCATTTGATTGGATTGTAAGGTAGAACAAACTGTAAGATTGCTGGAGAATATATATAGCTGCCTCAATGGACAATTTTAATTATATTCTTATTGTCTTCTAGATGTACTTGGCTTCCCAGAAATATTGTTTTACTACGTTTCGTCTTTTGAATCAAATGTACATAAAAAGTGACTAACATAGAAACAATTTGGCGTCATGCAGGAATTATTCCTGTGTGATATCAAAGTACTATTCGTATGTTTAGTGCAGGTTTTGATTGTACAAAAAGTGTGTGCGTGTGCGCGCGCGCGTGTGTGTGTAAAAGACCTAAAAGCTTGGTGCTATTAAATTGCATATCATATGTTTATATACAAAGTACTTCTCACCTTCATCTACATACATCGATGTTGTTCTAAGAGTGAGACGACCAAGTACGACCACTTACGACCAGCTGCGACCGTAAGGACGATGCTTTTTACATTCGATTTTGTAACTGTTTTTAATGAGTGATGGTTTTCAGTAATAACGCAACTTCAAGATATAAACAGATATCTACCTCCACTGGTATTTGACTTGCATACAACCGTCTCAAACAATAAAACCTTGTATCTCCACATTTTGAAAATACTTAAAGAAAAAGAATAACTGAGGAGTGCAACTCAACAATCAGAACTAATTTAGATTATGTTTAAACCATTGCAGAATTTTTGTCTGTATGATCTCTTGCTGCTTTTTTAATGAGATTCTTTGAAAGGACGAACTATTACTATGAAGCTATGTTTAAATCTTATATATTTTAATCAATTGCATAATTTTCGAGCTATTTGATTCATGAGACAGCATTATATCAGCTTATTAGACAGAATAAAGCAAATAAGAAATTTGAGCAAGTACAAATCAATATCATTTCAGAGTATGTATAATTAAGGATGATATATACATATAAGGACTCAAATAAAAAAATCTAACATTTAAAACGGTAAAATAGAAAATGTGATTTATATCTTTCGGCAATTATAGTTTCCCATTATAAAAAATATTTTAAAGGTTTTGTCATAGAACGTAGATTTCATGTTCACTGTTGATCAATAAACAACAGCTGCGACATCTTATTTCAACCACTACACTGTTAAAATTGTAATGTCTATATTTCAGTTTAAACGGTACCATTGTTCGTTCAATGAGGTACTCGGTGAGGAAACATTATTGACTGAATAGCAAATAGTACAGATCATGACTACACTGATGTGCAGGCCCTTAAATATAATCTGCAATAGTCAAAACGACAGAATCGTTTGCAACGGTCTAAATTTATTATTGTAATAAGTGCGTCAAAAATAAATTAAATTATCTACGCAAGTAATCTAGACGATAAATGGTATATACGAATTGCATACAATATCTATCAATAGCTGGTTATTCGTCTCCATAGCAACTGAACAAACGTATTTTAAATTAAATAGGTGTGATAATGGGCTACAGTGAGAAGTTGTGACTATATGAGATTCATTTCTAGTTGATATCATTATAAGTACGTAGTTTGTTGTTAATAGATGAGCGAGAATGTAGAAGGAAACTGCTAATATATATATTTTTGTACATATAAGCGTAAATGAAGAATTTGCAATTCGATTGAATATCATTGCTCAATTTAAGTGTTGAAAAAACATGTGAAATAAACGACTGAAATTGCACGATGTGTTTGATTTTTATTGCACGCCAGGTATACACTATCAAGCGTGTAGTATGCAATTGTATACCCGACTAAGTCCCGACTAAAAAAAATTATGTCAAGAAAAGTGTTATGAAATAAATCGCTTAAATAACGATATTCTAAATTTCCAAAGAGTATATGCAGCAGACATGTGCCCTGATCCCGCATAAAGCTCACTTTGTATACAGTATAGTATATTCTGTTGAAATTCTATTTATATTAAATAGAATGATAGTGTAAAATGAAAAAAATCAAGCCGACGCCAGAAAGTCTGAAACAGGATATAATAATTATGACGATTTGAAAGATAATGATTCGACTATGAAGACGTTTTTGTAGTTATTGACTGCTACTGTTTCTGCTCTCCCCCCCCGCCCCCGCCCCCGCCCCCCCCCCCGCCCCCTCCTCCATCTACGACTACTTCTCGTCGGTAATATTCACCCGGAATTCGCTCTCGTGAATTATTCCGCCCGGCACAACACCTCCGAGAAATGCTTCAATTTTAACAAAGCACTTCAAACTGGCTGCTACTGCTGTTTTCTATACCCATACTTTATTGCATTTCATACATTGTTCCTTGCTTGACGGAACTGTATCAAAAACTTTTTGAAATATTCATTTGCTTCAATTTCATGTCTATCTTCGTATGTTTAGAGTGTATGCTCTTCTGTCACAGCAAAGAGCATACAACTCATTTGAAAACATACAATGAAATCACCTATAGCGGGGAATAGTGGAAAAGTGCAAAAATAATATTGTTACAGAGGATTAGCCTTAATAAAAATGTACAGATTTACATGTTTTATGAGATATACTCAAGAGAAACACAATTATGAAGATTTTTGTGATAAAACATTCAGCTATTGTCAGGCATTAAATACTAGCCGAATGAATGAATTACTTATGTATGTAATAGCAAGAAGACAAGTTTCATTAATATCGAAATGAATCTTTTTTTCGCTAATTCTCTATCCAGATTGCAGACCATAAATGATGGTTCTTCTGATTTCATAAAGAAACTATCGTTTGGACAATGTCTTTAATTAAAGGTAACTTTTCAAAAGTAATACATTTAGGTATTTTTTCAAAATTTTAAAAACAAGTGTATGTTTTTCTCGCAAAACAATCAAAGTGAAATTATGCTTCAATTTCAACAGATAGGTACAATACTTGCTGGTCTCTAAAGCAATTTCTTTTATATGTCGGATGCCTTAATACAGCTTAAGCCTTATTTGAAACTTTTATCGATACAATGTTGTCACCTAGCAGTCACATAAAACCTGTAGAGAGTGACAGTAAAAATATGTAGGAATGTTCGAAGTTTGTTGTGGCGCGAAATACATCATGTCACCAAGACAACACGGTTACCTATAGCGTGGAATAATGGAAAACATTGCAACAATTGAAATTTTATTTATCCCCCCGCCGAAGGCGAAGGGGATATTAGAAATGGTCTTCGTCCGTGCGTCCGTCCAAATTTTGTCCGGAGCATAACTCCAAAAGTACTTGAGCGATTTTCTTCAAACTTCATACACTGACAGAGCACATTTGGAGGGAAGTGCAGTGTGTAAGAACAATAATTCCACCTTTCCTACTTTTACAGTTGTTCCCCTTTATCAGATTTACTTGAAAAACTTTGTCCGGAGCATAACTCCAAAAGTACTTGAGGGGTTTTCTTCAAACTTAACACCCTGACATAGCACATTAGTAGGAAGAAGTGCAGTGTGCAAGAACAATAACTCTACCTTGCCTACTTTTAGAGTTATTCCCCTTTATCAGATTTATTTGTCCGAAGCATAACTCCAAAAGTACTTGAGGGATTTTCTTCAAACTTAATACACTGACATAGCACATTGGTAGGAAGTGCAGTGTGTAAGAACAATAACTCTACCTTGCCTACTTTTAGAGTTATTCCCCTTTATCAGATTTACTTGTCCGAAGCATAACTCCAAAAGTACTTGAGGGATTTACTTCAAACTTAATACACTGACATAGCACATTGGTAGGAAGTGCAGTGTGCAAGAACAATAACTCTACCTTGCCTACTTTTAGAGTTATTCCCCTTTATCAGATTTACTTGTCCGAAGCATAACTCCAAAAGTACTTGAGGGATTTTTTCAAACTTAATACACTGACATAGCACTTGGTAGGAAGTGCAGTGTGTAAGAACAATAACTCTACCTTGCCTACTTTTAGAGTTATCCTTTTATCAGATTTACTTGAAAAAAAATCCGGAGCATAACTCCAAAAGTACTTGAGGGATTTTCTTCAAACTTAATACACTGACATAGCACATTGGTAGGAAGTGCAGTGTGCAAGAACAATAACTCTACCTTGCCTACTTTTAGTCAAATAGAAAAATATCATACCTATACTGATAATGAACATTAATATAATTTTGCAAACCTTCTCTTCATTGCCTTATTCTTTTTCCACTTACTTGAAAACTGTACTCAGCATGACCATAACTATACGGCTTTTTAAGGATTTCCTCTCACCAAGTAAAATGTACGAAAGTACAACCTTCAGGTAACTTCTTCCTGGCGGGGGGATTAACCATGTGTAACATGGCTCTTGTTGTTACAGGGGGTAACCTTAAGGAACAATGTACAGGTCTACATACGTTCTAAACATACTCAAAAGAAAAACTAGTTTGAATATTTTTGTAATAAATATTGCAGCTAATGTCAGACCGTATCTTAAGCATAAAATACTAAGAATTATTTTGTATATAATAGCAATAACGAGGCAGACACAGCGAATTAATTTTCATAAATTTTGAAATGAGTTTATTTTCATATGCAGATTTCAAAAAGGTACAATTATATCTTTCTTACGTTTCTCTACAGTACATTTAGGTTGCTAGCTAACAACCTTCGTTTTATTTTGATCTGGTAAAATATTTGCAGCTTTATATATGCCTTACAATGTCTTATAAGTATCTAAACCTGGGCATTAGTAGAACAAATTCTCTAAGCAGATTGCAGACCATAAATGATGGTTCTTCTGATTTCATAAAGAAACTTTCATCAGTTTGAACAATGTCTTTTAATAAAAGGTAACTTTTCAAGTGATATTGCAATTTTTATTGCATGCAATCATCTCGGCAAAACCTTCATCATATGGCAATATTCTGTTAAAACTGTTTTATGAATTATTAAGTACTGCGAAAATCATGTTCAACTCGAGGTTCACATAGTACAAAATGCCTGCATTCACGGTGAAACACGTGAGGGCATGGACAGTTCCATCGGCTTTGTAATTAGATTCGATAACAAATTACAGAACGCCGGTATGCAAGCCGATTAACCGCCGCTAATAATACTACCTCTAATATCCGTAGGCATTCTGTTGTGGCTATAAAAGGACCGTTGATTCTTTCGAAGATTTAAAAGTCAATCCATTGGGAATTACCGGCGCTTCCGTTGCAGCTTAACGAACTTGCTGACACTGCCTCTTAATTAAAGGCATCCGTAAAAGTAGAATTCACTATTCACCTCCGTGATAATAACCCCAGTAAATAAGTTCAATAGCTAAATGGTGTGAATAATCGAACGTGGACTTATTTGATTGATGGCAAATGTGAACATATCATCTGAATGAACGAATGTGAACAAATTATCTCCATTCAGGTGTATTGTTTATATTAAATGTCAGCAAAAATACATTTTCACTTCTTTTTATTTCCTCTTATTAACCCTTTGGTATTGGAATATTGGGTAAACACAAAATAATGCTGTGACGTAATGTACTTTTAAATGAGGTCCCATAAAACAGTTGATAAACCCTGCAAGGCGAAGGACTAGTTCACAGTCAGCATTTATTTCTGCATTGATCTTTTAATATATATCTAGACATTTACGGCGATTTATCAATGAATTAATACAGTCCGTTTCGACGAGTCCGATATATAGTTGTTTAGTCGTTTGTCATTTGTCTGTCTGGGTTATGATGTAAGAGAACACATATAACAAAAATTAATAATAGTTACATACAAAACAAATGCAGAAGTTGAGAAACATGTTCAGAAGAAAAAATACAGTCAGTGACATCGTAAGTAAAATACCACAGAGAGTATTCCGTCCCATGCGCCTCTACAGTCTTGAAAGGAATCACCTTCAAACTTAACGATTTTAAAGTCTTGCAAAGAAACTCAAAATTCCATTTGAAAAATAAGCAATTTCATATCAATACTGCTCTTAAAAGAGTAAATAGAATGTGTAGTTTTTGCATAACTTTACTCTAAACTTACTTTTTTCCCCTTCTCAGTATATAAACTTGACGCGACTTTTCAAAACTCCATGAGATAGTCACTTAGGGTACACAGACAACATACTTCGATAATATGTGTCACTTTTAAAATGTAAAGGAGAGGCAGACTTACTCCATTAATTGCGTCACTGAATATAGGTAACAGTTTTCTGTTTTCATTTTTGACATTGTCCTGATATATTTCTAAATATTGGTCTTTAAAGGGACACTCCCTATAACTGGTGTCAAACGAAACAACTTCAAAAATAAATAAAAGAATAATTAAAATATATTGTGGTACCGTAAATCGTTCAATACACTTTGTTAAGTTGTTGTTGTACAATAAAAGGGTTGATGCGATTTATTACAGAAGGCCTATCTGGTGATTGTTTGTGCCAAATTGGGGCATTTTTCGATATTGGTTGTTCTTTAAAATACATTTATAAAATCATTTTGCGATTATTGAACACATCGTTTATGTTTCGGGGACATAATCTGCTAGATGTACGGATAGTCCTTTTAAACAGAAAGACCTGAATTAACTTTGTTCTTCATCGAACGTTTAGTCAACTGTGTGGGCAATCTATTAGCTGAACATTTTAAAATAGATAATTTATCAAACAATATATCGAAATTTCTTAAATATTGCTCTGTAACGACGTATCTCATGCGCGCCACATAGCTGTATAGCATAGCTGTGAGCGTTTTGTAATGATTTTCAACGCATAAAGCACACGATGAGCTAAATGTGGAACTTTCGCCGAATAAAGAGCTCTTTAGCTATATGCGGCAGACATATTTCTGGATCCACAAGAAGCTCACTTTGTTTAAAATATAGTATATATTTTGTTTACATTCTATTCATGTTCAGTTTGATAAATGGTATTGATAAAAAAGCAAACCGATGCTTGAACGTCCGAAGTAGAATAATTACTGAAAGGATAAAGAGACGCAGGGTAAACATTTGAGGTGATTTAAAGTGATGTGTTTGATAATATGTACAATATTTTATATGAATATAAAAAACCTATCTTTAATCAACAATTACCAAATTACCAAATTAGTAATTGAAGCACATTTAACGGTACCCCCAATATCGCAAAGTGAAATCGACTGACTCGTCCCGATCGAGGTCGGTCGGAAACCCTTCCAGATCCTCTCAAACGACGGACAAGACGTTCTATGGTAGAAACATTCACACTCAACTGCATAGCAACCGTTGTTGTTGCCTGTGACCTTGCATAAGCAATGCAATAGCCAGACCCCTCTGAACTTCTTTCAGTCGTACCATGATTGCAAGAGCTTCAAATTCAATGTAAATAGCGGAAAGCGATGTGTATACCTCAAGAGTATCAAGTGGTATAACCAGATGTTTCGACAAACTTGTCATCATTATTCTGCACGTGTTTTTTGCTTTTTATTACTTTCTCTATTTGGCATAGTGCAATGCACCGTTGACCGTTGCTATAGCTGTTGCAGCTTCCCCTTGTCCTTCTCCCCATACTTCTACTAATGCCGTTACTGGTGCAGCTGCCACTTATACGGCTTCTACTACTGTTGAAGCTACCTCTGCAGCTACTACTACAGAAGCAACATCCGTTGTAGAAGGAGAAGCAGTAGCAGCAGTAGTAAGTAGTGGTAGTAGTAGTAACAGCAATGCTACGCAGCAACAGCAGCAATAGAAGAAGCACTTGTAATATAAGATGCAACAGAAGTGGTAGTAGAAGTAGCATTTACTGCACTTTTTTTTCGGCGGGGGATAAATAGTCTTTTAACATAGCAAGAATAATTATTTTTAAAAGTTATGATATATGTTTTTGTTGGAGTGATATACTTTTATTTTATGTTTTCCAGTGAATTATAGAGTTTTCTCAGTGAAATAAAAGTATTATCCACAGTTTTGAAACATTGGATTACCATTTTTATTTTGCACTGTTTTTGCAATCTTAAACCCGGATTAGCGTCAAAAAGTTTACTCAGCGTAATTAATGCTGGAAACCATGCGACGATGCCGTCGTTAAAATGACGTCATTTGCGCTATGTTTTCTAATGACGTTTCCAGCGAATTTCGATATTGTATAGACACAAACTCAATAAAAGTAGAGTTTAAACCATATGATAAACAGAAAAATTGTTGGTATCGGTGTAATATCACGTTAATTTCAAAAGTTCTTTTCACTCGTGGCTGCGTCACCGAAACCAACAATTATCCTCTTTTTGTTTTTATTTTATAATTGAACAACGCGATAATACGATATACCTACTGATTAATTACTTCACATTATGTGTCATTTGGCTGAATGAACATAATGTTTGTATGTGATGGAAACTAAATGCAATTCAAATGGTATGGCAACATAACGCATTTAGCAAACATTTACTCCATTTTTAACGCAAGACATGTTAACATAATTATAAAATTAAGAAACGATATCATTTTAAGCAGCACATGATAATCATAACAATTAAACAACGTATACATTGCATATCATTGCCCTCGATTATAATACATTTGACACAATTACACACATTCAAAGCATACGGTATTTTTTAACAAGATGAATTTGACACAGCAATGCATCATATGAATATAACTACATAATTATCAGAATGATAAGAAAACAAACATATTCAACCAATCAGCACGTGTGTTAGGCAGCAACGAAAACGATGTATAAATTTGAATATAGGACAGCCTTGGCGTATCATACAGAATCGGCAACTCACGACCTTTCTAACTTTACCGCGACGGAAATGTTTGTTCACGTTCTCCAAATAACCTTATACTTAACAAATATCAAAACAAATATTAACGCATCTTTTCTTCTCAAAACATTGACCCGGCTAACATTCGCATTAGTTTTATCGGCAACTGTTTGATTACATTAAACACACGTGATTAGCATCATGTTTACATATCTGACTACACTGCTGACTACACTGATTGTGAGGCTGGAAAACTGATAAAATTAACGTTCTGAATTATCTGCCTACTCACTTTATTTTTGCTGTACAGTAGATTAAATATATCGTTCTCAGCAAATCTTTAATAAATACTAGAACTCGATATTAAATATCTTACATAACTCGATTTGATTTATTATAAGTCAATTTTTCTATATTAAAAACAGGTTGAGATAACTCGATTCGATTTATTATAAGTCAAGTCAGTTTTATTCTATATTAAAAACGGTTGACATAACTCGATTTGATTTATTATAAGTCAATTTATTCTATATTAAAAACAGGTTGAGATAACTCGATTCGATTTATTATAAGTCAATTTATTCTATATTAAAAACAGGTTGAGATAACTGGATTCGATTTATTATAAGTCAATTTATTCTATATTAAAAACAGGTTGAGATAACTGGATTCGATTTATTATAAGTCAATTTATTCTATATTAAAAACAGGTTGAGATAACTCGATTCGATTTATTATAAGTCAGTTTATTCTATATTAAAAACAGGTTGAGATAACTGGATTCGATTTATTATAAGTCAGTTTATTCTATATTAAAAACAGGTTGAGATAACTCGATTCGATTTATTATAAGTCAGTTTATTCTATATTAAAAACAGGTTGAGATAACACTGTGTGGCGTAAATGCTACGCATGTAGTAAATACATGTAGCTCAATATATTTTTTATACCAATGATTATTACCTTCAGTCTGTAGATTTATAGTTTTCTATAACAGGGCGTGGCTATTGGAAATCTTAAAGGGGTACTCCATGTATAACTAACAATTTGTTTTCTCAAAATGTTTAAAATAGGCCACTTGTACGTAAAATGATAAATAAAGGCAATTTTAAAGACTGTTCACAATGCCAAAACAGTATGTTATAAATAACCGCTAATACAAACTAAATGATTAATGTTTAACGGCACTGCAACACGTCTTATTTAGCTTATTTGACCGGTGACCTTTGCTGCTTTTTTTGGTTGGTTCTTCTAGGTTTGCGAAGGATTCTTTCCATTCACATACTTCTTATACACTTGTATGATTTTTAAGTTACTGTAACAGGGTATGCCTTTTTCATTCAGAAATGTGGACATTAAACATATAACACTGTTCAAAGTGGCTATAAAATTACGGTCAAGAAAAGTGCTTAAAACATGAAAGATGTTTAGAAAATTTAAAGAAAAAAACATATTCTCAACCTTTCGATCATTAGTTGATACAAGCACAAATTTGTCATACAGAATTGATAGAAAATCATTTTCGACTAGGCCAGTCAAAAAGATTAGATATTTTTCAATTATGTTCAACGGGAATAAAACTGTTATATATATTTATGTTATTATATGTAACTTTTGCAATATTTGGTTTTTTAATGATGATAAACGATTGGTGAATGTACATTTTTGTATTCGATTAAATTGCGATGGTCAAATTTAAGGGTATAATCATTATGATCTTTGCGAAGGCGTTGATATAGCTTTAAATTTAATATACGTATCAAAGAAGGAAATATTAGTTAATCACTGGTTTTATAAAGGTCAAAACTCCACACTTTACTACAACTAATTGAGGATTTCTTCATAATAAAAGACCAGAGGCAAGCATCGTGCTGAAACAAACATGATATATTATAACTTAAAGCATTTCTTTAAATTCTGATTGCTTCATTGGACTTTTTTATCTCCTCACCTATAACCTAAAGGACAGCTTAATAACAACTTTCTGACATTTTTGTTTAATTTTATTTAATACCCTATCAACTCCGTGGCAAATGTTTCATTAGTGTTTTCAGACGCATATTTTATTTTATCACTTATAAAAATGTCTCCAGTGTGATGGTTTCATAACATGGTTTGTACCTAATAATGTTGCCAAAACTCTTTTCGTTACTTTTACATTTCTGTTATTATATCAAATGAAATCTGCTTGATGTTCACACTTTAAAAAAAGATAAAAAAAATAAATCATCGTTTTTATTGAAAATACTCATAATTAGGTTATGAATAGGTACTACTCTCATGTTATACTTGTGTTGCGTTTTCATTCGATTAAAATATCAACTTCAAGGTCAAGAATACTGATTGTCTTAAGTTATTTGACTGTTTCTAGCCAAAAGCTACTTTACAAAAGCGCATCGAGAGCAACTTGTCTTTACCGAGTATGGGAACTATGATTTGGAATGAACAGTTTTGTAAAAACAATTTTACACAATTATCCCTAGACTGTTATCGTTTATTGAGTAGACATATGAGAAATAACATACAAAAACTATAGACAAACAAGAACGTTAGACAAACAAGATAAAAATTGTACAGTATTTAATGCTACTCGCTCTCAGAATTTTGTGCAAATTAATGTTCCCAGAATTCTCTGCAATAACATATTTTAGAACGAACGAAAAGTCAAATAAAAAGGTTCCAGTTTAAATTCTTGGCGAATTTATCTGTATTTTTGATATACGCTACCAAATAAAAAAGCGTTACAAACACTTTTGAACATCCCAATATAACCATATACCGGAGCGTTTAATGGACTTTTGCAAACTGCTACCTAAATTTTTACTCCTTTTGTTGATTCTAGCATTTACTGTTACATTCTATACACGGATATATCATTTTGGATAACTCTTTTTTTCACCCGAAACTGTGAGCGAGCAGCTTTAAGCTTTTTGCCTGCCACTGACAGTGAGGGCAACAAATAAATGATCTCTATATCTATGATTATATTTACATAGAATTGTAATCAATTAGTTTTCATGGTTAAAACCATTCCGAAAAAAAAACGTAATCATATTTATACACGATCAAAATGGGTCGTATTTTAGTCGGTCAAGGCGATTTACTCATATGTAAAAACAGTGTCATAAACTTGTTTAAAGCGTGCTTTACGTGCGCAGTGTTCCACGTATCGTCAGTCAATATGTCACAACTGCGAATCGTTTTTACTAAATGTTACTGTAAATATATAAAATACGGTATTAATTTAGTATTTAAAAGATGGTTTTGATCGTAAGATCTATTACTGTGAAAAGTGTTTTTCTTTCTTCTCGGTGAAGAGTGTAGGTAAAGAGTGAAAATTCGCGTTAAAGATAGTGTTTTTGTGCTTTAATACTGTGTGCTTGTGTTCATACTTGGTTTTTGTGCTTTAATACTGTGTGCTTGTGTTCATACTTGGATTAAAGATAGTTTTGTGTTTTGTGATAGACAAAGGTCTGTAGAACCACTGACATAGACAAAGTACATCATGGGTAGGTAAGTATTATCTAGATATATTAATTTTCACTATTTAACGTGATCCTTTTCAGTCTACCCATGTGCATTTGTCTGTCCGTGACCATCTGACGAAATTTGATGTAGATTAAGATTTAAAGATATCTCTGCAGGTTAAATTGGAACAAGAAAAAACTAACAGAATTTTGTGCTGTTATACTGGACGACCTTCGCTCCTTTAGTTTTATGCAAGTAACAATCTTGAATATAGGTTAGTATTTGAGCTAGCACACAGAATAAACAAACTTGCAAATCACAATTGAATGACCAATAATTCTGGATGGGCTAAAACGAACTATTTATTGTCTAAGGGCTGTTGCTACAGTAGCATGAACGGCATTATATTGTATCCGGCTCGAGTACGGATCACACGAAAGAGTGCAATTTCCGACCAAGACAGTCCACTGATTTTGTTTTTATTATGCTGCCGAAGGACACACTTCAGGTGGCATATAGAATCGAATCGTCTGTCCGTCCGTCCGGCCGCACATCTTTGTCCGGAGCGTATCTTCAAATGTTTTCAAGGGCATCACTTGAAACTTCATGCAGTTACCGAGCTCAATGACAGAAAGTGCAGTGTACAAGAATCATAACTCTACCTTGCCTTATTTATAAATTATCCCATATTGTTACATTTTCTTATCCGGGGCTTAATTGTAAAACTACTGAAGGATATTTGTTCAAATTTCATATATGAGACAGGGCAGTAAGGGAAAGTGCAGTTCCCAAAATCATATGCATATATTGCCTATTTTTATTAATTATCTCCCTTCATTGACTTTTCTTGTGCGGAACATAATTAACTTCACACATTGATAGAGCATAATGACAGGAAGTGCGCGGTACAAGAACCATAAGTCTACGTTGCTTGTTATTGAAGTATCCCCTTAGTTTCATTTTCTTGTCTGGAGCATAACTCTTAAAAGTATTGTTGTTTTTTTCAAATTGCATACAGTGATAGTGAACATAAAAGGGAATTACCGTGCCCATGAACCGTAACCCTACATTGCCTACTTTTTTTTAAATCATCCCCATTTATTTCATTTTCTAATATTACCATAATTTTAAATTAACTAGACTTTTCTTGTCATGTATATACCTTTACCGTATGAAAGGGAATTACTTGAAACTTCATACATTGGTAGACCATAATGAGAGGAAAGGTAGTGTACAAACACTCTGAACTAGTGAACTTTTAAAGTATTTTGCATTAAATTGTGATACATCTTAAACTGCAATACATGTGTATCAACGAACACCATCTACTTAACTTCTTGTTTGGTTATGTAACTGTTTATGCTACATACAAATATATATGTAGAACTATATATAAGGAATTATAATATACTATATAAAAACATTCAGAAACTGGTAAGTGTTGTCACAATAACACGGTTTCTTTTATGTTAGTTTATGTAGCTTTATCCGAAACGAAAGTAGAAAGCTACATATAACATGTATAATTCACGATGTAGCTTTGGAGACTAGATTATATAAGCTTTGACTGTATAAATGATTCCTTATAAATAAAACATTTTTATACAACAAATTAATTCATATATAATTATGAATATTGCCATACTATCATTACTACTTATTTGTTTATCTATTACGGGTTTCATTATCCAGAACATTCTTACATTTTTATCTATTTGAATGTAAATTGTCTCGTTTAATCTAGTGCATGTATATCACTTTAAAAAATGAATATATTTCAAGTCAAAGGTCAAAATATTATTTTCAAAATTCAACCTACTTTAACATTCTAACATCATTTTGTTTGTTTGCTTTTGAAAACTTAAAACATTGCTATATTCAACTTTGTATAATTAACATTTACTTTAATTCTCTTCTTTTCGTTGGTTGATGCAATATTAAGGGTTTTTAAACGTGTTTTGCCTTAAATATGAGATTGCTGCTGTCGCGTTAACGACGTAAAACTGGAAACAATTTTGCATTGATAAATTATTCCTATAAGACATGGTGTGATTAGGTTATATGGTACTGAAAATGATGAGAAAAAAAGCATTTGTATATTAGGTCTTTCACCAGTTAACATAAATTACTTACAGAAGATTTATACTATGAAATGCAATGGCGAACGGTAATGGGAATGTGATTGTATATATATCATGTACATGTTTAATTTACAAAAATTTACAAACTGTAAAGGAAATATTTATAGCTTTGTTTGCTCTGAAAAGAAATAGGAACTTTTGCAAACACACAGCAGCTCTTACAAAGTTTAGGTCGGTATTAAAAGTTATCGGAGAAGTTTAGGCTTTCTTAATTTTCTGGAGTTTGTCTATCAATAACTTGTCATTAAATGTTGAATATTCCATGGAATTTCTATAAATGGTTTTAATCGGTATGTTAAGAACCATTCATATTGCACAAAAATCAGTGGCAAATCTATAGTTTTGAAAAAAACCTTTTGGCACTGTGAATCATAAATATGACAGTTTATTTGCCTTTTGTAGGTGAAATTTAGTTGGCTTTTAGTTCCCTCAGTTTTCTTCATTTGTTCTTTGGTATCCAATGATGAGGTACTAGACAGCGTGACGCTATTATCCACACCATTTCTAACTGCTAGTCTCTTCTTTTTTAAACTACAAATACCTACAATATATCTAAATTGTTTTATATAATATCAGTGCTTTTTACAAGAAGGGGAAGTGGCCCGTACCTTCTATTTTGGGATAACAATTGCTCGACTAGTGTAAACAAAGGGAACAAAAAATGGTGTAAAGCTTATTTTAGGGGAAAACTGCATGATTTGAAAGAAATTTCCTGAACTGAAGGGAAGCCCCTGTTATATAGAAGGATGAAAAGCCCCGAATATCTACCTAATTAAGCAATCGTGTAATTACCTAGGTGGTATATTCTCGTGAATATAGAAAGGTTAATTGATATACTATACATACATATCCTAAAATTAGGAAATAAAGTTCACATTTGAGTGATATACCGGTTAGTATATCACTGTGTGTCGTTTAGATGCTTCGTAATTAATCACTCAGGCCTTCGGCCTTCGTGATAAGATTACTACGCATCTACACTCCACGCAGTGATATACTATTCGATATATCAGGCAAATGTGAACTCTATTTCTTAATTTTATACTGATAAATAATGATAGAACCATGAAATAGTGCTGACGAGTGATTGACTTCCATGTAGTTCTTCACGAATGAGTGTCTTATTTTTGCCAAAAAGTAAAATGTGAACATTTTAATCTAGTGTCCCTGACGTAGACTAATCAGAATTACTTACCCTAATCCTGCCAGTAGATGGTGGTCATTCTTGTTGGTTGTCGGCTATACTTTTATCGCCATGACCTTCTCTTTATGGCTAGAATTCTTGTAAATGTAGCTACCGTAAGCTCTTTTTTGACAATCATATTTGCCATTTCATATACTGGAACGTCAAAGTGTTAGAATATTAAGTGAACGGACACTTTCTATTTTTGGCTAAGCTTGAAAAGCTCTTTGTAGAGTCATTTTGTTGTTGCAAAAGGCTTGCTATTCAAAATATGAGTTATCTTCTCGACAAAAGTCTTGTTTTACAAGAATATGCACATGCAAGCTCTTCATATTAAGCGTTTACTATTTATATGATGCATTCAACTTCCTCCTGGTAAGTTGGTATATATGTTGGTAGTTGGTTGCTTTTTACTTGGTGACCAGTGTTTATATGATGAGCGTGACATCTCCATCGTAATGTGACAACAAATATAATTATAATTTGAGCTGCCGTGGCGCAGTGGTAGTGCGTTCGCTTCAGGAAGGGTCTCGGGCTCGATCCCTACCATAGCCATGTCGGTAGTGTCCTAAGGCAAGACACAAATAATTCCACATTGCCACTCTCTTCGAGGTTTATTTCATCTGGAATGAGATTCGAGAGCGATAAATATAAGTTGTAAGAACTTGTTTCGTAATCGAGAATAAATAAATTAATATAAAAAATTAATAAAAAGAAAAAAAACGTGATTCAGTTCGCGGCCAAAGAAGAGCAGCATTTGGCTTTAACGTTTTCTTAAATCGATGTACACCAATCGTAAGACTTAATTCCGGAGTCCTCAATTAATTTCAAGAGTTGCCTTAGAAAAACATCTCATTTTATTAGGTGAAGTGATAAACATGTATTTCTTCAATCGCCTTGACTGGACTTGTACGCATTGCTTTGTTCGCGGCCAAAGAAAAGCAGCACTTGGTTTTAACAGCTTCTTAAATCTGGAACCTTATTTCCAAGTCCACAAACGTCCATTTCAAGGGATGCCTTAGAAGTAATGGTATTACAGAGTAAGTTATTCATCATTGTATTTATATATAAATATATATTTGAAGAATATAATGTTCTAGAGTTTATCTCAGTTTGTTTCACTTGACATATTGCAAGCCCATATATCGTTGATTGTTGCTATCCGTTTCTTCTGTATGTTTGAGTTGCCTTGTCAGACTTCTGTCAAAGATTATACTTAAGACTCCTTGTTCGTCTTACAGTTATCTCAAGTGTATCATTACTTTTGGTTAATGGAAAGGTCAATCATGTCGAACTGAAACAGCATTTTCAGCTAAATTTGTCACTGTTACATTATTGAGCAATGAGCATCGACAGGACATCCTTCGCAGTAATTTTGTGTCTCGTATGACTATTTACTTATTTTCTTTCTAATTGGAATCTGATATATCTGAAACCTGACTAAATAATTGGGCACGTATATTTACTTACACACACTGTAATTAAATATTAAGTCTATACTTACGTAAGAGCGCTGTTTCCCTTCTTTATATAGAGCTTCTTATGCTTTTAATAAACGATAATAATTATAAATACGTTAGCACGAGGTACAAAACGTTATTTTTGATATGTACATGTACAACAGCCGTAGGTCGTCTCAAATTTTGCATTTAAGATAATGAAAAAACCTTTGCTCACGATATAATTGAATGATGTTCAAACTATAATTATATGACTGAGTCAGATTGACATTGGTCTTCTGGTATAAAATGGTAACATTCTCTTAGTATAAAAGTATGCTATGGTACATTTGTATAGGCTTGTGAATATTACGATCACAAGTGCATTCTGGGGTATAACAGAAATTAAAGATGAAAAATAATTCCACAATCATCGTCTATGTCAGAATAATTGTGCTTTTATGACATTGGCATACCAGAAAGCTTGGGTTCCTCTGTAACTATAAAACAATCAGTTTAATACGACTGCTGTAAACAAATTCACTTATGAACACACGTGTCAAGAACTTGGCTTGTTATCCCCAGGCGAAGGGGATATTAGAAATGTTCTTCTTTATCCCGTACGAACTTGTCCCAATTTTGTCCGGCATAACTCCAAAAGTATTTCAGCGATTTTCTTCAGACTTCATACACTGACATAGCACATTGGTAGGAAGTGCAGTGTGCAAGAACAATAACTCTACCTTGCCTACTTTTAGAGTTATTCCCCTTTATCAGATTTACTTGTCCGAAGCATAACTCCAAAAGTACTTGAGGGATTTTCTTCAAACTTAATACACTGACATAGCACTTGGTGGAAGTGCAGTGTGCAAGAACAATAACTCTACCTTGCCTACTTTTTAGAGTTATTCCCCTTTATCAGATTTACTTGTCCGAAGCATAACTACAAAAGTACTTGAGGGATTTTCTTCAAACTTAATACACTTACATAGCACATTGGTAGGAAGTGCAGTGTGCAAGAACAATAACTCTACCTTGCCTACTTTTAGAGTTATTCCCTTTATAGATTTACTTTAAAAGTTTTGTCCAGAGCATACCTCCAAAAGTACCCGGGAGGGAGGGTTTACTTCAAACTTAATACACTGACATAGCACATTGGTAGGAAGTGCAGTGTGCAAGAACAATAACTCTTACCCTTGCCTACTTTTAGAGTTATTCCCCTTTATCAGATTTACTTGAAAAAAAAATCCGGGCATAACTCCAAAAGTACTTGAGAGATTTTCTTCAAACTTAATAACAGACATAGCACATTGGTAGGAAGTGCAGTGTGCAAGAACAATAACTCTACCTTGCCTACTTTTAGTCAAATAGAAAAATATCATACCTATACTGATAATGAACATTAATATAATTTTGCAAACCTTCTCTTCATTGCCTTATTCTTTTTCCACTTACTTGTAAACTGTACTCAGCTGACCATAACTATACGGCGGTTTTTAAGGATTTCCTCTCACCAAGTAAAATGTACGAAAGTACAACCTTCAGGTAACTTCTTCCCGGCGGGGGGATTAACCATGTGTAACATGGCTCTTGTTAATTTTGTTCTTCTTTATACCGTAACGAACTTTGTTAATTTGTACTGCTTAACCCGGATGAGTTTATTACTAATGCATTCTAAGTATACATCTAAGTGCATATTGACCTAATTGTGCAAGATTACACAGTATTAAGCGCCGTAAAGGTATTACTTTTGTCCATGACGTGCGCTTTGCTTTTTCTTCATAGTCATTAAAGTATTGTTCGCCTCTTTAGTTATTCGTTGACGCTTTGCCTAATGACGACACCAAACGTCATATTAATATTAATGCGCTTTTGTAAGACGTCAATAAACCCATAAATACTTATTAATAGAATAATGTCAGTGTGTGAATGTGCATTTTGGTACTAACTAAAATAAGGTTCGCAACATTTTTGTTGCGCTCTCCAACATTATGTCTGCATATGGACTATCTGCATAAGAAGCTATTTTGTTACACCTTTTGAGGTCCTCATGCAGAATTAGATATATCGGTATCCTAGTAAACAAGTGCAACTGGGCCAATGTATCCAATGAATATATAATGAATTAAGTTTGGTTTTGCTTGACCGTGTCATTTAGTTCAATCGATCCAGGAAATAATCAATGGAAATTATTTTAAGATATATTATAGTGTTGACTCTTATAACCACCATAAAAGGTATTCTATTTAAATTTGCGACTATTACATAACGTATATATAGTCGCAAAAATCAGACGATCAGTATTGGTCGCATTTAAGTCAGGAAAGGGTTAAAACGGTTCTTGGTGTTATTTAAGTTAACCTATAGCATGATGGTCATATTGAATATTGGTTAAGAAAGACGTTCACTCATATAAGTAAATGCCTTGTAAACATGCAAGAAAAACATTTACCAATTCAAAGCTGTTATTGAAAGATGAATCAATGAACATATACTTAATTTTTAATTTTTTACTAGGTTAGTAATGTACGGTGCCGGGGGATTGAAATTTTTTATTTTTTTTTTTTTAATAATAAAAAAAAAAATTAAAAAAAAAAAAAAAAAAATAAAAAAAAAAAAAAAAAAATAAAAAAAAAAAAATTTTTTTTTAAAAAAAAAAAATTTTTTTTAAAAAAAAAAAAATTTTTTTTTTTTTTAATATAATTTTTTTTTTTTTTTATAAATTTTTTTTTTTTTTTAATAAATTTTTTTTTTTTTTTTTTTTTTTTTTTTTTTTTTTTTAAAAATTTTTTTTTTTTTTTTAATTTTTTTTTTTTTTTTTTTTTTTTTTTTTTTTTTTTTTTTTTGGGAGGGGGGGGGGGAAGAGAGAAGAGGGGGGCCCCCCCCCCCCCCGTAGTAATGCAAGATTTTAACAGGTTTTCTCTGTATTCACTCGAAATAAAACCTTCACACTGATCGAGATATTTTTAGCTATTTCTACATGTATGCCATTAATCAATATTCCAAGGGAATAAATCAGTGAATAATGTCTCTTTTAGAATAACGATTGTCATTTTGAACTGGAATATTACTTTGAAATGTCATGTCATTTATTTTCATTCATAATACATGTTATTAAAATACAATTTAAATATGAGTCTATTCATTTTTTTGCAAAAGATATTTTGAAATTATAACCTGCATGCATAAGATAATAATTCCAGCTAGGGTAACCTTGCTAAGGTGATCTTAGCATTATATTAAAGTGCAATGGAAGATTATGTACTATTATTTTATTTGCATGTTATTCTGTATGTCTGTTCTATTCGCGTTCAATAAGAGATATCTGTTAAAATCTAAAGACCTTGATAAAGTATTGTTGTCTGTTCTAAATTTAGATTCTTCAGATTTATTTCTAGTTCATTTGACATATTTAGTATAAGTGAATTGTCTCTTTTGGAGGACAACCTTGAATTTGTTGATATTATTCTAATTTTCCGTTTCAGTAAAAGTTGTTTTTTTTTGCAAAAATGCTTTTCTTTCCCCCTTTCACTAACACTGTTACTTAGATAATCAATTTGTCTTTAATATTTAATGCGTAAGGGAGATGCTCAGTACACTGACGAAAATTTGATTATTTCTGATTGTTCTCTACAATATATAATACAGATGTACTTTAGTAAAGGTACAATACCAGGAATGGCTGTTAACAGTCAGTCGCAGAGACCTATTTCACCATGTTGAATTATGTTGTGGCTGTCTCCGTTTTAAGCTTTTCATCATTCCACAGGCTGTAATAAAGTTCTACACATTTTAAAACAATTGAAGTGGTTTAAAATTAGAATCCTGTTACACAGTTTTATTACATTTCTTTTTAAAAGATTAAAAAAACGATAAATTATTTGCTTATACTGTTTGCAAAAACTAGAAGCAATGCGAACACTTCGCCCGAAAACATCGTCTGACAAGGCGTCCATATGTAAATGAAAAACAAAACTCTACTTTTCTGTAGAGTTATTAATACCATACACGGTAACAATCAAGATATTACGTAGCAAGTTATTTTCAAATAATTCATAGAACTATTTCAGACGTACTGTTGCTATGCAACCTCGAAAAGGGTAAAAACTATAGTTGTGCCTGCATTCAACGTTTCACGATATTTCAAGCATCAAATATCAGTGAAAATGCGCATGTGTCGTTGATATTATAATTATCATCATAATTCTTTGAAAAAAAAAGAGACCAGGGATGATAAGTCCGCTTCAGCAGTATTGACTTTATAGTTATATACGTCGCTTCTAAGATGGACTAATACAAAAACCCTGCCCTCCGTGAACAAAAACTGTCAACTTTCTCAAATAAACTAGTTAGGTTAGTACCGGGTCTCAAAGAGGTTTAATAGTTACTAGTAATCGTTCACTTACAAGAGTCTTAAAGACATATTCTAACACAAGCGGCTGCTTTTCCTATATAAACGTATAGGGAAAGCCGTTTATTTTACGATAAAATACAGCACGTTTTTCCAGGCGACGTGCCTTAAATGAGTACGACGTGACGTATGTAAACAAGCGCGTCCAATCGTTCTCGCGTTTTAAGGTTAATGTTGTACTCTACCGTTAAATAAGTTCGGGTTGTTTTTAAAAAAGACGTGTTAGAATCGAAATAAAAATTGTTCCCTATTTTTCATCCCCGTTGAAATGTATTTGGATGCGAAAATTAAATCCCTCGTGCTACGCCTCGTGACTTAATTACTACCCCCAGAGTCCTGCTTATTCTCAACATAATAGGGGCATAAATATAAAACATTTGTTCTTATATATTGTTACATTTGTGAATGAAATCTCCTTTGATTCATATAGGTGTAGAAAATAATGCAATAAATTGGTGAGGGTATACTTTTTGTAAAAAACGAAACTATACTTGCAGTATGGTAAATGGATAAGTTGACACGTTTTATTTTAATAGAAATATTTCTTTAATGAATACTAGGATTTTAAGAAACTATTATATTAGGTTGGCGTTTGTTTAGCAACATCAGTTAGTATGGTGTACGTGTTCAATAAGAAATCAGCAAATATTTTATGTATTATATGTTCTATAAACCATAATAGGGAGCTATAAAATATTTTTCATATTTCTTTATATACTTGAATATTATTAATGTAGTTCCTGACCAAAGCTTTGATTTCACTTACCAAAAGTTTCAGACGTATCTGTTTTTAATCATTCTAATCATTTAAATATCCGTAGCGAGGAGTTCTAAGGTTTTATGCTTGCATCGTGACCTTATTTGTTATATTCATCTTATTGGGCAATGAAACTCGCGTCTGTTATTTGGTGAAAAGCGACCGTCCGATCGAGTGTCGCATTAAAGGCAAACTACTATAAAACCTTTAATAACCTTTGGGTACAACATTTTGTTGATTACATGTGTTGGTCTATCAATTAATTGAAGAAACGAACAAAGTTACAAAGACGTTATTTCTTTACGAACGGGTTAAGGTAAATTTTGTCTGGTTTTATGGCGAGAAATATGTAATTGCTTATGAAAGTTGGTATGTTAAGCGGGTGAAAGGCTTACGCCGGCCATCCTTGTGCATCAATTATTTCTTCCACTTGCTCCTTTACTTTAACTTCCAATACCGAGCATAGAGTTTCAGCCGTTTTTCTTTCTTGAATCAATACAAGATTAACGATAACTGCATTTTTGTAGCCGATTTGTCGGCAATGGGAAACAGATTCATAAACAGAATTTTGCACATCGTTATTTATTAAGATGTAAGGATCTATTAGGACAGACACTAGGCTTTATGCAAGAGATCTCCCGGTTTCTGTCAAAATAGGAACCTATAATTGTGTTGCAACAGAAAGTAGTATTTTAAATTCAATCTATATTTGAAACAGTATCTTAATTTTACATTTAAGGATTTAATATTTAACGATGTGTTGATTTGAGTTTTTTTCAGATACACTTTTACCTTTAATGGGCAATTTTTTATCTTGTAAAATAGACAAAGACGAACCATACTCCAAGAAGATGCGTAGAAAATGCTTAATTTTGTCTCGTTTGTACGTGAACAAAATACAGAAGTGTAGGCAGTATAGTTTAGACACATACAGTATTATACTCTACCAAGTTAACAACTCCCACGATGAAAGGAGAGAGAAGTAATATGAAACAAAATACGTTGTCTGGGTTACAATGCACTTTTATAAGTACATACACAGTGCAGTAAAGAGGCTTAAATGTGCCGTCTGACCTATTTTAGATAGAAGGTAATTTAATAGTTAATCGGTATTGCAACTTTTGATTTGTCGGTTGAAACATCGAAAGAGTAACGCAGGAAATGGATCTGCTAGTGTGTATTGCAAGCCATTTTGTATTTATTTGAAATTTTTAACTGTTATATACATGTTACATAATTAAAATATTTCCTACAAGTAAAACGCTAATTGTTCTGTGTCAATTTCATTTTGCACACATCGTACGCTACTACGGCCATGTGTTTTTAAGATACTTTTGTTTAATGATGTGTTTGACTTGACATGCTGTACTTTCTGTGTAAATGCAATATTTTCTTTCATCATTTCCTGACAAATAAAAATACTATGCTGCAGAAAAACAAACTCCACACACTTTTGTGTGCGGATGTATGTTCGAGTTTTGAAGGGTTTGATATATAAATTCTTTTATTCTGATAAGCAGAACGTATCTTTGTATGTATTATAAAGAGGCTAAACAGATGTACTTGCAATATGTAACACTTCCATAGCTGAAGCTAACCCACTTTGCTTCTTTTGACCTTACTATATCCACTTCCTTTAGTTCGATTACCTTTTAAATATAATGCTAATTGACTCTTGTCAATTTTTGTTTTTTATTGTCACTATTTTTAGGAGCTTGACCGTCTTACATGTTTGTAGTTTAAAAGGTTTGAAGTGTGTTCCGTTGAAGCTTAAAGTATCTGATTAGTGAACAACATGTACCTTCATTTCATCTTGGTAAAACAAAAGTTTGAATTTCGTGTACCAGACTTCCCATACTATAACCGAGTATTTGTTTTAAATCGTCGACAATCAACTGGTTCTTAGAATAGCATAAATACTATTTCAGCGGTCAGAGTTGAATAGGAAAGCACATCCAGTGCCCTACATTCAATGTAAACGGAAATCGGAAACCCGTGCATTGATTTCCCTCAGTGATAGTTGATTCAGTTTCTTGTAATTCATAGAGGATTTTTGTTTGTTTTTAGTGGATATGGAATATATCTCACCGAGAGGTGCTGCAATTGTTACAGTAATAGTTTCACGAGTGCGAAGCGCGAGTTAAAATGTGAAAATTGTATCACTTTGAGTTGAGATATATTAAATACCCACCCAAAACAAACAACTTTTCTTTTTATTTTATGCTAGCTATTAAAACAAAAGCTAAATTATGTACATGTATATGACTATATGCACCACTGAAAAAAGTATTTTCGGCAGAAACCCTATATCACCCACACTATGACCGATATGATATCTAAATCATTAATCTATATTGTACTAATATAATAGGGTTATTAGTATAGTAACGTGATCCAGCATGCCGGATTTGCTCGAGTCGTGCGTCGGATCATACGAGTGCGTAGCCGTTTGACCGCCCCCCCCCCCCCCCCCCCGGGCCCCCCCCCCCCCCCCCCCCCTATGATATCCTTACGCCCCCAGTCACGTCTGCGCGAAATAACTAAATTAAAATGACTCTGGCAAAATTGAAGAAAAACTTTTAGCGCGAATACAGGTGTGCTACTCATTTATTGCGTCATCGTATAACGTAACGACCCAGTCAAGCGAGATTAACGTCATGTGCTTTTTGGGCCCATTGAATCCTTTACCCCCCCCCCCCCCCCCAAATCCGCGCATTTGTATTTCACGTACAAATACGGATTTTTTCTGTTAGGCCGTATGAGGTGAATATAGGCGTATTTCACAATCTATATTGTACTAATATAACACAGTATTTCATTAGTAAGCATGAAATACATCTCTTTATCGTCATTCAACAAAAGAGTGTGTATAAATTTCTGATATCAATTGAATGCAACAATCTCAATATTTTCCTAGACAACCTTAATGAAATGGTAACAATTGTAGCCAACTGTTTCTAATAACTATCAACATTTTACACTTTCATAATAACTCACATCAATCCCAGGTGAAATCTAAAAGAGGTAATGAGAAGAGATTTCTCCAAGTAATGCTTATGCAGAATGTATTTAAGGAAATCAATTCTAACAAATATTGTTTTATTATCAACTTGCTTTATGTGTTAATGGCGTTGTTTCTGTCTACACTGTTGCAAAGTATTCTAAAACTTTGTTCAAATATGCTGACAAAGGACCGACATTCAATTCAACAAGACTTTATTAAGCTTTTAAAGTAAATCTGTGTTATTTGATGAGCCTATACTCTGTCTGTAAGCATTAGCAGATGGCCTCTGTTGCTCATCTTTTGTACATAAGGTTCGGTCTTATGTAGGCAAGACTTTGTGCAACAATATTTTGTCTGCTGGTTCATTTAGTTTTCAAATATTATTCTCCTATAGAAATTACGCTTATTGTTGAAGGTGTTTATTTCTTCGAATCAATAGCAGACGAGTGGAAACTGCAGTTTTTGGCAACAGTTGTTTGCAAGGCGGAAATACGTCGTCAATCAGTTTTACACATTGTCACACAAAACGGGTCTAGAGTTCATGCTTTGCGCTTTAAACGTTTGATAACTTTTGATTAAATCTGGACCGACAAATGTTTAGGTACATATCTATCTTTAATGCATAGTATATGTAGCCTTTGTCAAAATAGTCAAATAATATCTGTATGCAAGATGTATGTACATAAATGCTTCAAACATCGGCACGCTTAAGTGGTATCCTCGTGTGATTGCTTCATAAAGGTTGTTTTTTAAGCTTGGTCTTGCAACATGATCTAGACCGGAATAACTATTCATGCGCTTTGAGGGAAGGAATTGGCATCAGTGCAATAGAAGGATTCTGATTTCATTTATAATTGGAATGAGTTAATTAAAAGTAACGTGCCAAAATAAAATTTATTGAAATGTATATTTCCTTTATCTTCTTTTAAAGTTGTCTTTTTTGTGTGAATTGACACACGGGAACTTTCTTGTCATCGTAAGATCTTTTAAACTAAGCACAACGTATTTTTTCCTTTAAAAGTAATGGAAATAAACTTGTGCAGAAAGGGTTTTTGTTTGGCCATAATTCGAAAAGTTTCTGTTAAATTTCCATGTTTTGTATAAGGTATTATCTGATTTCGATTCCGGAGTGCGTAAATTTTCAACACTAAATACTTGCATTGTTTCGCATATCTATTTTTCTGCCTCTACTGGAACTGATACTATTCTAAATAATAAGGTTCACTTTCATACAACATCAATAAAGTGGATTTTTAAAAATTTGATGTTTATTCAGAATTTTAAAACAGTTTAAGTAAGTTTGTATATAACCAAGTAATAGATATGACTTGCATACGGTAGCTTTTATATAAGGCCATTGTTACAAATGAGCTGCCATTTTGAATATAATATCCAGGGAAAAGATATGTCCTCTAGTTTTCAAGTCCCATAAAAGAGAACTGATAAAACTACTGACATCAAAAGAATTAAATGATAACTTCACTTCTCAATGTAAATTGTATTTCTTTCATAGCCTTCTTTTACGTTATTTGAAGTAAATCTTGGAAGCTGTGTTTACAAGTTAATTTATTACTTCCTGAAAAACGAACATGGACCATTCGGTTTTGCTGTTAAACTCGTAAGTCTTTTGTGGTTCAATGCAATCACTGTCTTGAGCAAATCTTTCTGTCAGGCTTCTCTGAAAAAAAATCGTCTATGATCTAATAGGACGTCATATTGAACAATTTCAAATTGAAATCCGTTTCTCGATCGTATCTATATATGGTATTTGTGAGAAATTCTATTTATAGCTAAGAACTTGCAAAAGTGATAAAATTACGTAGAAAGTGCATGCAAAAGATATTATGTAATGTATCGTTACTTGGGCTAATCACATACACCAGATATTATTCTTACTGATTGTTGTTGACAAAGCAGAGTCGGCAGCATGACCATATATATATCATTCTAATCTGTTATGCATTTTCTTTCTTAGCCAGATGAAAATGTACGTGAGTTATTTGAAAAATTTAAGAAAAACTTTCTCTCTTGATAGCAAACTCATTTGACAAGTTTGACTGTAAATGCATTAACGTATAGTCAATCTACTACTCATTATGGGTCTTTTTAAACATACTTTGAATAACCTACGTTCTACAGTTGTAATAGCAACGTTATTTTGATATGAAAAGGGTAGCTTTAAATAATACTTATGCCTCTTAGAAATAGTTCCCAAATTTGTTCTTGGAAAATGTTCCTAGCTTTGTTTTCTTAAAAACAATGCCTGCTAATTAAACAGGCTTTTAGTTAATGATTACGCAGCAACTAATCAATGTCATCTCATTACCGGACAGCGCGATCTGAGCTTGCCATCATGTGAATGGTCATTGTGAACTGTTTGAACATATTTAGCCTTGATATCACTTGATCTTATAGGTAATTTTGATAATCAATATTCTCTTGAATTTACTGTTATCTAGGAAAATGTAAATCTACTTTTTGTCTTTAATGAATTGTGCCTATCATCTATAATAAGTATCACTTTTTTTAATGGAATAAAACGTGAGTAAGTACAACTAAGTCCTGCAAATTGTTTATAAAAGTTTCCGCAACATCGCATGCTATTCCGTTCAACTTATGCGGAAAATGGGGACTTCTTTACTCAAAAAGTCTCATGTTTTTTTGACATTTACCATACTTGCAGATCGGAACTGTTTGCTAATCTATAATATGTATTTACTGATAAAACCTTTGAAAGATTCATGGTAGCTGAAAGGTGCATTTACTTTGGTAAAGGTTTTAATAACTGAATTAAAATGCCATTCGCATGCTGTGCACAACACATTTTAATATTGACTCTGTACTACCCAACGTAAACTTACTTCCTTCTGTTGCCTATCACTGAAAGTTATAGTGCACAACACATTTTAATATTGACTCTGTACTACCCAACGTAAACTTACTTCCTTCTGTTGCCTATCACTGAAAGTTATAGTGTCTCATTGCTAGTAAATATTTGAAAGCATGCCTTGTCTCGTAGGAGGATTTACATTGTAACTTCAAATTCTTACCTCTCCCTGGTAGAACGCTCTATTTTCTTTAAAATGCTTGTTTCTCTCCGTTGAACATTTAAATTTGATAACAAATGCATAAAAATGTAAATTGTGATACATTTTAATGGGGACCCTAGATACCCTTCCTTTGCCTTCTCGTTTTCTTTTGAAATAGTATATTTAGATTTGCAATACACAATGTCTTCTGTATCAAACTTTCGCTCTTAAACATTTCTGTATGCCCCTAAACTTATAAATAAATAGGAATAACCACTGTCAAAACAGTTCATGGACAATTAGGAGGTTCTTTACAACTTCTGTGTCACAAACTCAAGAGTATAAAGAACTTAAGCTTTATCACAGTTGCATTTAACTTTAATTTTCTTCATTAGAAATAAGTCAAGGTTCTTTCCATTTTGATTAAATTACGTATCAGGCCGTTTCGCAATCAATGACAAGTTGCAATCCCATAGATATTGCTGAACAAGTCCGTTAAAAGCACTAGCTCTTAAAACTAAAAACGTTATGTGGAACTCAGAACCTTTTTGTCTCTGAGAGATTGTCGTCTTGGGAAAAGGAACTTGTAAATATGAAGTTTTCGAATCCATTACCTCTCCAGTTGGTAATGTGTGTTCCCACTTAAAGCTCATATATATCTGAATAAACAACAATTGTATGATTTTTGTTGAGTACACAATTTGTCGTGAGAAAATATTTTTGTTTTGAAACCAGTAGTAAACTTTGATTATCTTTTGCAATACACTCAACCGGTTTTAAAACGCAAAAGTGGCAAAATATTTATATTAACAGTGTTATCGTGTTTCAAATTTATTCAAATTTCATACACAACAAAAACAATATAAAATTGAATTCTTGTAAAAGTTTCAATAATTCATCGCAAAAAATGACTACAATGAAATAAAAACAATAGCCTTATTCAAATAAAAATGTTCAACAGAGGAAATCTTTGCGTTTCTAAATGTATTTAGAATGTATTTTCTAAGTGTATTTAGATTTTTTAAACAAATTCTATATCTGGTTTTCTGTGAATCTAATTCTCCGAGGGTGAATTTCTCTTTTTGATTATTTGATTTTGCATTAAATCAATTTTTTTACTTCTGTAGCGCAGGAAAAATAGGTTGGAATAAGGTCAATTAGATTCATACAAAATGGAATGAAAGTAGACGATGACTGTAACATACACATTCGTACAGCAAAAATGAAATAGACAGTTTTGTATTCCGAAAACTACTATAACTATTGCAGCGTATTAATTTTCATTAGAACATTATAAAGAGTAAACACATACTAATAATGTTGCAGTAAGAGTTGATAAAAGCTTTTCTATCATATTGTCTCTAATAATGCTTTAAAATGAAAGCATATAATCTGATTACTATAGCTGCAACATATGTAGCGCGCAGAAACTTGGTAAATGACATAGCCTCTCAATAGGGAAACATAAATGTAATAAATCATAACCACTGCGTTTATCTCTTCCGGAAATTGTTGTAATAATATACTATATTGAGTTACTTTCAGTCGGTACTCTATAAAGCTGTGTATGTGTAAAAATGTGTTTGTTCCTTAGGGTAGAAGTTTTTATACTTGCACTATCATAAATTTAGATGTTGAGTTTAGCTGCACAATTGTGTTTAGACTTTGACAATCCTATTATTTCGTCTCACAAAATGAGACATTTCACAACAATGAAACTGGAATACCTCTATCAGAAACAACAATAGAATTAAAGTAGAGCTGCTTCACTATAACTTAAATAAATTTCGCCTACAGTATGAAAGGTTTAAGTATCTCTAATTCTATTTCGAATGTTTGCAAACCTTCACATTTCTGGAAAGGCTTAATCCCTAAATGAATAAAACAGAACAAATGATTGCGCTCAAGACAAAATAGATGTAGATTTAAATGTAATAAAAATGTCTTTCCTTTTTATTTTATTTTCATGTTACTTGCTTATTAGATAAGCGTTAATCTCGTATGCTTATACCCATTTTTTGTTTCGAAATTACTTCCAAGAAACCATTTGTTATTTAAAAACATTTTTGATTGGTTATCGATCGGGTATAACCTTTTATCACAGCACATACATAAGCTTTAAATTCAGCTTATACTTGCTATTTTGACAAGAAAACAAAGCACTACTCTGGTGTAGGTAGTCAAATACAAGTAACCAAGGAACTAAATAAGTAAAACTATCATATTCTTACAAAATGAAATAAAAAAGTTTGAACATTATGACATTTGATTTCTAATAAATAAATAAATCCTAAATGTGTAATGTTTCTTTTAAGATTTATTCCCCATCTAATGAAAATTTAGATATTAGTCTGGTGATGTTTTTTTAACCATCGGAAGCCGTTGCTTTAACATTCTGTAACCGTACATTGTAATAACAATTTATTTTCTTACATGTCTTCTTTATTTGAAAACGTTATGTCCACGTTACGATGTATTTAATACATCGTTACATTACCAGCTCGAAGAAAATGTGCTTTAGATTTTTTTAAAATATTATTAGTAACAACTTTATGATAACCATTTTTTTGGTTATGTAGATCTAACCTTCTATCACTAAACATGTAAGAACATTACGTTAATTTGAAAAGATATAGCAGAGACATGTAACATACTGTCTTCTTACGAGAAAAAAAGATTTTGGGGAATAAAGTACCACCTATTGTCATGTGCTACCTTCAACTATGTTCTATAAATAACGACGAATTAAAACGTTTATACCTTCATTAAACAGGGCCCAGTGAAAGTCATTGATTTCGATTTTTTAACTTACCACAAAAAAGAAGTCCCAACATTTAATTTATTCTATTCTCTGTGAATACTAAACACCGATTTTAATTTAATTGTTGCTTTCTCGACAGATCATGTTAAATGGTAGGGAGCATCTCTCGAGTATGAGGTCGTTCTCTTATTTCTTACGGTATTGTAGAGACCAGTTCAACTGACATCAAATTTTCAGCTGATATAGATTTATTTATCTATAATAATATTGATGTGATCCTTTCAAAAAGGTTTTCAGTAATACTAACGGTCTTTGCTTACGAAGCAGATATTTATTTATTATCATCTTTGGCTTATTGCATATAAATTGCATTCCAATACCAAAATTGTCTGTAAATATATGTCTGCGAAAGAGAAACGTTTTTATTGGTCTACATATTCTATAAACAATGTTTGTTATGTTATACAATGTACATGTTTATCCGGTTGTCTTTTAAGTTCTGTGTTATTTCAGGAAAATTTAATTTAGTTCAGAGATATTTTATCGTTTTGTATGTTTTGTAACCATAAAATAAAATAGGTTTCCTAATATAAACGGTATAAAAGCACGTATTACTAGCTAGATTTAATTACAAAACAGTTTTCAGCCAAAAATAGAAACTATTTTACACAACACAAAGTATTTCTAATGTAACTTAATTTGTTGCAGTGTTATTTATAATCACTTTAAAACTTTTATAGTATTTTACAGTCTGAAGTTCTATATTCTTAATTATCATTCAACTTTAAAACATTACACACTGTATTAGATCAATTGCGCACATAATATGAAACAGAAAAGGCATAAATGAGCCAATGTGAGAAAAGCAGGGCCAATACGAGAAAACAGGGCCATTATGGAATTCAAGCATTCTGATTGGTTTAAAATAGAAGGCCAAAACGGAGAAATCACTTCCGTTAGATTTTTCACCCTCCAAATAACAAGGTCAATATGAAATCACTTTATTAATTCCATTACATCATTGCATAATTAAATTTACGTGTCGTGTGATATTGAAAAACTATTGTCCCATTTATGTTTTCGTTGCTGTAGCGATAATTTACTTAAACACCTTTATTAATTTCGAATTGCCTATTGATATACCATAGAATCCATAAGAAAATGCTGATGTTTAATGACAGTTTATTGTGTAAATCAGTACACTTGGCACTCCTATCTGAAAACTGTTTGAAATATCAGACAGTACAGTTGCTATTTTATTGCGGTTAAATCTAATGTGGCAATAAATTCACAGATGCAATAAATGATTTAAATGTGATTTGTAAAGCGAAGATTTATACCCAAGAGATTCGTAAACAATCAATTTTCCCAGACACGTGTATGACCGATACATCTCTGATTTGTTATACGTCTAGATAATGTCATCCACTTTTAATGTATTAGTTAGGGTTGTTGAAAAACACAGTATTTCTCTGCTTTTGTTGAACCTATTGTCTAAACGGGATCAGTCGTTGCTTAAGATATGGCTGCATCTGCTCGTAAAGAATAAAGGCTTTGATAAAGTGCTTTGTCCAGCAGGAGCAAAATTTATTTCACTCCTTAAACAGCGTAAACACTCCTTAAATCAGCGTACACACTCCTTAAAACAGCGTGCACACTCCTTAAACAGCGTACACACTCCTTAAACAGCGTACTCACTCATTAAAACAGCGTACACTCTCCTTAAAAGCGTCATTAAAACTCCAAAATAACCTTAAACAGCGTACACACTCCTTAAACAGCGTACACACTCCTTAAAACCACGCTTAAAACAGCGTACACTCTCCTTAAAACAGCGTACAAACTCCTTAAACAGCGTACACACTCCTTAAACAGCGTACACACTCCTTAAACAGCGTGCACACTCCTTAAAACAGCGTACACTCCATATCCGTTTGACTACTGCACCTGTGCTCGGACAACATCTTTCAATTTCTTCATCAGTCTTAGAAGCCGTGACATGAGCTCAACCTGTAGATATATGTTGAAATGAAGTTGAAATCAAACAAACATACATTTTGAATCTGACCATGGCAACGACGACAAATATGTTATACATTTAATAGATCACTTGAACAACTTGAACTTTAAAATAGTATCCTAAATTATGTGGTAAAAAATAAAAGTTGAAATTATGGCTAGAATCAACAACACAAGTAAAAATATGCATAGCAATTTGAAAACGTCAAAATGTCTTCACAATATTCGTGAGCTTCGTTTGACGGCACCGCTACACTATATGTTTATATTTGAATGTCAAAAGAGTTTGCAACGCTGTATTATTTGGTATCATGTTATTTCAAAAACAGAAAAGCTTTACAGGTATTTATACTGGAAC
The DNA here is from genome assembly GCA_022818135.1 of Saxidomus purpurata. NCBI lineage: Eukaryota > Metazoa > Mollusca > Bivalvia > Venerida > Veneridae > Saxidomus > Saxidomus purpurata. The sequence goes on along the minus strand of JAFMSR010000012.1, from coordinate 16,393,156 downwards.
CTTTTTATTTGATGATTCGTTCTAAAATATGTTAATTTCAGATAGTTCGAAGAACGTTGTTTTATCAACTGAATTTGAGAGTGAGTAGCTTTAAGAAACGGTTATTTCTCTTTTTAATATTACTGATATTAATATATTGGGGTTTCATAACCTCTGTCTGCTATTTTATTAATTGACATCTTACTAAGATGTTGCATCCTTAGCTGAATTATTTCTGTTTATGTCATATCTAATAACACAAAATTGACTAGCCAAAAATAGCTTTCATCACTAACTATTTCTATTTTGGGAGCGCAGACGTTTTTAATGTCTGCCAGGGGTCTCGTAAGCTTTTAATCTGTTCACATTATGTCAGTCGCCATTCCATAAAAGCGTTTAAAGCGAACATTAAAATGTGAAGACGGAAGTTGAGTTTAATGTTTTCAGTTGATGTTTTCTAGCCCTCATTCTTTCACATTTACTGTATTTTTGGAATTGGTTATCATCCGGATTCATAATACATAATCTAATTTGTCGAGTTGAGCCATTTTATAATACCGTCCACAGCCCTAACTGCTTCTTTAACCGCTACACTTTTTTACATTTATTTTGTATTGTATTGTTTGTCATTGGATTAAGGCTACGTGTGGGGTTTACTAGTCACGTACCATTATAAAGACACTTTTCGTCCCATGACTGACCCGTAAAATTATCGTAACAATTTCCAGTAAAGAAACGAAACTGAAATGACTTTTTTGCACGTGTTTTACGTGATCATGACACTGTATTTGAAATTTCATTTTGCTTTATTTATTGGTTGCAAATATGAAGGGTAAAGGTAAATTATGCTTCTCTGCATGGCCTTCGTCAATTTCAGTTTTGTTCTGCCTTATGCATTACTTGTTAAGTTGTGTAAGTATTATCCAGTTAGGGTGTATCGGTTTGTTAACTTATTACAATGCATTACTCAACTTAGTAAAAAGCCATTATGAAATTGTTTTCAGGTCCTATGCAACTCAACCTCGTAAATAGCAAAATGGTCATATTTTCACGAGATTCGTGGATTTATTCATTTGTTAATAGCAGTAATCAAAATCGTCTGGACATTAAAAGATAAAATTGTGTTTATAAATTACTATATTTATTTGCTGATGCGTCATTCGTGTCTCACCAGATTGCTGATACTTTTTGTAAACAGACAGTCATTGGATTATGCATCACGCTAATTTTATCTCAGAAAGATTTGTGCGAGTTCAAATGAATTAGATATGTCTTGTTGTACTTTAAAAGATGGAAATAAAACTTTATCATGCACAAGGCACGATATATCAAGGTAAAATTACCAATGGTTAAACTATTTTGTAATTTTGATATTTGCGTATACGGTTTTAATGATCACGAACAGTTTTGGCTGCTCTGGCTTATTTTAAAGCACCAATGCAAAAAAAAAAAAAAAAAAAAAAAAAAAAAACTGATATTCTGTCCATTTCTTCTTCTGCTACAGTATTTAAGCTGTTCGGACTATAAACAATCTGAACGAATATATTAACAGGATGAAAGGTACTTTCTTCTTTTATTTATTTATTTGCGATTTTGACTTTTTTTATCACATCTATGTCATAATCACCGTTACGTAAGAGCGTTATGGTTCCAAAGCACATGCTGTTTAGCTTGTTTCAACAGATGTTTTTCCATTTCAGATTTAAAATTTATTTAATTTCGCGATGCTTAACAATATAAGAGTTGTTTTCAGGAACAAAAACTTGATTTAAAACAAACATTGTTTTCATAAAATCAGGATCCGTATGGAATACAAGGACCCTGATAAAATGTAGTTCTTTTAGAAATGGTTCGTTATAATATATGAAGATCAGCCTTAAGAGTGGTCTGGCAATTCTCGTCTGTGCAGTTCGCTGGTTTAATCTGAAAGTGCTAATGCTTGAATGTATGATTTTCAACCAAGTGCCTGTAGGTTTGATTCTTGGGTCTATTACTGTGTGGTTTAATTGTAAGCTTATCGTTTACGTTTCACGTAGGAGGCTGTCAGTAACTTCGAGGAGAAATGTTTAATGTTGTTTACGAAGAAAACAAAACAATAGAACTGAATTCAGTTGAATAACCAAAATACTGCTGCAGTGCACTTGAAAATTAAATCAATCAAACCGTTCATCATTGCTAACATTATGCAAATGTATCGTTTGATTGGAAAGTTAAGAGTACAGGCATTGCAGACTGCATGATTATCCAAGAACTTCGTCACAATTCCAATTTTCCCACACAATTGGGGAACTGATACAGATCGGATTGTTAGCATGTCAATATAATGTCGTCTTGATTTGAAATATGAAGTCATAGGTGTTGAATAGTTCGTAAAGAATATTCGCACGACTGAATTTAAATTGTTTAATTCAAACGGGTCAGATTAAACGGGTAATTCGGAATATATCATTCGTGCTGAAATAGAAATCATTTCCGAAATTGAAATTATGAATACTACGCATTTTATCAGAATTATGAGCAAGGCAGTATTTGGATTGTTTATATTCCCGGTCGACGCTGGGATTTCTTCCCGGATAAACTTGTACCAAGACCCCAGTTTTTAGCATTTCAAAATTAGTCGCGTGAAGTACGAAAACGTTTGTCTTATATATTTACGAAAGTAAATAACTAGGTGTTCACCCACAATTCACATTTTTTCAATGTGTGTCTTTATCATTAAGTTAATTGGCATCAATATCAATGTTTCATAACCTCTTTAAATTAAAACATCAGCAGGTCAAACGCTCACAAGGGTTATAGTGAGCTTGCGGTCTGTTATGATAGAACTATGTCTAGTTCGTGTAATTTGCATAAGATATCACTATCAGTTGCAAAAGATGTTTGATTTGGATCCTTTTTGGTTGAAGTATAGGTTGTAAGTCAATTAAAGAGACATTAACTACATCTAGCAGAATATATTCTCTAAACATAAATAATGTGTTTAATGAAATTAAAATGAAAAATAAACATAAAACTTCAAAACAAACACATATATCGAGAACTGCCCGATTTTAGCACAAATAATCAACAAAGACGCCTTCTGTTATAAATCGCTACATGCCCGTTATCTGTACAACAAACTCTTTGAATAGATTAACTGGCCAGCAAGTAAATAGAACTTATTCATGAACTGTTCTCATATATTTCAGACAAAACTCCTCTCACTCATATTGTCAATTTGTCCATTATTCAAGGCGTAGTACCGGATGATTTAAAGTCTGCCCGTGTTGTTCCTTTGTTTAAGAAAAATGACAAGACTGAGGTTGGTAATTATCGACCGGTGTCAATTCTTAGTATTGTATCAAAAATATTTGAAAAAATTGTATATGATCAACTTGAAAAGTATCTGGTTGAAAAAAATTATTATATAGTTTTCAGTCTGGGTTCAGGCGCGGGTTTTCGACAGATACATGTCTTGTACACTTATCTGACTATATAAGATTCCAAATGGATAAGGGTCATATGGTAGGGATGGTACTGCTTGATCTCCAGAGGGCCTTTGACACTGTTGATCACAGTATTCTATTAATGAAACTTGGAGCCCTTGGGCTAAGTGAAGATGCCGTCAGATGGTTTAGGTCATACTTATGTGATAGACATCAAATGGTTGCTGTATCTGGTATATCATCTTCTCTCTCTAATATCACATGTGGTGTCCCCCAAGGGTCCATACTTGGTCCTCTTTTATTTTTAATCTATGTCAATGACATGTCGGCAGTGGTAAAAAATAAATTACTTTTATATGCTGATGATTCTGGCATATTGGTTACAGGTAAAAGTAAAAACCAGATTGAAACTGTGTTAACCAGTGAACTAGAAACAGTCAGTGAATGGCTTATTTGTAACAAGTTATCTTTGCATCTAGGCAAAACAGAGTCCATTTTGTTTGGCTCAAAACCTAAAATAAGGTCTCATTCCGGTATGGAAATTTCATGTAATGGCAAGATTATTGATGCTGTCCATTCAGTTAAATATCTTGGCGCCACTTTGGACCAAATCCTGTCTTGTGAGCCTATGGCAAGGTCAGTAATTAGTAAAGCCAACGCTAGGTTAAAGTTCCTATATAGAAAGCGTGATTTTCTAACACAACATACAAGAAAGCTATTGGTTACATCCCTCATCCAGTGCCACTTTGATTATGCCTGTTCTTTCTGGTACCAAAGTTTGACACAGTTGTTGAAAAATAGACTTCAAACGACCCAAAACAAATTAGTGAGATTCGTCTTGAATATGGATTCTATGTCTCATGTTGGTCCAGGCAAGTTTAGGTATTTAAAGTGGTTACCAGTTGAAAAACGGGTAAACCAAATTATTTTGGGTCATGTTTTCAAAGTTAAGTCAGGCATAGCTCCAGATTACCTGGGTGAACATTTTAACCCTGTACACTCCTTACACACTCATCGTACAAGGTTTAGGGTAACCTCGTGTCCCAATCCTGATGACCCATCCATGTTAAATTTTAATGACAGTGGTTGTTTTTGTATTCCCAAGGTGAAGGGATTTGGTAAAAAGTCTTTTTGCTTATCAGGGGTGTGTCCTTTGGAATAACTTGCCACAGTTGATACGTAATATTACAGTTTTTAAGCATTTCAAGGAAGCCGTCAAACTTCATTTTTTGTCCTAGTTTTAACATTATGTCTTATCATTCTTAACGATCTCTTAGTATTTTTGTTTTAGTGTCTTATCATTCATAACGATCTCCTTGCATTTTTAAGTTTAATGCTTGAATAGGTATATTTGGTATATTACTTTTTAATCTAGTCTGTGCTTTTATTGTCATAATACTGATTGATGCTCATATAACTGATTTTTTTTGTTATACAATACTTTGATCTCATCCATATATTGATGTTGTAATAACCTAGGTCTGTGATATAATACAAATGTGATGCCATTAATTCATTTGAAGTAAATAATCGTGCCTTTCCGTGGTGTGCCATCAATGTCAAGGACCACAATGGAAATAAGGGAGAATCACTTTTCCCTTTTTTGTGTTATCCTTGGTATTGATGTGCATATCATGGTTTATAAACTTGTGTATACATCTGATTATCTGTATATGTATGCATCATGTTTGTTTTAACCATGTTTGTACATCTGTGATATACTAAAATAAATCTATCTATCTATAATATAAAAAGCAAAGTTTGAATGTGTTTTCGACGAGCATGGTACATTTTAAATAGCGTCATTCTAAACTGAAAAATAATGTGTTTTCGACGAGCATGGTACATTTTAAATAGCTTCATTCTAAAAAGAAGCATAATGTGTTTTCGACGAGCATGATACATTTGAAATAGCGTCATTCTAAAAAAAAGCATAATGTGTTTTCGACGAGCATGATACATTTTAAAAAGCGTCATTCTAAACTGAAAAATAATGTGTTTTCGGCGAGCATGATACATTTGAAATAGCGTCATTCTAAACTGAAAAATAATGTGTTTTCGACGAGCATGATACATTTTAAATAGCGCGATTCTAAAAAGAAGCATAATGTGTGTTCGACGAGCATGATACATTTTAAATAGCGTAATTCTAAAAAGAAGCATAATGTGTTTTCGACGAGCATGATACATTTTAAATAGCGTCATTCTAAACTGAAAAATGATGTGTTTTCGAAGAGCATGGTACATTTTAAATAGCGTCATTCTAAAAAGAAGCATAATGTGTTTTCGACGAGCATGATACATTTTAAATAGCGTCATTCTAAAAAGAAGCATAATGTGTTTTCGACGAGCATGATACATTTTAAATAGCGTCATTCTAAACTGAAAAACAATGTGTTTTCGACGAGCATGGTACATTTTAAATAGCGTCATTCTGAATTAAAACAAATGTGTGTTCGACGAGCATGGTACATTTCAAATAGGGTCATTCTAAACTGAGACATAATGTGTGTTCGACAAGCATGATACATTTGAAATAGCGTCATACTAAACTGAGACATAATGTGTTTTCGACGAGCATGATACATTTGAAATAGCGTCATTCTAAACTGAAAAACAAGAGCTGTCCCTCACAAGTGACGAATGCCCCCGAAAGAGGTGCCTCACAGTCTGTGTCCTCTCCATGTGCTCAATAAATGTGCTATGTAATTTTAAAATCCTTCCATGCATGACAGAGTAATCATGCATACAGTATTCCATTACTTTAAACACTAAGTGTGACCTTGACCTTTGAGATAGGGACTTGGGTCTTGCATGCGACACATCCGTTTGATGTGCTAGACATTTGTGCCAAGTTATTTTAAAATCCTTCAAGGCATGACAAAGTTACAGTCCGGACACGAATGTGTGTATATATGCATATATAGAGGAATCCATTACCTTCAAACTCTAAGTATGACCTTGACCTTTGAGCTAGGGACGTGGGTATTGCACGCGACACGTCGTCTTGATGTGCTAGACATTTGTGCCTAGTAATTTTCAAATCCTTCAATGCATGACAAAGTTACAGTCCGGACACGAATGTGTGCATATATAGAGGATTCCATAACATTCATACTCCAAGTGTGACCTTCACCTTTGAGGTAGGGATGTGGGTCTTGCACGCGACACGTCGTCTTGATGTGCTAGACATGTGTGCCAAGTTATTTTAAAATCCTTCAATGCATGACAAAGTTACAGTCCGGACACGAATTTGTAAGTGGGGACGTACGGACGGACGGACAGACGGTGCGATTTTAATATGCCACCCTTCGGGGGCATAATAATGTGTTTTCGAGGAGCATGATACATTTGAAATAGCGTCATTCTAAACTGAAAAATAATGTGTTTTCGACGAGCATGGTACATCTCAAATGCAGTCATTCTGAATTAAAACCAAATGTGTGTTCGACGAGCATGATACATTCTAAAAAGCGTAATTCTAAAAAGAAGCATAATGTGTTTTCGACGAGCATGATACATTTTAAATAGCGTCATTCTAAACTGAAAAATGATGTGTTTTCGACGAGCATGGCACATTTTAAATAGCGTCATTCTAAACTAAAAATAATGTGTTTTCGACGAGCATGGTACATCTCAAATGCAGTCATTCTGAATTAAAACCAAATGCGTGTTCGACGAACATGATACATTTCAAATAGGCTCATTCTAAACTGAGACATAATGTGTTTTCGACGAGCATGATACATTTGAAATAGCGTCATTCTAAACTGAAAAATAATGTGTTTTCGACGAGCATGATACATTTGAAATAGCGTCATTCTAAACTGAAAAATAATGTGTTTTCGACGAGCATGATACATTTTAAATAGCGTCATTCTAAACTGAAAAATAATGTGTTTTCGACGAGCATGGTACATCTCAAATGCAGTCATTCTGAATTAAAACCAAATGTGTGTTCGACGAACATGATACATTTCAAAAAGGCTCATTCTTAACTGAGACATAATGTGTTTCCGACGAGCATGGTACATTTGAAATAGCGTCATTCTAAACTGAAAAAAAATGTGTTTTCGACGAGCATGATACATTTGAAATAGCGTCATTCTAAACTGAAAAATAATGTGTTTTCGACGAACGTGATACATTTGAAATAGCGTCATTCTAAACTGAAAAATAATGTGTTTTCGACGAGCATGTTACATCTCAAATGCAGTCATTCTGAATTAAAACCAAATATGTGTTCGACGAACAAGATACATTTCAAATAGGCTCATTCTAAACTGAGACATAATGTGTTTTCAACGAGCATGATACATTTGAAATAGCGTCATTCTAAACTGAAAAATAATGTGTTTTCGACGAGCATGATACATTTGAAATAGCGCCATTCTAAACTGAAAAATAATGTGTTTTCGGCGAGCATGATACATTTGAAATAGCGTCATTCTAAACTGAAAAATAATGTGTTTTCGGCGAGCATGGTACATTTGAAATAGCGTCATTCTAAACTGAAAAATAATGTGTTTTCGACGAGCATGATACATTTGAAATAGCGTCATTCTAAACTGAAAAATAATGTGTTTTCGACGAGCATGGTACATCTCAAATGCAGTCATTCTGAATTAAAACCAAATGCGTGTTCGACGAACATGATACATTTCAAATAGGCTCATTCTAAACTGAGACATAATGTGTTTTCGACGAGCATGATACATTTGAAATAGCGTCATTCTAAACTGAAAAATAATGTGTTTTCGACGAGCATGATACATTTGAAATAGCGTCATTCTAAACTGAAAAATAATATGTTTTCGACGAGCATGATACATTTTAAAAAGCGTCATTCTAAACTGAAAAATAATGTGTTTTCGACGAGCATGGTACATCTCAAATGCAGTCATTCTGAATTAAAACCAAATGTGTGTTCGACGAACATGATACATTTCAAAAAGGCTCATTCTTAACTGAGACATAATGTGTTTTCGACGAGCATGGTACATTTGAAATAGCGTCATTCTAAACTGAAAAATAATGTGTTTTCGACGAGCATGATACATTTGAAATAGCGTCATTCTAAACTGAAAAATAATGTGTTTTCGACGAACGTGATACATTTGAAATAGCGTCATTCTAAACGGAAAAATAATGTGTTTTCGACGAGCATGTTACATCTCAAATGCAGTCATTCTGAATTAAAACCAAATATGTGTTCGACGAACAAGATACATTTCAAATAGGCTCATTCTAAACTGAGACATAATGTGTTTTCAACGAGCATGATACATTTGAAATAGCGTCATTCTAAACTGAAAAATAATGTGTTTTCGACGAGCATGATACATTTGAAATAGCGTCATTCTAAACTGAAAAATAATGTGTTTTCGGCGAGCATGGTACATTTGAAATAGCGTCATTCTAAACTGAAAAATAATGTGTTTTCGACGAGCATGATACATTTGAAATAGCGTCATTCTAAACTGAAAAATAATGTGTTTTCGACGAGCATGATACATTTGAAATAGCGTCATTCTAAACTGAAAAATAATGTGTTTTCGACGAGCATGATACATTTGAAATAGCGTCATTCTAAACTGAAAAATAATGTGTTTTCGACGAGCATGATACATTTGAAATAGCGTCATTCTAAACTGAAAAATAATGTGTTTTCGACGAGCATGATTCATTTGAAATAGCGTCATTCTAAACTGAAAAATAATGTGTTTTTGACGAGCATGGTACATCTCAAATGCAGTCATTCTGAATTAAAACCAAATGTGTGTTCGACGAACATGATACATTTCAAATAGGCTCATTCTAAACTGAGACATAATGTGTTTTCGACGAGCATGATACATTTGAAATAGCGTCATTCTAAACTGAGACATAAAGTGTTTTCGACGAGCATGATACATTTGAAATAGCGTCATTCTAAACTGAAAAATAATGTGTTTTCGACGAGCATGATACATTTGAAATAGCGTCATTCTAAACTGAAAAATAATGTGTTTTCGACGAGCATGGTACATTTGAAATAGCGTCATTCTGAACTGAAAAATAATGTGTTTTCGGCGAGCATGGTACATTTGAAATAGCGTCATTCTAAACTGAAAAATAATGTGTTTTCGGCGAGCGTGATACATTTGAAATAGCGTCATTCTAAAAAGAAGCATAATGTGTTTTCGACGAGCATGATACATTTTAAATAGCGTCATTCTAAAAAGAAGCATAATGTGTTTTCGACGAGCATGATACATTTTAAATAGCGTTATTCTTAACTGAAAAATGATGTGTTTTCGACGAGCATGATACATTTGAAATAGCGTCATTCTAAACTGAAAAATAATGTGTTTTCGACGAGCGTGATACATTTGAAATAGCGTCATTCTAAACTGAAAAATAATGTGTTTTCGACGAGCATGATACATTTGAAATAGCGTCATTCTAAACTGAAAAATAATGTGTTTTCGACGAGCGTGATACATTTGAAATAGCGTCATTCTAAAAAGAAGCATAATGTGTTTTCGACGAGCATGATACATTTTAAATAGCTTCATTCTAAAAAGAAGCATAATGTGTTTTCGACGAGCATGATACATTTGAAATAGCGTTATTCTTAACTGAAAAATAATGTGTTTTCGACGAGCATGATACATTTTAAATAGCGTCATTCTTAACTGAAAAATAATGTGTTTTCGACGAGCATGTTACATCTCAAATGCAGTCATTCTGAATCAAAACCAAATGTGTGTTCGACGAACATGATACATTTCAAATAGGCTCATTCTAAACTGAGACATAATGTGTTTTCGACGAGCATGATACATTTGAAATAGCGTCATTCTAAACTGAAAAATAATGTGTTTTCGACGAGCATGATACATTTGAAATAGCGTCATTCTAAACTGAAAAATAATGTGATTTCGACGAGCATGGTACATTTGAAATAGCGTCATTCTAAACTGAAAAATAATGTGTTTTCGACGAGCATGATACATTTGAAATAGCGTCATTCTAAACTGAAAAATAATGTGTTTTCGACGAGCTTGATACGTTTGAAATAGCGTCATTCTAAACCGAAAAATAATGTGTTTTCGGCGAGCATGGTACATTTTAAATAGCGTCATTCTAAACTGAAAAATAATGTGTTTTCGACGAGCATGATACATGTTAAATAGCGTCATTCTAAACTGAAACATAATGTGTTTTCGGCGAGCATGGTACATTTTAAATAGCGTAATTCTAAAAAGAAGCATAATGTGTTTTCGACGAGCATGATACATTTTAAATAGCGTCATTCTAAAAAGAAGCATAATGTGTTTTCGACGAGCATGATACATTTTAAATAGCGTTATTCTTAACTGAAAAATGATGTGTTTTCGACGAGCATGATACATTTGAAATAGCGTCATTCTAAACTGAAAAATAATGTGTTTTCGACGAGCGTGATACATTTGAAATAGCGTCATTCTAAACTGAAAAATAATGTGTTTTCGACGAGCATGATACATTTTAAATAGCGTCATTCTAAAAAGAAGCATAATGTGTTTTCGACGAGCATGATACATTTGAAATAGCGTTATTCTTAACTGAAAAATAATGTGTTTTCGACGAGCATGATACATTTGAAATAGCGTCATTCTAAACTGAAAAATAATGTGTTTTCGACGAGCATGTTACATCTCAAATGCAGTCATTCTGAATCAAAACCAAATGTGTGTTCGACGAACATGATACATTTCAAATAGGCTCATTCTAAACTGAGACATAATGTGTTTTCGACGAGCATGATACATTTGAAATAGCGTCATTCTAAACTGAAAAATAATGTGTTTTCGACGAGCATGATACATTTGAAATAGCGTCATTCTAAACGGAAAAATAATGTGTTTTCGACGAGCATGATACATTTGAAATAGCGTCATTCTAAACTGAAAAATAATGTGTTTTCGACGAGCTTGATACATTGGAAATAGCGTCATTCTAAACCGAAAAATAATGTGTTTTCAACGAGCATGGTACATTTTAAATAGCGTCATTATAAACTGAAAAATAATGTGTTTTCGACGAGCATGATACATGTTAAATAGCGTCATTCTAAACTGAAACATAATGTGTTTTCGGCGAGCATGGTACATTTGAAATAGCGTCATTCTAAAAAGAAGCATAATGTGTTTTCGACGAGCATGATACATTTTAAATAGCGTCATTCTTAACTGAAAAATGATGTGTTTTCGACGAGCATGGTACATCTCAAATGCAGTCATTCTGAATTAAAACCAAATGTGTGTTCGACGAGCATGATACATTTCAAATAGGCTCATTCTAAACTGAAAAATAATGTGTTTTGACGAGCATGATACACTTTAAATAGCTTTATTCTAAACTGAAAAATAATGTGTTTTTGACGAGCATGATACATGTTAAATAGAGTCATTCTAAACTGAAACATAATGTGTTTTCGGCGAGCATGGTACATTTGAAATAGCGTAATTCTAAAAAGAAGCATAATGTGTTTTCGACGAGCATGATACATTTTAAATAGCGTCATTCTTAACTGAAAAATGATGTCTTTTCGACGAGCATGGTACATCTCAAATGCAGTCATTCTGAATTAAAACCAAATGTGTGTTCGACGAGCATGATACATTTCAAATAGGCTCATTCTAAACTGAAAAATAATGTGTTTTGACGAGCATGATACACTTTAAATAGCTTTATTCTAAACTGAAAAATAATGTGTTTTTGACGAGCATGATACACTTTAAATAGCGTCATTCTAAACTGAAACATAATATATGTTCGACGAGCATGGTACATCTCAAATGCAGTCATTCTTAACTAAAACCAAATTTGTTTTCGACGAGCATGATACATTTTAAATAGCGTCATTCTAAACTGAAAAATAATATGTATTCGACAAGCATGGTACATCTCAAATGCAGTCATTCTGAACTAGCACCAAATGTGTGTTCGACGAGCATGGTACATATCAATTAGGGTCATTCTAAACTTGTTCGACGAGAATGGTATATTTCAAATGTAGTCATTCTGTACTAAAGCCAAATGTGTGTTCGACGAGCATGGTGCATATCAAATAGGGTCATTCTAAACTTAGATTAAATGTATGTACGACGAGCATGTTATATTTCAAATAGGCTCATTCTAAACTGAAAAATAATGTGTGTTCGACGAGCATGGTACATGTCAAATAGACTCATTCTAAATTTTAAACCGAACGTTTTTCCGACAAGTAGATGCATTTCAAATAGAGTCATTTTGAACTAAAACCAAATGTGTGTTCGAGTAGCATGGAACATTTCAAATAATATCATTCTAAACTGAAATATGATGTGTGTTCAACGAGCATGGAACATTTCAAATAATATCATTCTAAACTTAAACTTTATGTGTGTTCGACGGGCATGGTACATTTCATATAGAGTCATTCTAAAATTACATCTAATGTGTGTTCGACGAGCATGATACATTTCAAATATAGTCATTCTGAACTTTAACATACTGTGTGTTCGGCGAGCATGGTATATTTAAAATAAAGTCATTCTAAACTAAAACCAAATGTGTGTTCGACGAGCATGGTTACATGTAAAATACGGTCATTCTGAACTGACACATATTGTATGTTCGTCAAATGCAGTCATTGTGAACTTGAAAATGAAAATGTGCGTTCGTCGAAAATAATACTCTTCAAATAGAGTCATTCTGAACTTTAACAAAATGTGTGTTCGCCGAAAAAGATGCTTTTCAAACAGAAACTTGAATAAAGTCTTTCCTTATGAATAATTTATTTGAGGTTAGGATTTAGTTAATGATAATGAATTAATAAACATCGTAAGGTCACAGCCAGTATACAATAAATAAACTCTGAGTTTAATCAAGCAAGGAACAATACATTTTTCCTGTATATTCTATTGAATTAATGTACAATAACGTGCACGTAACATTCAGCTGCTTATTCCCACACGATTTCATCGTTTATAGCAATTTAACGTTTAAGGGCTTTAAGCTACATTAAGGTCCACTACTAAGCAAAAATTAAGTGACAGTTATTTCAATGGCAAGTACATTACCTTATGCAAGACACTAAATAATGAAGATTTGCAGGTTAAATTTCAGAAAGTGTTTGGAACACAAAAAAGTGTGTTTATGTTGAAATCTAGTGATTCGACAAAATGACTACCCCGGTTTTTTTATTTTTTTTTAAAAAAAAAAAAAAAAATTTTTTCATTACTGTGATTTAATTTCTTCATCCACTTTCATTTTTTTAAATCTTTTTCTGTGTTTTTAAAGAAATTTTTTTTTCCTTTCCTTTAAATCAGATTTATCCGAGCTCTTTCTCTGAGTTATTTTTGTTTCACAAATGCCATGCGTTAATGACAAGTTTCAGCTTAATTTCATTTCCTCTGAGCTAATAGTGTTGAAAAATGTATATTTTGCTGCACTAACTTGTTCACTTTCAATTTTCTACAACATTTTAATTTGTGGATCTGCTGACATTTGTTTGCTTCATTAATACAAGATAGCAGAATAGATACTTTTAACTTCATCAGTACACAGAAATTTTGAACGCTGATTTATGCTAGGAAAAGTATTTGCTTTTGTTTTCATTTACCATAACTATGCATACTTTATTGCCCTTGATTTGAATACTAACTATGTATTCTTAGACTAATGGAAAACAGTTGGTCATAATTAGTTCTTTGGAACCACATATTTCTGTTAGTATTATTAAATTGAGAATTGAAATTAACTTTTTTCATAACCGTGAATATTTGAAGCCAGTACAGTACTTTAATAGAGTAATTTCGTTTTTATGAGGTGTATGATATATAGGAGTGTTAAAACGTTAATCTTAGATGAGTGTTGACAAAAGAGTTCTTTTTATTGATACCTGTCACTCAGAGACGAAATGTGCGACCTAAAATTGATTTCAGTATATTTGATGATCTTCATCAGGATTTATTATATAAATACGATCCCTGTCTTCATGAACCTGCAGGACTGACTGTCAACTCCGTATATAACGACTTCGGATAGCGATATTTCGGATAAGATTTATAACTTTCCAAGTTTTTTTTCTTATTTTATATGAAAATGTTACACGGATATAATAAACTCCGGATAAGGAACAAATTTAAATGACCCCATTGTTCGTTATAAACTGAGTTTAATGTTTCAGATGTGAACGAAGCCGTGCGAAAAGTATAAGGCATACTCATTTCTGTGGATGGGTTTCTCTGTTTAATTTGCATCGTTTGGTATTTCTTACCTGTCTAACCGTTTTTGCGTGACAGATACATGCTGGGGTAACACTACGCTGATCCTTTTAACAATTGACACAATAAAGATATAAAATATTTAAATGTATAAACAAACACAAACAAAGTGTACATAGTGAATGTTATCTTTTAAATTGCCATGCAAAATCATTTGTTTACAAGATTATAATATTCACGTGCAAAACGTCATTCAAGGAGGTTTGTTTAATTTTGTTTTTAATTTTTATATGTCTTATTGGAGTTGTGCATTTAAAACATATCGAGAGGTCAAAGGAAAAGAAGATAAAACAAGACTTTCGAATTTTTGAATGTTTAGAAATTTAGTAACTACGATCTCCTTAACATACCAGTAATTATACTAGCCCAAGGTCTTTGACGCTAGTATTCCTATTTCTCATTATAGCGTCAAAGACGATCCTTCTGAGTAACCCAACAGGTGTACGGCGCAAAGTGCGCCGTGTTCGTTTTCCAAGGTTAACATACTTATGGGACGAATCATTACTGTATATGACAAGAATGAAGTATAATCTACCATTTTGCCTAATTAGAACTAAGTGTCTTCTCAACATACCATAAATTCAACCTTTATACAACAACATCAGTAAAATTTTACAAATTGGGGCCGCCATATTTGAAAACGAAACGCGTATTTTGTCATGTGACTCCTCAATGTTGAAGCGCATGTAGACATTAAGTTGAAAAATTACAGACATGCAAAAAGGTATTATCGGCAGTTCAACTCATTAAAAATACCTTCTTGAACTGAATTATGTCATAACATAAGTATGTTTCATTTTAAATATTATAATAATTGTTTCTTTCACATTAAGACACGTCTTTTTTTAAAAGGTGGTTTTCCATTCTCGTCTCGTCACGCGCATTAGCGAGAATGAGATAAGCTTCATTTTTGAATATGAAAATAAAGAAATAAAATGTTTTAGTTGGCTTTTGGGAGTATATATAGCGGGTAGGTGTTTATCATTGGTGTCAATATCATTTAAAATGTGTTTTAAGGATGCTGTGGTAGTTTATTATAGAAAATTAAAGGTGCGATATCTTTTATGCCAAGTGATAAAAACGGACCTTATCCTGTTAACTTTGCAAGGCTCGTATTCAATAACTAAATATGGTCAACTGACACAATAAAAAGACCAATTTAGTTATGGAAGCCGGTACTTTAACTATAATCATACCAGCTGCTGCCCTAAGATCTAGAATGATTTTATATATCAAAAGTACGTTTTGATATTTTATGTGTAAATCTAATCCATGCTCTTCACAGTAGGATAGTTTTACAAACAGGCGTTTGATAAATTGATTCATTTAGCAAAAGTGATTGGCAACTGGTAAAATTAGACAAATACAAGGAATTCAAATGGTTGTACCATTGTATAGAGATTCTATTTTAAGGTCCCCAGTGTCTAACAGAAAATCATTTTGCACAGCGGTGGTCGTTTTTTTTATTTTTGAAACTGTGTTTAATGAATGAATAATACTATTATTATAATGAATTTAGTGCCAATCATTTACGACTCTCTTTTGTCATTAATACATCTGGTAGATATTTATAAAGAACCTTGTCTAGCATTGTCAAGTTGTAGTTTACATGGTACATTTGAAAAATAATAGATAAACAGTAGAGATAATAGATAAACAGTAGAGATAACAAATGTTCAACAACGGGGATAAATGATCACGTGACAGATAGTAGACATTAGCAAGTAAAACGTTAGATGTTTTCAAAAGAAGATAGTAGTAAAACTATTTAATCCAAGAAAAGACAATATGCAAAAGGATAGTAACTCTCGCGACATACACGAGCATCGTTGTTTTGTAACGATCGGTGAACGTAGTGAAAACGTTCGGTCGCATATGATGATAATATGCAAATTTAAAACCCATGTACATGTGATGGGGATTAGGGTAGTATATAAGGCACAGAGACCCATTCAGGGTTGAGTATACTTTTCACTGAATGGATCAGCTGCGTCTTAGGCCCTCGGCTCGTTACAAATGGTGGCAGCGGTGGGATGAAGACAACTGCCAGACAGGAGTTGCCTTACCCACGAAGTTCCCAGGCCAAGACTCGGGACGAGTCTTCTCGGAGGGGGAAGTAGTGTAACGATCGGTGAACGTAGTGAAAACGTTCGGTCGCATATGATGATAATATGCAAATTTAAAACCCATGTACATGTGATGGGGATTAGGGTAGTATATAAGGCACAGAGACACATTCAGGGTTGAGTATACTTTTCACTGAATGGATCAGCTGCGTCTTAGGCCCTTGGCTCGTTACAGTTTATACGTTTATTTGATAGAGATAAATTCATGTAATAAGGAAATTCTACAACCCCGTCATATTTCATTCTACTGACATTGGTACTGTGGGGAATAAGTTTGAATGTATTTAGTAAAATATATTTCTTTTTACTTCATTTTTATCCTCCAATATTTCACGCCGCGCTAGACTATGAACATTTAATTTTACAATGCAAACACTATTGAAACGAATTGCACAACGAATTCTTTAAATTTTGATATATTGCTGGGAACAGTCTTGGTTTGAATTTACAATGTTAAAACGTGCAAAAGCTTGCAAAACATCCATTTTCTGCCAAAGAGGAAAATGACAAGACGAACTGTCAGGGAATTTGAATGGATTGCGGTTAAAAATACCAATATATGTAAGGAAATCAGAAACACTCGCAAATATTTCAAGATGTATATTCAAGAAAGTAAATTTTAAGTGACTGAGACATTTTACACACGTATTTGTAGTATAAGTTTGAGCTAACATATGAAAATAAATGAAATATCTTAATCACAAGTGCTACAGGTACTTTGTTATTCTGTGACAGTATTATTGTAACAGTTCTTTTCTAACAGTTCTTTCTGCCTTATCAAAAAACCATTCATCAACTCTATCACATACGAGTATCATTTACGTATAAACATTCCTTGACTAAAATCATGTCTTAATGAATATTTTAATATGATTTTAGCTAAGCATCGCCTGGGGTTAAAAGACAGTTAATTTCGGCAGATGAAGTAGTTATTCTTTGAATATTTTGTTAAACAGCCGAAATGTTTACTCGAATCATAAACATAAACGTCTAAAATAGTCTCCGCTAGGTATATTTTATTTTGCGTTTGTCATTGGATTTTAAATATCTTTTAACAATTTGTAATTTTTATGCCCCCGAAGGGTGGCATATTAAAATCGCACCGTCTGTCCGTCTGTCCGTCTGTCCGTCCGTCCGTCTGTCCGTCTGTCCGTCCGTCCGTGCGTCCCCACTTACAAATTCGTGTCCGGACTGTAACTTTGTCATGCATTGAAGGATTTTAAAATAACTTGGCACACATGTCTAGCACATCAAGACGACGTGTCGCGTGCAAGACCCACATCCCTACCTCAAAGGTGAAGGTCACACTTGGAGTATGAAGGTTATGGAATCTTCTATATATGCACACATTCGTGTCCGGACTGTATCTTTGTCATGCATTGAAGGATTTTAAAATAACTAGGCACACATGTCTAGCACATCAAGACGACGTGTCGCGTGCAAGACCCACGTCCCTAGCTCAAAGGTCAAGGTCATACTTAGAGTTTGAAGGTAATGGATTCCTCCATATAAGCATATATGCACACATTCGTGTCCGGACTGTAACTTTGTCATGCATTGAAGGATTTTAAAAAACTTGGCACAAATGTCTAGCACATCAAGACGACGTGTCGCGTGCAAGACCCACACCCTAGCTCAAAGGTCAAGGTCATACTTAGAGTTTGAAGGTAATGGATTCCTCTATATAAGCATATATGCACACATTCGTGTCCGGACTGTAACTTTGTCATGCCTTGAAGGATTTTAAAATAATTTGGCACAAATGTCTAGCACATCAAGACGACGTGTCGCGTGCATGACCCACATCCCTACCACAAAGGTCAAGGTCACACTTAGAGTTTATAGGTAATGGAATCCTGTATATATGCATACATTTGTGTCCGGACTATAACTTTATTATGCTTTGAAGGATTTTAAAATAACTGTGCACAAATGTCTAGCACATCAAGCGGATGTGTCGCATGCAAGACCCAAGTCCCTACCTCAAAGGCCAAGGTCACACTTAGTGTTTAAAGTAATGGAATACTGTATGCATGATTACTCTGTCATGCATGGAAGGATTTTAAAATTACATAGCACATTTATTGAGCACATGGAGAGGACACAGACTGTGGGGCACCTCTTTCGGGGGCATTCGTCACTTGGGAGGGACAGCTCTTGTTTTATTGAAGCTTATAACGAATAAGTAACCACCATGTCGACATTTTAATAAAAAGAGTAACATAAAAATCGATTGGTAAGTTAACTTATACAGAGAACGAGTCATACAAATGCTTCACTTTGTGCTGATATTTCTAAAGAGGTCATAGATATTAGACGAAAGGCGCCGTGTTCTGAATGTCTCTCTATTCATACAGCAAAGGAATGTGGCACAATTTTGGTTTAATATGAATGTTTTATTATCTTGATGTGATGTAACTATTGACGTTTCCCAAAAACAGGTCCCAATTCAGTTGAATGAATATACTTTATGTGTCTGTAAATGAACGCGTCCATATATTTGAAGTCAAAATGGCTCTATCTTGACATGTTAAATACCAAAATGTAATTGCATCCGTCTCAGTCGTACTCATGTGTCGGAAAACACAAATTCTGTCAAAACTCTTAGATAATAATTCAGCTTGTAATACCATAGGGATGTAATTAAGTTTCAAATCCACTGAAACAATTGCTTAATGAACAAAAACCAGTGACACTATTTGTGTTATTTATCCTAATGAAATCTCTAGTATGTTCAAATTAGTTTTAATCTTGTTTTCCGACAATAATTGGTGGCGACTGAAGCTAGAAAATTTCAACAGGGGCAACTGTATGTCCTCTTGATTGACAGGGCTTTAAGAAATGCATTTTTTTCATAGCGAAACCCCGTAAAACATTAAACTATATACTATATCACGGAATATGAATATTGTTAATTATCTTCCATTGTTCCTGACCTTTTACAATATATATTACGTCATTCTTCTTTTTCGAGTTAGCTACGATACAAAGTAGTACTAACATTTAATAAAAAAAATACCAGTGTGCATATAACCTTATTGTGATTGTATCACGTGACACAATTTTACAGAAATATTTATTGCTGTACTGTAGTTGTTTATTATTTTGTTGTCTCAATCCTCCCACGATGCAGTCGCTCTATGTTGATAGACTGTTATTATTTGTTTTGGAAACACTTTATTTCCAATACTTTAGTATCAAAACATGCAAATAATCCAGAAAGCAAAACATGAATACGACTAACAACAAAGCAAACACCGGCACACCGAGGCAAACTCTCTGTTTAAATATCAACATAGCGATACCTTTAAATCTAACATTTCCGGTTATTCTGAAGATTTAGTAAACCATCGTAGCCCAGGTTTCGGTCGAAACAGTCAAGTAGCCTAATTTGTTTTGACGCTGCATGGGCAGGGGCTTACAGTTCGATAAGCAAAGATACATACTTTAAAGTGGAGTTTGTCGAGTTTATGATGTCTATGTACGTAGTTAAATGTTTTGAGGGATTTATTTATTCTATTACATGATGTATAACGTAAAACATTTCATGGCTTATAACGTGGTCAACTAAATGTCTTTCAATACCTTGATTTGTTTGTTTCAAAACTTATTTCCACTGTGTCATTTTACGTAAAGTACATTTAGGTGTGCTATCGATATTCAATTGCTCTTGCATGATTGGACGATTTGAAAATACTAAAACCACATGACGCAATGACTTAATTCCTGTAAACAAATCGTACGTCAATACAAAAACAACGTTCACATTCAATTGTCTGGTTTTTGCTGTGAGATTTTCATTTACCAAACAGATAATCAAAGTTTTTGTTGACGCAAGTAATCTATTAAAACAATTTGATAAAATTGTTAAATGGCGTGTTTGTTGTCAATGATAATCGAAGATAGCTCTTCTTTTCCAAGAATACGAAGCGCTTTACAATTTTAGATAGTAAAAACAATGTTTTCATTTTCACGTTAGACGATAGTACCGTTAACGGACAGTCATCTTTCCCATATAAGCAATTCACCCCTTGAAACATTTCTATATTTACAATTGCTGCTTTGCATAGGGAATTTCAACAGAGCTTGACACTAGAATTATCCAAATTAACACCAGAAAAACTTCAAGATTATAAAACGTTAAGGTTTATAGTTATGCTTAACCAAATATTTACTCTCTCTCTCTCTCTTCTCTCTCTCTCTCTCTCTCCTCGCATTACATGTATATTGAACTACTTTTTGCACCATTCGTTTTTTTTGGTGGCTGTTTTCATTATTGATGAAATTTACTACTGAATTTCAAGAACCTTTACATTCACTCTTAAAGCCTCTCAAGTTTGTTTAAACTAAGTCGTATGTAATAACACAAAATAATTAAATCCACTGTAGCTTACAATAAAACGTAAAATATGAAAAAAGTCATTTGGCTAAATTATTAAAAAGGCAAAACTCTTCAGGTAAAGAGGTTACTTTTAACGATTAAGGTACTGGATTTAAGCAGTAACAAAACAATTGTAGAATCTAAATTACTGTATGGAAAAAGATAACAAAGTCCAGTACAATGTCCGGAAATATAGATGAATTTAATTCTTTATCGTTTCCATCTCATTTTGGTAATGACGTGTTAAAATTGGCAATCTATTTTTGCCTCAACTCCAATCAAACTTTGTATTAAAGAACTCACTTGGAATTTAATCTGAAATTGTATTGCATGGTTACGTATTACGGTCACACTAGATGTAGTTAACATTATTCCATGTTTATATATAGCTAAAGAAAAACAAAACGCCTCGCTTATAATTTAATTCACTTTTTTTCAAGCAAGCGTGCTTTCCACCGGATATCATGGTAATTTTAAATGAGATAAACTATAAAGTTTTTCCTGTCATTGCAGTCATGTCGAGTAGAAAAATCTTCTCTCTGCTCGGAATATTATACAAGCTTTACTGTTAGTAAATAACTATCGTACCAAGAAATGTGAAAATTCTCATTTTTAAACGTCGTTTTGTTTAACAGTAACCATGGCAAATTAATTCAGTAACTTTACTTTCCGCTGAATTCAATGCCTGTTAGAGATACTAATGGAAAAGTCCAAAGTTTTGTACTGCTTACTTAATGATTAGGCTACAAGTCACGTATTCGCCATTTCTCCGGACATGTACCTGAAATTGCTCCTAGAAAGAGATTGTGAACGTTCTAAATATACGACAAATAACGTTATACAATTTCAGACAGGTGAACAAATGCACGCAAGAAAATGTCTTAACTGATTCTTAAAGAGGTCATCGTGTCTAGACAGTGCTATAAACATACTCGTTGTTTTCAAGACGAGTTCACTTACAAGTTTTGCTCTCTAATTTGTCAATAGTTTGCACCCAAGCTCTAGCAATAGATTCTCCATAATCTGTAAAATTTCTATCACATTTTATAGGAAGTACTACTTGTTTGTAAAGATGTTATTGATTCATGAGATAATTTTTTGCAACACATATGAATCTTCAAACTTGTGTCATTTAATTAAACGAACTTATTTATATTCTTTGAGATTTGCTGAAATGGTTATTTCCTCTTCCTGGTACGAAATAATCAAGCATACAGTTGGCTATTGTAAGCATGGTGTGCAATTAAGTTTACCCTTTAAATAATTTAGGCCTAATTTTGCAAACTAAATATACTACTGAAATAGCAGCTAATTGTTCGTTTACATTCGATGTATTGCAATATTCCAATACAGGTGTGTTCATTCAAATCTTCTGCATTTGAATGTTTGGCAAATATTTAAAAATTAATCCGACAAGGTCATGATAAATTAGTTTTGATAGTGTTTTAGGTGCGTGGATAATCGCAAGCTTAGGATACCGCATGACAGTGTCGACTTTGTGAACATACGTACCTGAACTCAAACTACAGTTGTATCACAGTCAATGTCATCAAAACAATTCAATTTTCATACAGAAAAAGCGTGTTGAATCCACGTCGTCCAAACCTGTTTTCCTATTGCAGTGATGCAATAAATTGGCTGAAGGCTCGACACTGCCAAGATATAACCGTGCCCTCCTGTTTGTCTCTCATCAAAATGTAGCACTTTTCTAGGTAAAAAGGCCGCTTTCAATAAAGCTGTTGATGTTGTTGTTGTTACAGTGTTGAAACACGACAGAGCACATGTCAGCTAAAACAATGACATTGGAAAACAATGTATTTTAGCACATACACAATTTTCTTCTCTCAACAGTTAGTGTCCGTTAATAACTACTTTATTTGTGTGCTGATTAAATACTAGTACGCACCTAGTTAAGATTTACTTTATCATCCTATCTCGAACAGATATCATTTTAGCATTAAATCGATGGATTCTTAGAACTTCATTTAGATCTTTCACCGTGATGTTTTATTTGAAAAAGAACTTCTTATAACTAATAAATGTTTTCCAAAGTGAGAATTTATGACACAAGAATTAAGGTGTAACAAGCATGATATTTGGAACCCCATAAGGAAATGTTTTCGAATACTATTACTAACAGTGAAACAGATTTTTATAACAATGTTTTTTCAGCACACTAAAACAAAGATGTAGTTTTTAAATAAGACAGTTTTTTTCTAGTAAATACTGTATAAGAATGCCTTAAAATGAAAACATATTAGGTGATCACATTAATTGTACGGTATGTAAGAATTAATGGCAGTTTGCAAAGGTCACTTTACCCTCTTGTAACATAAATTGTATCTTTACCAGAAACTTCTAAATTAATTTCACTTGATTTAAGTTCATAAACGCAATTTCGATTTCGCTTTCTGGAAGAAATAACAATGGTATCTTAAAGAAGTGACGCGATTCATTTGACACAGTATCTAGTTTACAAATAGTCTTGCTCTCTTTTTAGTGTGACAGCGTACAAGAAAACTTAAATTTTTCAGGTCTAACTTCTTTTGTGTGTAACTGTGGATTTGCCCCGAGAAATTCCAAGACTTAGACAATCAAGGTGTAAAATTGAACTATGACGTCGTCTAATTACAGCCTCACCCATGTCTGTCTATCCGGAGGTCACTTTAAAAATTAAAGAATATTTAAAATGTATAAAAATGAAAACGCTACTCAGTCATTCCTGTGTTACAAGAGTCTGAGACGACTGTAGGTAATGCCATTTTTGTCTTCAAAAATGTGTCAATCTAACTGTCCCCTGCTAAATGTAAAATTGGTTTTATTTATTTATTTGTGCACTTGACTCTGCAAAATATATACAGTTTTCCTGCGCAGTATCTAAAGAATTACAAAATTTTGATTTGTTCAATATATTCCATTAAGAAGAATTTTTGTTGTTTACAATACAGCCAATATGACTATAACGGTATGTTTGACATAACAGGCGCTTGAAAGTTTCGAAAGTTTGATAAAAAATCCATATATATTATTTATCAGTAGATATATAGAATGGAAATAGAAAATTGTATATATAATAAAAAACAATAATACATGATTGTACTACATGTTTTTTTGTGTGTGTTTGGTATTTCAAGATGCTATATTCGATATATAAAGAAGATGATTTGCATATTGTACTTTTACATACATTCACATGGTAAGAAAGTCTTTTATGAACAATACAGCAAAAACATATCAATCAAAGCTGTTAAAATATTGTGATAAATTATGTCTCATTATTTCTGAGATATGGCGATTATTTTTATTAACGTTAAGAATATAAATATATATATTATACAAATATCAAATAAACAATGATAATAAGGATAATACGATAGCTGTACTAATAATATAATTAATATTAATATCTCTTTCATCATTGTTACTCAATTTAACAAATACTTCCACTGTTGCAGTTATATATATCTGGTGGCAAATTATTCTGCCTTTGCAAACATTGCGTATCATGATCAAGCTGCAAATCCGTGCGGTATGGTCATGATCTGCACCGCTAGAGCTATTCTGTCAGTAAATGTTCAGTGAACATCGCAATGAACAAGTTATTGTCGTGGCAAAACTGCAAGAGGCACTGGTCTTCTATAATAATATTTGATATAAGAGTTAATATTGCACGGTTATATAATTACCCAAGACTTTCCTAGAAAGTGAGTGGAATATTTTGTAAAGGTAATAGTCAAATGTACGTCATTCCGATGCGGATAAGAAAGTAGCATGCTTTCAAGGAAAAGCCAGAAACAGAAATTGTTTCATTCCATGATAACGAAAATTGCCTGTAGATATTTTGGTATATAAAAAGGGAAGAATACGATGCTCTGCTCTAAGCACTGAAGCAAACAATCAAATAGAACCATCATGATCCATTAAATCTTGGCTTTTCTTAGAAAGAGATTATCTGTCTGTGTCATGTTACAACGTATTCGATCGTCAAGCCTACATCTAGTGAAGCTGTAGATAGAAATAAGATAATAGAGTTTTTAACAACCGGAAATCGTGGTTTTTAAGCTTGTCAGACGCAAATTGCGACAGAGGATGAAAAAGTAAAGAGTAACAGTGATAATGTCTGAAAAATAGGTCTGTTTCTTCGATGACTTTCATGAAAATATTTTTAGAATCTTCCATATTTTCCATTTGATGCACTGATGATACATGAAATGGAATCGGCAAGGCATTATACTGTATGAGGAAAAGAAATGACACGTAAATTATGAATCCTTTAAACACGGAAATGGCAAAAACACACAGTATAGCCCTGAAACAACAAAACGTTTTTATCTCGATGCAGTATATTTGTTTGTTAGAATATGTCTACATATAAGTACAATATTTTCATAATTCCCGTCTTTTAACTACATAAACTTCTAATCACAGAAATTTTGACGTGTCTTTGTCCCAGACATATATAAACCAGAAAAAACATTCCAGCTTGAATACTCTGATAACAAAAGGTAATCGTGATAAAACACGTCATTAAGTTGACTTTATAATCTGTGAGAAAAGTATGTGTATTGCAAAATATCCCTTTGTAAATTGACTTGTTTGGAATATCTTCCTTTTCTTCAACTGTGTTTGCCTCTATTGTTTTCTTATAAGTGGTAAAAACTTTGCTTTGACTCCTACCTTTAATTAGACTCGAGACATTGTCAGATTCTTTCAAGCCAAGCGATTAATAATAATTATATAAAAGACAGTTACTATGGTCAAAGATGAAGAGCCGAAAAGCTGTCGGAATGCATATAAATCGTACTGATTGTTAAACTATTGACCAAGTGTACTCCTGATCTGAAAATTTGATGGATAGCTACGCTACAAGCAGTACAGACAACATTATTACCGAAGAGTCATCACAATTCCGATTTCCCAAGATACTTGTATGACCGAATCCTCTCTGATTAGTTTCATGTCAAGACAATGCCATCCTGTTTTGAAATATTAAGTTGAGATCGTTGAATAACACATACTTAGTATTTCCCTATCTTTATCGACCTTTTATTCAAAACTGTGCAAGTCTTCTGTAGGACAAGGTGACACCAGTCAGTGTACAGAGATCATATCATTTTATTGTAGTAATGCAAACTTGCAGAAATTATTGTTAATTTAGCGAGCATACACACTATGAAATATGCTTTCTTCAACAAAATACAACTTATCATGACATATTTCAATGAAAAAATGATTATAAAACTAAATAGTTACGATGGATTTCCAAATTGTCAATCGATGCTTAAGACAACATACATGTACCACGAATCTATATTAATATTTATGTAATATTGATTAAAAGTATTTTTTAACATCTTGCCAAAACTCCATATGACAAATTAATTCTTTTTATTCAACAGAAGCACATTTAATACAAGAGACAATAATAAACAGATAGCCGTGACTGGATGAGAGAACAAGTGTTTTCAACACTTATATTAACTATTTTCCAAAATCTTTTTGAAGTCATGCCATGCAACGAATCCAAAAAGACTAAAATCCTATTCAATTTTGTTGCTTTGAATCTAGTGGAATTTTTGTGTCCGTTGTATCATTTTATGCAAATCTATATTTAACTGTTTGTCGAATAGTATGCCTAGTCGAATATGTTTTATTCCTCTCTTGCAGTTGATAACCCATTATTATCTAGCCGAAGTAGCTTTCATCCCTATTTTTTTCAGTAGTGCCAACGTTTTAATATATCTGCCAGGGTTAAGTTTTGAATCTTTTTATGTTAATCATCCTTATCCCAATGCTCACAGGAAGCAAGTATTGAAAAAAATTGAACACAACTCAGACTGATTGGTAAGGGGCTTTATCAAGCCATAAAGTTTCAGAAATAAAATATGCCTATAAGATACGATATCTGGGCGGGGCTGCAAAAGTAAAGCCTCGTGGATTAAAAATGACACACTGCTGAAATTATATTGAGCTTAAAAGGCATAGCCACACTGCTGCCCAAATCTGAATGTTGCTATGATATTATAGCAGCCATATTGCTGCAAATATGCCATATTCTAAAAGCCAAAGTACTGGCAAACTGACTCTGAAATCTTCACAGCAGCGTTGACACTGCAAATTGAAAATAAGAAAACTCAGGCAACTGAAAAATCAAAGGTTTTTAATTTACACAAACAAACTATGCAAGTTCAGAAGTACAAGCAAATAAAACTAAAATGTATGTTGAAATAGTTATGATTGTATTGTCATTAAATGCAAAATAATAGTACTTTGAGACTCGCATAATGTCCTAGGGCACCGATGATATAAAGAAGCCACCAATACAAAAAGGTACAATTTCTATTTTTATCATATCTACATTTAATTGGAATATCATAACTGGTAAGCTATATCTGTATAAATATACGCGTTAGCCGACATTGAGAAACATGAATAACTAAAAATTAAAGAGGACAATCTTTATTAAAAAGGGATGAAACAGAGCATGACGTGTTTGACGTATTGCAGCTGTCTGAAATGGTTGCATGAATTGCTGCTTCCCAGCGGTGACAGTCATCGACAGCAAACCCCAATATTTGGTCTGAATGTGAATAAAAATGCATTCGCTGTGAGACTTATTTTAAACTCCTTTTTTGAAATCACAACCGTTATTAATATAAGAATCATGTGAACGGCTTGTATGAATATTACTTTGAAAGAAATCAATATCCGTGTAAGTTTTCCTGCTAGTGAAAATTTCCGCACTGCATTCAAATGTTATGATCTCCACCCAGCAACTCCAACCATTACTTATCTTAACAATTTTAAATGCTAGAACCTTTTTTCGAACACGTTTTTTTCACAAGCAAGAAACCTCGAACATCCCTAAGTTTTCGTTTCGTTTGCTGTTAGCAAATACTACAGGAAAGGGGAATATTTTCCATTATAAATTGTATTTTCATGTAATGTTTTGTTTGGCATATATCTGGTCGTTTCGCGTGCAATATATATGTTGTGTTGTGCTTGTTATATTCGGTTGGATCTTTCTTTTTGTTACTTGTTCTAAGATTACATTATATTTAGGTCCCCTTATGGAAAAGCTACTTTTATTAATAATGTAGTCTTTAGTTCAGTATATACTAATTTATTTTAGCTCGATTGCGAAGAAAGCTTTGAAGTATATCGAGTCACTCTCGAGTCCGCTTCCTGGAAAAACCAGTAATGTTGTCATATGAGGTACATTAGTGACCCCAATGGGGTTCGAACCCGCAACCTCCGGGATAAGTGACAGACACATTAACCTCTACACCACTGCTCCCCTTTACAGATCCATTGCAAGATATATAGCATTATAACACAATATCTAACATAAAATCAGGCATGTGCAAGTCGCTATTTATTTATTTGTTGATAACACTAATCAAAATTGTTTGGAAACTCAAAGATAACAATGTTGCCGTGAGTTAATCTACTAAATTCTACTAATGCGTCATTGTTGTATCATTGAATGCTTATTTACTTTTGGCAACAGACAGTCATGGGATGATAAATCAAGGTAATAAAAAACATACCAGGATATATGGATCATATATGTCTTCCTTTACTTGACAAGATGAAAGTAAAATTTCATATGCAGAAATTAAATAAGACGAATCTTTGTTATATTCGGCTAGCTTGGGAATATAGTATGAAAATAATTACTTTTGTACAACCTTGTATTTGCCAGACAGGGGCAATGTTAAATGGTGTTCATTTCTGAAAAATGATTTTTTGGGGAGACAGGGGGGTGTTTAAAAATAATAGCTCGGATGATAAGATCAAGCAAAAAGGTTTTAGTAAATCGGCTGCACAGACACTTTTACAAAGTTATCACGCCGCCGTTATAGAAAATATAAGAATTTAATTTTAATATGAAATGTGCAGGTCAGGGTGACTTACAACATGGTTTCAGTTTAAAACATACAAGACACCTATCAGATTATGTTTGATCAGGAATACTTACGCCGTGCAAGTTTACTATTTCGTCTACATCCCCTATGTCATTTAAGTCATTATTTCAACAGTATGATTTTTTTTTAAATCTTTTATATCAGCAGCTATTGATTCTCCAAGAATCTCTTATATACCAATTTCAAACAAATCTATTTTCAGTTTTACAATCCAGCATTAGATTCAATTTCTTCAGACTTTCAGCCTTAAATTTGTTTCAGAAAAAAAAATCAAATTTAAAAGAAACGTCGATTTCACAGAAGGCAATGTTTTAGAAATTGTTCCCTTAAATATAGGAAAATTGAATAAAAAATATTCGTGTATCCTTTTCTTTTCGAAAAATAGAATAATTGATTGAAGATATATATTCCATACGTGTCGTATTCTGTACAAGATATTTTCCTTTGATTTTACCTATGCTTTGTAATAAACACGCTCGCCGAGGTTTTCTTCAACTTTCCAATGCAACTCATTGGGAAGACGAGATTCATTTGCTTTAACAGATCTTCGTATACAGGAAATTCACAACTGTTACATTGACGAGGGAGTTCCTAATATTTAAGAAATCTGTGAAAGATTTACACAGGCTAACTATTGTAACGTGCACCGAGCGGATCAATAAAACTATTACTCTTATAGTAAATATATATATAACTTTCCCGGGGGCTTCTTTTGCCTTATGATTGTTTATTCTTGACCAATGATTGAATAAAATGATTAATATAAAAGAACTGAAATTATGCTGAATTAGATCATAATTATCAAGTCTAAATATTTATTTTTCCCCTGGCCCCCCATGCCTATTGTTTGCTAACTAAATTATGCTGCCACCACTGATTTTCTTAACTCGAATTAACTTATTAGGTCTCCGTCCTACAAACTGTCTTTCTTAAAATACGATCTTTTATAAAGGGTACTCTTCACTTTTCCCCCCCCCTTTATCCACTATACTATTCTAAAGTTTCTACGACTGAACCAGTCCCTTCTAAGACGCAATGCACCTTAAGAAGAAGACCGGACAGACTATCTAATGATTTTTTCTACTCAAAGAAGTGGTCTCTGTCATTTAGACCCTAGTCTCCGTCTCAGCTACGCAACTTGTTGAAGCCTGCGTTTCGATCTACTGCTTACCGACACACCATCCACACCATGCCTCATGGAAGTAGGGCAGAGCGGTATACGTCTTCTATTGTCGCTTTTGCGATCTGTAGCAATTGAACATTGTTTAGTATAATAATTCCAATTAAACCCTGGTTTAATGCATGTTTTTTAAAGAACACCTATATTATCCTACTAAAACTTCTCTTTGCTGCATTGGTCGTTATTTTAAGCAGAAAACATTCTCAAAATTCCGTTGCATCGAAGGTTAAAATACGTGTATACACGCGTTTGTATGATATGTATGCGTTAATAGGTCATATACATATATCGGTGATGCCTTGCTGGTCCAAAGTATTTCAACTTCACTGATTTCAAAGTACAGAATACACAGCAATACTTCTCCTTAATTTAAACTGTGAAACTGGAAAATATCGAACAAGACAGTTTTTGCTCGTTTTGTTATTACTCCTTATAGCGAAGTTACTAAATTTCGTTTGAAGAGCCAACACTAAAATTTGTTAGACAAGTTGCTATATATTTCATTTAACCAGGTTTTAAATATGTTCCGTTCATCATTAAAACGGTTTGGTCCCTAGATCTTCAAGTTGTAAAATCTTTGAAGATAATGACCCAAACGATTTGTGTTCATGAAAGAATGTGTGTTTAATACTTGATATTGCTACTTTATGGATAAACATTTTTTGGTTTTATGTGCAAGGCTTTCGGCAACTATCCAATGGGCCGAAGTCCAGTTTCTGCAGAGGGTTTAGCGACAGGTAATATAACCGCATAGAAAAACGGCTTAATTTGACTATTTAGATATTAAATTTACTATGCTTGCTTCAACATTGTGTCTCTGCAGTGAAAAAAGTATATGAGTCTTTTCTCATACGTATGGTCTATACAGACACTGTACACAACAAGATTACTGCCAATGGATGTTAAAATGATATTTTCTTCTATAACAAGGTACAAAACATGCAGTTTATCTTGATATGACGAATCAATACTGGATGTCGATTGCTTTTGAATTGTAAGCGTCGATCATTGCAGATGTTGATGATATTCATAAAGTACAACAACACACGAGTAAGATTGAAATACTGCTAAAACGCGCATAAAAATTAAATCAGTCAAACCGTTCATCATTGCTGACATTAAGACAAAGTATCCTATGCTTGGAAAATTGATAGATTGTAACGCTACAGGCATTACAGACTACATGATTACCCAAGAGCTTCGTCACAATTCCAATTTTCCCACGCGATTGGGGAACTGATACAGATCTTATTATTTGCATGTCAATATAATGTCATCTTGATTTGAAATATGAAGTCAAATGTGATGAAAAGCACATAAAGAATATTTGCGCGAACTGAATTAAATCCTTTCGTTCAAAATGAAATGTTCTAGCTCTTTTTGTTTCATAATGCTTTATCGACGGTGTTGTTGTTGTTGCTTTTTTCTTCTTTATTTGTTAGGCCATTGGAAAAAATTGTTCTAAATAAAATTTCTTCTACACTCCCACTACTTTTGGTCTAATTTTGGTGTCTGTCTACAAAGAAAGTTTCACTTTTCATTTTTGTGTTACTTTTTCATTCTAACTTTGCAAAAAATAGACTTTTGAAATATGTTGTTATGAATGTATAGTGTAAATCATATTTTGTTTCATATTTCTCTATCACGGTATGTTATTTTGTTCTTTTATTCTTCTTTTTACATTGTTGAAGGCCTAGAAATGTTTTTGATTTACATGTAAATCCTTGTATGTCTGATATGTAACCTTCAGAAGTTTTTTAAACAGTTTAAATTAAACGTGCAATATAGATACACTGTACGTACTGAAACAGAAATTTGTCAAACTTTCTTAAATAAAAGCTAAATCCCTTATTTTGTGTAAGTAATAGCGTTTTTTAACACATCATAGTTATTTGTATGCAATGCAAAAACGTTTTGTATCAAAATTGAATAATTTTGCAGAATTAATTTCTGAGATAAGAGAAATAATAGGGTCACGATGTCCAATTCGCTTACTTTAGCTAACCATTACGGTTTAACAGATACATTTGACATGTCTCACCTTAAATCAGCAGAAGTCAAATTAATATTGTTTATTCTTGTCTCTGAATTATAAAGTAATTATAAATGTCATATATAAGTCGTCACTTTTCTATTTCTGGGTTAATTATCAAAGATAAATGACATAGGTATTCACAATAGTCTGTGTTTCACAGCCATGTCGTTTGTGTTTAGATATTTAATATTTTAGTGTTGCGTATTTATTTTTGAATTCTTTTACTATTTTTGTCTGTTTGATTTGATATCGGCGTAGCAAATTTAATTTTGTAACGTTTTTGGTATACCTTTGTACGTCTATTCTTCTTTTGGCATGTGGTTTGTTAAAAAAAAGATAGATTCTTAGGTACAAAAATGTAATTGTTTGGCAAAAGAGTGAGTTTCATCTCTTGTAATTTCTTCCCCTATTTGGTAGATCCTTACGTTTTAAGTGTATTTATGTGTATAAGTTTATATCTAATTAGGTTATTGAAATCATCAAAGCTTAAGTAAAAGACAGTTATTAGGTATGTATGTCCGTTATCGTTTTCATTGATAACACTCTACAGATCACAATTTCCATTCAACTTTCATTAAAGTTCTTCACAAGGTTGTATGTAACATGTAGATAATCACTATTGGTTTTGGTCTAGCAGGTCAAAGGTAAGGTCACAGTAGCCTCCGTTAGCTTTTCCTTGATAACGCTTTACCAGACACACATTTAAATCAACTTTCACCAAACTTCCTCAGAAGGTTGCCTGCAACCTATAAATGACTCCTACTGTTTTTCGATAAGTGGATGAAAAGTCGATACCAAATTGACCCAAACTTTGACAGTCCTTTCTGCTCAATAGCTTGAGATCTATATCATTCACAGTCTTTAAGCTTTAAAGAATGAGTGGTCTTACTAAGTAAATGATCCAAACTTTTTGGGGGTCAGTGGTTTAAATGTCAAAGTCACAGTGACACTAGCTTTGAAAATCTATTACGCTCAATATCTCTATTATTTTTCTTTATAACATTCAAAAAGATGTTCTCAAAACAGCCCAGTCAGTCTAGAAGAGCGATAATGGCCCTTATGGTCCACTTTTTTATTTTTGAAGTTAAGATAATTATTCTTGAGAGTTTTCATTCTCAAATTAAGATCATTTTCTATCACTTTTTAGAAATTTTGAAACAAAATATCCGAAAGTTTGAAGAGTTGTTGATTTTCGTTTTTACAAATTGCGTAAATATTTTGCTAAATTTTACTATCGTAATTCTGATTTGGTTTTGAAATTCAATAGTAATCTAAAGACTCTTCTGCGAGAAGGTATTTCAAAACCCGATTTTTATGGGGATGTGGTTTACAAACTTCGTAAGATTTTTGGGTCATGGCAATTTTCCAACTGTATTTGCTAAAATTATAAGACGTTTTGTTAAAAGGGTTACGACCCAACTGTTTTGAGACACACCGCATGTTTGGTGTTCAACCCGTTTACGTTGGACGCTATGCTTCCCTCTTTGATTGTGTCTGACGGAAGAGGGGGGACTCTGTGATGGGCAGTTTTAAATCCCACTGGGACGAAACTGTTTTGATTTCTGTCCTCTGGCCTGTTTCGTCGGGCCCTTAAGGGTGTTTCTTTTGGTGCCCCCCCCCCCCCAAAAAAAAAATACGACCGTTTTTGGTTCTCAAGGTTTGCTTTTTATATATTTATACACGAGCATTTTTGTGTTTTACATACCATGCCTTTTGTTTCCATTGCGTGTGTAGAGATTCACCTAGCAGGGATTACTTTTATTTACACTGTCCTGTGACTTTGGAACATGGTGGGGGTAAAAGGGAGGTTGGGGGCCCCCCCCTAAACCGGTTTTAAGCTCCCCAGTGGTGTTTTTGCCACTGACCGTTCCAAGGCGGTGCCCCACTGTGTTCCTTTAATTGTTCGTTTTGTCCTCGTGTGTTTGCTTTGTATGCTAGTGTGTGTTGGTAGTGTATGAGTGTGTGTGTACATGATTATGTGTGTGTGTCGTGCGTGTGTGTGTGTGTGTGTTGGTGGTGTGCACTTTTGGGTGCTGTGGGGCTCGTTTTGGGGAGGCTGCGTTTTTGGTACGTGGCATTCCCTGTTTGATATTATTTTTGTTTTATCTTCCCTTCCAAAACTGACCTTCAGTTTCTAGTACTTGTTTGATATGGGTTATAAGCTATAATGATATAAGCTTACCAAAACAGAATCTTGCTTAATACTAAAGTTAGCTACTGAAAACATTAAATCCTGTTATTAAAACTAACGGAATTATGTATTTGAAGACATACGGCAGTTTCAGTTTATGGTAAAAATCATGAGCATCCAACATCCTTAAAATGAAATATATAGAGAATGACGTCATTTAATAGAAGAATGTGTTTTTCGGAGGTGTTTGATTTGCAACAGAAAGCAATAGTTAATACGTTTCCCTCAAATAACTGCCGACAGCGGAATTTTCTATTGACAAACGTCACTCACAGACGCTGCATGAAGCTTTAAATAAATTTCGATACAATTTTACGACATTCTTGGAATTGCAGGATTGACTGTCGTAGTTTGGTATTAGTTAGTAACTATAAACCTCGCTGTCCGGAAAGGACGAGACATAATCATTTCAGACGATTTCTCTGATTGTAGATGCAACGTTTGCAGTGTCTTGCCTGACTGCTGATGCACCTTTGAGAATAGGCAAAACCTTAGATGACAGATAATTCCATGTTTGTTGAATGCTATGACATGATTTCCACACAATTTACACAGTAAAGATGAAAACTCATTTTATTTTAAATAAATAATCCAAATGCAAACAACGTGTTTAAAGGTGCACGAAGAAATGTTCTTTAAATTTGCCATGCAACAAAAAAGTATGCATTTGTTTACAAAATTGGATATTTCACAGAGAAAACATTGCAAGCATTTACAATATCATTTAATGAAGTTTGTTTTATTTCGTTTTAATATGTCTTACGGGAATTCGAAGAATTTAAAGTGCATCTGAGACATTATGGGATATTAAAGAAAACGAAAACAAATGAATCACTGCTTAACTGTACATGAATTTCTTATAATAGTGTCTCGCTTTTGTTGTCTGATTTCTTTCGTAATATTTGTTTAATTTCAAAATGCGTTTAATTCATCTATCAATTTGGAGACTACCATCAATTCTTCATGTGACGCCCTCTATAAGGCGGACATTTCACGATCAGACTGCACGGATTTTGTTCACATTATTAGAACTGTATGGTTAAAAAATCTTTAAAAATAATGCAGTTTGTAGTGCCTATAGGGATGCAATTAACTTTCAAATCCACAGATACAATAGCGTAATGGACAAAAACTTGTGCGAGATTTCAGTTATTTATTTTAATTAAAATTCTAGGATTTCTGAGGTGGTCTTTTATATTTCATTGCAAAAAGATGACTGCAGAAGTTCAATTGAAATTTTCAATATTTGCAACTGTCTTTTTTTCTTGATTAACAAGTATTTAAAACGATCTTATAGGCAATAAAACCCATTCAAATCAGTCACGTCACACGTCACCATTGTAAAATACAAAATGACAGAATTACTAATCCTGTTAATTCAACGTTTCTGTTGTTTTCATTATACAATATTTGTATATTCTATTTACTGTTGTTTTAATATAAATTGCTTCTTACAAATGTAAATTATAAATATAGCTATTACAATAAATGAATTAATTTTGTATCAGTTAAGGTAAAACTAAAATGCCCTCTTAATTTTATTCTTAGTCCTCTCCCCTCCTCTTCCACGGCGATCTCACACTGACGACTTTAATGCTCACCAGGTTTAGCTATAAGGACCACTCACCATCCGTCCGTCCGTCCTCCATTTCTTTCAAACGACATCTCCTCTGAAACCACTGGGCAAATACTGATGAAACTTGGCTGGGATGTTCCTTGCATAAATCACTATCAACGTTGTTTTAAAAATTCCATTAAATGCAGTACTCTGGTTGCTATGGCAATACGTAAGGAAACTTTAAAAACATTCTTCTCTGAAACAACAATGCCTTAAGCTTAGATATTTATAATGAAGAATTGCCTAGCGAACCTCAACATGAATTTTTCAAATATGATCCCCGGGTCAAAATTGACCCCGCCCAAGGGGTCACTTGATTTTACATTGGCGATTGAATAACAAGTTAGACAGATGATTTTTAGCTCGTCTGATTTCAGAAAAAAATGTCGTCGTTGTCGTTGGAGTCGGCGTTGGTTATGTTTTGCGCTTGGGTCACTTACATGGAAACTATCAAAGCTATCACTTTGAAACTTGGACAGTTTATTCATTTTAAGCCCTTCTTCACATTGTATGCTTGCTTAAGATGCTGAATGTGACCTGTTTTTGTGGTAAAAACATGATTGTTGGGGTCGATTTTGAGAATAAGACATAGCTTTTTCTTTTTTTGTTGGATTGATTTCAAATTTTCACAATACCAGTTCACCATCAAATGTACAATAAAATGAAGGAGTTTTACAAGTTACATGACCCTGTCATGTTTTTTGACTGTATTATTGCCCCTTCTTAACTTAGAAAGTTTCACACACACAATGTTTCTGTAACAGTGAATATAATGAAACCATACCTAGTTTATAGGAAGTATTTATGAATATCTTTAATTGGCTTGTGTTTTGGGTCACTTGTTACTAAAAATAGGAAAATTCTTATATATTCAATATCATCTTTAGTTACTGTTGACATGATGTAACTTTTGTTTGTAGTAAGTATTTAAAAAGACCTTTGATTTCGTTATGTTTTTACAATATCTTTAGTTGTAATTGAATAATTGTGACCAAACTAGGTGTTAAGTAAACGGATAAAATCAGATGAGCGCCCAGCACCCGCAGGCAGTGTCTTGTTGTACATGTGTTTTCTAAATATATCTAGAAAAAATTAATGAGTTGTTGCATTGGTCACGTGATGTAAAACATATGCTGCGATGAAAAATTTGTCTGACACTTTCAAAAGTATGGTACATCTATACAAAAAGTAGTGCTTATGGCGGGTTTATCTTTTTGTTTATAAACAAAATATTAGGTGTGCTGTCGCTATTCAATATACTTTGCATAATTAAAATCACAACTGTCATTATAATGAATTAATTTCGATTAACAAATTATAGGTAACGTCA
The DNA here is from genome assembly GCA_022818135.1 of Saxidomus purpurata. Classification (NCBI taxonomy): domain Eukaryota; kingdom Metazoa; phylum Mollusca; class Bivalvia; order Venerida; family Veneridae; genus Saxidomus; species Saxidomus purpurata. The sequence continues at coordinate 16,355,666 of JAFMSR010000012.1, read as the reverse complement.
AAATCAAGGTTCCACCCCTAGGTTTTCATTCCCCAAACAGACAATTATATTTTTCATTCGCAATTAGATTAAATTGTTCAGTGGCGTGCTTGTTGTCAATTCTATTCCATACAGAGCGTATATTTCTGAGGACACATAGTGCTGTGTAATTTCAATTTGTCAAAGCTGTGCTTTCATTTCCTTGTCAGACAATAATGCCGTAAACAGTTTATGCCCTTTTAATCAATGTTACCCTTGACCGAACTCGACACAAGTATTACTCAAATTTATATCAGAAAAAGCCCAAGTAGATGAAAACTGCGGTTCAGGTTTTGCGCATGACAATGTTTACTATTTTTGGACTAGTGTTGATACCTTTAGTATTTCTTGGTGATCAAGTACATGTATGCATTTATATTATTGATTAAACTGCTATTGACTTTCAAAATATGTGATATTCACTCTGAAAGTTTCTCAATTCTATAACAAACAAGGCGCAAAAACTAGTGCGAGACAGTGTTGTCAAATAACAAAGACACAATATAACATAGCTTACACATGTAAACATCATTGTGACAGAGTTCAACAAGAAAAACTGTGATACAAAGTATCACAGCGGACCAACAAAAAATAATGCCATTTAAATATTTTGGAAATTGGTGGTGATGGTTGATGTTGAGGCATGTCCCCAAAAGAACTCGAGGAAACCAATTCTAGTTGAACAAGCAAATTGACACGACATCACATCTACTAACTGACCTCAAGTATCGAAAATTTACTGTTATCAAATAATATTGATACCGTATGTCCAAGAATGCCCTACAATGTATATACCGTTCCTGGTACGTTTCAATTTTCCATTACCATTATCCGTGTTAATTTGACAAAGCTAAAAATGATGATTAAAACAGCAGAAAAAAAGTTTTAAAAAATGGGTGTCGGTGGGATTCGAACTCGTGGATTCGTAAAAGTATACTTATACAAAAGTATGTGAGCTAACGTCTCTACCAATTACACCACGATGATAAGTTTCTAACGCAGGGGAAAAAATTAGCTAAGATAATATCATATATATTTAAAAAAGCAATCGAAGAATATTCAGTCAACTGCACTTCGTTTCTATAATGCCAAAGGCTGTATAAGTGGAAAAAGCAATCATATTTTCATTTTTCTCAGCGTAGATTGTGCCTGAAATGTGAAAAGCGCTTTTCTCTATTTTTATCGGCGTAGATTGCGCCCTCTATGAAACGAACGACAACTCTTGCTTTTCCCAAAAAAATGACTGTGTCCACAGTTTTCATCTCAGAATTACCTCAATTTTTCAATGAAGAGAGACGCATATATTCGATCTAGTGTTTAAGTCTCCATGCATCTTTTACTCACCACGTATTAAATATATGATGAATTAGAGACTAAATGCTTCAGATAACGTAGCTTATGACTAGCATTAATTTTTACACTTAAGGTATTTGATTTGATTATTTAAAAAGGAACTGGAGAACAGAATCATTTTACTCCAAAATCAAAACAGTCTGGGAATTTAAATGAAATTAAAACATTGTACCTAGTTCATTTTGTGATTATTTGGTATTTGCTGACGAAAGCTTTGAATTTCTCCAAGATGATATAAAAAAATCTAAAATGTAAAATCAAATGCTAGAATCAACAAACACAAGTGAAAATCAACAAAGCAATTAAAGAAATCTATGGAAAATGTTGGCGTGTTTGGCATGACGGCACCGATACACTATAAAAGGTAAAGTAAAGTGTTTGTTTATTATAGTGTCACCCATATTTAAAGGGCCAGCCATTTCTGCATTTCTGACTTATGAGACACCTTCTTTTTTGAGCACACGTACCTCCCGAATCCTATCCTTTTTAGCTCGATTATTCGAAGAATAAGGAGACTATTGCACTCGCCCCAGCGTCGGCGTCGGCGTCGGCGTCTGCGTTGGTTAAAGTTTTTCATAAAGTCAAATATCTTGAATACTATCAAAGGTATTGACTTGAAACTCAAACTATATGTTTACCATCATGAGGATACAATCCCCATAACTCTGTTTTGATTTTTGACAGATTTATGCCCCTTTTTAACTTAGAATGTTTGGTTAAAGTTTTTTTATAAAGTCAAATATCTTGAATATATCAAGGTATTAACTTGAAACTCAAACTATATGTTTACAATCAACATTAACATGAGAAAAAAACCCCCATAACTCTGTTTTGATTTTTGACAGATTTATGCCCCTTTTTAACTTAGAATATTTGGTTAAAGTTTTTTATAAATTCAAATATCTTGAATACTATCAAAGGTATTGACTTGAAACTCAAATTTTGTGTCCACCATCAACATCTTCACCTGAAGAAACAATCCCCATAACTCTGTTTTGATTTTTGTTAGATTTATTCCCCTTTTTAACTTAGAATTTTAGTTAAAGATATCTTGAATACTATCAAAGGTATTGACTTGAAACTTAAAATGAATGTTTACTATCAACATCTTCACCAATGTTTTTGATTTTTGACATATTTATGCCCCTTTTTAACTTTTGTCACAGTTTTTACCAGACTATTATTAGAAATACTCGAAATGTCTCAATTTTGAAATGTCATAGAATAATTATGCAGCATGCAGCGGTCATGCTTTTTTAATTTTAAATATATCAAGTTTGAAACGCTACAAAGTTATTCATGATCAAATATACAAGGTCATGTATTTCTTTGAAATTATCCCCGCCCCCCTTCTCCCCCCAGTTGGCTTACAGAATCCAGAGTAAGGCTTTGCATGTAATGTACATTTACATAGGTCTTTGAACAAGTTTCATATCTTTGACCTTAATTCTTATAGACAATTACACAATACATTCTTAGACAAAAAAAAAAAGTTTACCGGCAAGCTTTCGAATAGTCGAGCGTGCTGTCATGAGACAGCTCTTGTTTTAATGCCAGGCACCAGGCAGGTAGGCATACGGTAATCATTATTTAACTAGCTGGCGGCTCTCCAACCGGCCATATCAGAACGGACCCCTGCTTGGATTCGAACCTTCGACCTCCCGCTGCCAAGGCGAATGCCTAAACCACTAGACCAAGGGAGACATTATATGATTTGGATTTTAATAGCGTTTGCAGGGCTATAATTTAGATGCGTATAATTTGATAACTACAGAAATACTTTAGAAGATGTTACACTGGAACATTTTCATTTGATGATTCGTTCTAAAAATACGTTAATTTCAGACAATTAGAAGAACCAACCGTATTTTTCACCAAGTTCTGAGAGCGAGCAACCTCAAAAATAATTTGAAACATGTCTTGTTTCACAACAGAGAACTTTCACTTCAATTTAATTTGAAAATCTATCGCACTGTAACATATTATGGTCACATTTAAACTAATGCTTTATACACAGGAGATTGGGTGATATTCGCGTTGATTTGATATTCGATATTTCCGCGAATTTCCAACGTCGCTATCATTTCACACATATATATTATTAGAGGATTCTCCGTTCGCGAACGTAGAATTACACAATTTACATTACATAAAAAAGAATGAAAAACTATTTATATTATATTAATATTCTATAAATTGATTTTCCCCCCGAACAGCCGTTATTTGTATAGGATGTCATAATGATTTTTAATAAAATATGCTCGAACGATTTACCAGTTCGTTTGTCATTTCAATCATTTTTTACAATTTTATTTTTTTCAACGGCAACTGAGAGCGAGCAGCTTTTGAACGGTAATTTACCGTCGAGCCAAGGAGTCTGTAAAAATTATCATTGTTTTATGGTAGCATTACACTTGTAACAATTCTCACTATAGGAAATTAACAAAATGATTTTATACTTGACTGAGGTCATGAGTGTGGCAGATAACTAAAATGAAAGTAAATGAGGGCTTTCTTAATAATTAGCCTCAAACTTCAGTCGCCATTTTTAGGACGTGTGCGAGAAAGTACACAAGGAAGCCTTGGAACGTACTGGATATATGTTGTTAGAGATAAAGTTTATATACTTAATACCGCTGTACATTGAGCCATATATGCTGACATATTTCATGTATTTCTTAAAGAAATACGATGCTACATTACCATACACAAGAAATTAAATCAATTCAAAATTTCCTTAAACAAGTAATAGGAAGAGTGTTTTTGCACAGAAGTGACTGATCCTTCAGACAATTATAATTATGTTCTACTTAGAAAATGTCATATTATGATTATATTATTTCACTGAGCATACGTATTTTCTATCCTTTGACATATACTGAAATGGCAATTTTCCTCTTCCTGATATGAGGTCATCAAGCATATGGTCGTCTATTGTAAACTTACTTTGCAATCAAATAAATCCTTAAAATCTGTCATACCTGACCTGTTCCGCCAGATTAATTCATGCTCGATTTGTTTTCATATGTTATGTAAATTCACATCTATATCATTCGAATATTTAGCTAACATTGAACATTAATTTGACATGCGCATATTGAACATATTGACAGCACTCAAAATCACAAACCAAATGTTATACAAAACTGATTCACTTTTATTGTTCTTGCCTGGCATTGAAATATAACCAATGTCACTTAACCTCGTCAATGTTAGTACTTTATAGCGCCTTAAATCGTCGGTGTTAGTAAATAATGGCACCTTCAATACTTTTTGCTGTAATTGTTGTTATAGTGTCAAACCCTCTACAAATCTTAGAGGAAAACGATACTTTTTACGCTTGCGTTCACAGTTATTACACATCTTTGAAAGCGTTAAAACATCTAAAGTTTCTTCTTTATCAATTAGAGTCCGATAATGACAGGTTTTTTTGCGGACAGTAAATCTGCAGCTAAAAGAAGATTTGCTACATAATCAAATACTGCATACAGAAAGTAATTAAGAATTAAAACGCGGGGTTGTTTCTAAATTTCTTTTGGCATTCTTTTTATATGCATTTTTAAATGAAAAGTACCCAAAAATAATAGAATGCTAGAATTTCATTCAGCACTTTATTATTTTACCAACAATTGACAAAGACGTTAATACGAATATAAAAGTTTCTTAGGGTGAGTTTCTTAGAGTGAGCTTGAATTTCTGGTTATACCGTCGACCGGTCTTATCAGATGTAACATAATTATGTAGGAAACATGCCAAGGTATACAGTATGTAACAGTAGTAAATAATTCCATTAGAAATACCTTCTAAAACACATAATCAGTTAGCTAAAGTGTTGTATATAAGAGTAACGTTGTATTTAAAGTCAAAATGAAATATAGTAGCTGTAAATTCGCAAAAGGATGCTATAAAGAATTCAAATGTTAATTGTAAATATCCAACATAAATTTTATAGTTGATTATGTGAAAAATAATCCGTTTTTCTGTTACAGTAGCTAACGACTTCAGTCACAGATAAGGAGCAAATAATTTTTATAGTTTGAAGTGCAAAAAATACAGATCATTGCATTTTAAGGACTTCGTTTGTCTTTCTTTTGCATAGGTACAGAAACGGTAGGATATTATATTACACAAGTAGAAAAAGTATATGTTAACTTTGGAATTATTATACACACAGAATTCGTTGGCCAGTCAAAGAGTTCCCAGACTTCTTGGGGTACGCTTATTTTCATTGCACACTTTGTATCATATTAAAGTCATGCGAGTTTTATTCCAAAAAGAAAATAATTCTGAAGCGAGTATGCAAAATATATATCAAAGAAAGTACATCGTGGATGTACGGCACAAATAAAAAGTCCAGCTAATCATGATGATAAATAACTACTCAGTTTTTCTATATTTGGCGCGTTAACAATATAAAAGTTACCACTGACGTTTCTTAAGTTCTAAAGTTTCTAAAGCGCGATCCGAACAGAAACGACCGATTGTGTTTTACTTGTATTGGAACAGGTTTGAGCACGACCCGTGGATCGGGTGGCAAAGTTAACACTCATATTACAACTCAAGACGCCGTCAGTTACTTTTACATTAGTACGCGAATTATCTGATTATAAAAATGAAAGAACACTCACTATGATCATAAAAATAACATAACATAACATAAAAATAAAGTGCCAAGAAGCTACTGGACTGCATATAAAATTTGCTGATCATTAAACATATTTTACACATATGAGATACATATATATTTCCGCGCATTTACAGATGATAGATAACCTTATCCTTCTACGCTTATCTCTCATCGCTGTCGGACTATTGTTACGTAAATTATACGCAGCCAGCACATCACATAAACATTGGAAAATGACTGTCAAAATGTTTTGGAAATAAACATAACGTGTTGTGGGCTTTTATTTTCTTAATTAGATCACTTTCTATCCATCTATAGCAGTTTTGAAGTTAAATTCGAGAAAAAGATGATTTTCATTTTTTCATCCCCATCCTGTATTTACACTTATTTCTTCTTACTTGTGTGAAAATGCGATTAAAACGGTGAGAAAATAAACTATTAAGTTAGTACATTTTATACCCTAGATTATTATTTTGATTGAAAATTACGCTACAAGCATTACAAATTACATTATTACCCAAGATTTACGTCACAATTCCAATTTCCCAAGACTCTTTGTTCAAAACGTTTTGTTAAAAGAGGTTACGACCCAACTGTTTTGAGACACACCGCATGTTTGGTGTTCAACCCGTTTACAGTTGGACGCTATGCTTCCCTCTTTGATTGTGTCTGACGGAAGAGGGGGAGGACTCTGTGATGGGCAGTTTTTAAATCCCACTGGGACGAAACTGTTTTGCTTTCTGCCCCCCGGCCCGGCGCGGGGGGCCCCTGCCCCCCCCCCCCCCCCCCGCCCCTTCCCCCCCCCCCCCCCCCCCCCCCCCCCAAAAAAGGGTGTTTCTCTTGGTGCTCTGCCTTCTGCAAAGGCATTGAGTACATATGTTTTTTGGTTCTCAAGGTTTGCTTTTTATATATTTATACACGAGCATTTTTGTGTTTTACATACCATGCCTTTTTGTTTCCATTGCGTGTGTTAGAGATTCACCTAGCAGGGATTACTTTTTATTTACACTGTCCTGTGACTTTGGAACATGATGGGGGTAGAGTGAGGTTGGGTGCGCACCATAAACCGGTTTAAGCTCCCCAGTGGTGTTTTTGCCACTGACCGTTCCAAGGCGGTGCCCCACTGTGTTCCTTTAATTGTTCGTTTTGTCCTCGTGTGTTTGCTTTGTATGCTAGTGTGTGTTGGTAGTGTATATGTGTGTGTGTGTACATGATTGTGTGTGTGTGTCGTGTGTGTGTGCGTGTGTGTGTGTGTGTGTGTGTTGGTGGTGTGCACTTCTGGGTGCTGTGGGGTTCGTTTTGGGGAGGCTGCGTTTTTGGTACGTGGCATTCCCTGTTTGATATTTTTTTTTTTTCTTGTATTACCGATACCTCTCTGATTAGTTACTTGTCAAGAAAATTTTGTCCTGTTTTGAAATATTAGGTTGAGGGTGATAACAGTTTTTTTCTGACTTTGTCGACTATTGCATTCCACTTTAGTACATGGCTACATCAGTCAATGTGCCGAGATCATAGCATTTTAACTGCAATAATGCAAAATGTGCCAATCATTGTTTACAAACATTAAAGGAAATAATGTGCGCCATAGCTTTAAATACAAAAGAAGTCAAAAAATTAATTTGTTCTAATGTTTAAGCGAAAGAATGAACCGAACGTGGTCTAAATATTGAAACATCAATTTAAACTTTATAATGACAAACATTGTATTTGAAAGTGTTCTACGAGAGGGTATTGACGTGCACATTGTTTTGATTTGCAAGTCAGCAACGAAGTTTGCTTGCTATTGCAGCATAGAGAAAAATGTATTCAATGTTATTGCTTTTAATCAAGCTGGATTAGAACTAATATATATGTTGTTTTTTCTTAATGTCTTTGTTAAGATGCTGCATGCATTGTCGAATCTATTACTCTTCTCATATTTGATAACCCATAATTGTCTAGCCGAAATAGCCTTCATCTGTAATCATTTCTATTTCAGTAGCGCCAACGTTTTAATGCCTTTTGTTTCCATTGCGTGTGTTAGAGATTCACCTAGCAGGGATTACTTTTATTTACACTGTCCTGTGACTTTGGAACATGGTGGGGGTAAGAGTGAGGTTGGGTGCGCACCATAAACCGGTTTAAGCTCCCCAGTGGTGTTTTTGCCACTGACCGTTCCAAGGCGGTGCCCCACTGTGTTCCTTTAATTGTTCGTTTTGTCCTCGTGTGTTTGCTTTGTATGCTAGTGTGTGTTGGTAGTGTATATGTGTGTGTGTACATGATTGTGTGTGTGCGTCGTGTGTGTGTGCGTGTGTGTGTGTGTGTGTGTTGGTGGTGTGCACTTCTGGGTGCTGTGGGGCTCGTTTTGGGGAGGCTGCGTTTTTGGTACGTGGCATTCCCTGTTTGATATTATTTTTGTTTTAATATGTCTGCCAGGGTCAAGCTATGAATGCGTTCATGCTTTTCCAGTAGTCACTCCATAAAAGTGTTTAAAGCAAACGTTGAAATATAAACACGCAATTCAAGCTTAGTGTTTTAGTGCAGTTTACTACTAGGCTTTAACATTCTGGTCCTTGTCTCCATTTGTTTTACGGATGAGTAAATTCCTACATAGATATTTCGTTTCAATGTTATTACTCTAGGAAAAACTATGTGCTAACCACATAATGGTTAAAAGACTCCCATCCCAACTCCACAACTCTAACTCCCCAAATATAATATTATCTTGACAACTTCTATGCCAACAATCTAGATAAAAGCTGGGTTTTTTTTTCGAAGAATACACACACATGTTTTTTCGTACGTAATCATGGTTCATTACTTACAAAAAGGCCTGAGTTTTCGTTTTATTTTCTGTTAGCAAATACTATCGGGATACAGTTAATTAAGCGCTCCAGTTTTCTAGGATTAATTTTAAAGCCCTGTTAGACCTACTGTTAAGGGGCTACTTTCTTTTTATGACTAGGTGAACTGCTCACGAACAGTTTCACGAACAAACCCATGTGTTCTTTTGTGTAAACCAGGTCAACCATCAGACAAGTGATGTCCCATTGTGGCCATTAGATAATGCAGCGAATTAATCTAAATATTATTATAAACACTGGAACCATCCATGGCTTGATAGATGTTAGTTTTGGGGATATATCTGATTCTGTCTTCTGCATTATTTATCGTGTCATATTGGTTTTAATCGGTTAAGGTTTTTCATTTTTTAACATTTTATCTATTCACTAGGCTTTCTGATGGAAAATCCACGTTTATTTTGTAAGATATCAAAGTCTATATACGTTACAGCTATAAGATCAAATTAATATCATCTAAGCCAAATTTTCAGCACAGAATTGCGAATAAGCCTGTTACAATTTATAAGTGATAAAAATCGTCTGGACATTAAAAGATAAATTTTAAACTGTTTCTGTGTTTCTGTAGTGTTTCTACACTAAATGTGTGATGCATCATGATCCTCTCAATGTATTACTGATGTACCTTACGGAACAGACAGTCATTGGATGATAAATCAGGTTAATATTACATCAGGTCATAAGAGGATTACATGACCAGATGAAAATAAAACATCATATGTAGAAGTTCAATGCAATAACTTGACGTAACTAGGTAATATTCGACTTTCTTGGAAGTATAATTTGGAAATAATTGTTTGTTTGCAACCTCGAATTGTATTCAAATACATGTAAAACAGTCTGACTTAAACTAGCCACGCCTTCGTTAAGCAAATGTAGTTTTTCTTAAGACATATGTAGGATGAAAAGACGATTTAATTATGAAACAAACACACCTGTCAGCCGTTTCAAGATTACAAAACAATTTTAAATCTGCAATCATTATGTTATGTTTTACCCAGTGCATGATGGGTAGTCCGTCCACTGCATCTATTGTATCATTTATATAATCATTTTAACAGTATCAAACTAACCCTATTCTTTCGTATTAGCAACTTTCGCGTTTTGAGTTCCAATTTTCCAACAATTTCTAATCAGAAAGTTTCAAACAAATCTATTGATGTTTTATAATCCAACATCAATTTACTTTCTTGTGGCATTACAACATTCAAATTGTTACAAGAAACGAATTGCTTAGAACAAACATCGATTTCACAGAAAGCAGTCTTTTAGAATTACCATGTAGTTCTCTCTAATTTAGGAATATTAAACATAAATCTATTTGTAGATCCATTTTCTTTCGACAAATAAGAACAATTGATTGAAGCTATATATTTCAAATGAGTTGTATTTTGTTCAAGATGTTTTCATTTCATTTGCGCTACGATTTCCCAATCAAGAATATCTGACTAATGTGAAACGTAATTTGCTACATATATCTGAGGTATACAATAAATGCATGAAGAATGTTAGTTTTAGAAATTTTATTTTTGCTGAATGTTTAAAGTGTCAAAAAGTGAGCGTTTTGGGGAAAATGTTCAAGCCAATTGGTAGTGATAATTTTATAGGATTCCCACTGAGTTTGTTGATTTTTAACAGTATTTTCATTTATACTTTAAATAGTAACATCTTTTCATCCTAATAAGCTCAGAGTTTGTGGGAAAAGGGGAGTTTTGGCAAAAGTTCGTGCAGTTTAAGTTTTATTTTACATTTGCTTGGTTTCACGACTAGTCTAGACTTTTTGTATACTTAGCTCATTAGAAATCACTCCAACACCTGTATATTGTATAAAACATGACTGAAAATAATAAAACATGGCATTTTCCTACATCCGAAATGTTTATGTAGGAATACAATGTAGAAAATTCCTCTTTTTAGATTAAATCTGGCGAATCTTTAAAGCTTGATTATAAGGTTAGATAATTATATTCATATTAAATCCATTATGGACTTTGTTATAACATTTTGATACACTCTATTACAGCTTCCTAAAAATACTTTTACTCTAACATATATTTTTAAAGACACTCTCTAAAGCTGGTGTAAAATTAATGCAAGAATAATAGAGAAGTTGCAATTATAAATACTTAACCGAAGCGTATAAGCTATACAATCCAGGCATTTAAATATTAGAAAAATACGTTGCAGTACCTTAAAACATCCAACACTCTATGTAAAGTTTTTGTTGTACAATAAAGACGTGGATAACTTTTTATGACAGGCCTCTATGTTGATAATTTGTGCTAGTAACAGTGAGTCATGTTTCGATATAATGTTATATTTCTAAGTTTTATTTATTTATCATTTTATGTTCATTATTCATGTTTGGAGAATATTATCTGCTGGATGCCTAGAAGAGAAGTGCCCTTTTTAGAGGATTTGTTGAAAGCATTCAAAGTCAGACATTGTTTTCTTTGCGCATGCGACCTTGTGAAAGTGAGTACAAATCTTTCCTGGTTTAAACGGTTAAACCAGATATACTTGGAATTTCTGCTCTTTTCGTGTATATTTCTTATAGACAACTCAGTCATTTTAGATAAAAGAACCAACCATTAATTAAAATTGTATGCTGATTACAGTGTGGTTTTTCTAACCTGCCTTTGATAAATGGAATGGAATGCGCGTTTCATTCTTTGTGTTGTTATTTTGTGGTTTAACGTTTTACCAATCGGTCATTTTCCACGTTCCAATCTCATTTTTGAAGACTGTCTCGGAAACAAAATTGAATGTTGAATATACAGCACAAGAAAACACTGGAATGATAAAATTGCCTAACTTTTATACAATACGCATGAAATTCAATCAATCAAGCCTTTTATTATTGCTGACATTTAACAAGTGTATCCTTTGATTAAAATTGATAGATTGTAACGGCCTACGTGATTACCCAAGAGTTTAGTCACAATTCCAATTTTTCCACGCAATTGTGTGACTGGTACAGATCGAATTATTTGTATTTTGTCAATATAATGTCATTTTGATTTGAATTAAGATGTCAGTGGTAATGATAGCCGCATGCAGAATACTTGCATTAACTGAATGCTATCCTTTCTAAACCTTTTTTTCATAGATATGTGTAGAAAGTTTTGATCAGTGAACACTGAAGTAGTAAATAGATGTATTGTATCAGAATAAGCATTTATATACGTATGCAATGAGGAATATTTTCTTGATATATAAAATTTAGAAAATCTTTTCCGAAATTAAAGATTAAAACAAGGTCTAGATATAAGTCTCTAACTTCAGCTATCTTAATGCAATAAATAAGCGAAATGCACATTAATTCTTTAAACTATAGGTTTAACTGTTAAACCCATAGTTTAACAACTCTTAAACCCCTAGTTTCAGGTGCCGTTTGCACATTAATTCTTAAACCGTGGTTTAAAGTCTTAAACTGTAGTTTAAAGTCTGTTAAACCCATAGTTTAAGGGACGGCCAATCAAATGAGCTGAAACTACGGTTTAAAGTGTCACGTGACTCGTTAAAACGATGTTTTACATATTTACTTTAAACTGCGGTTTAAGACATTAATCGAGGGTTTTACGCGCCAAATGCACATTAATTCTTTAAACTATGGGTTTAACTGTTAAACCCATAGTTTAACAACTCTTAAGCCCCTAGTTTCAGGTGCCGTTTGCACATTAATTCTTAAACCGTGGTTTAAAGTCTTAAACCGTAGTTTAAAGTCTGTTAAACCCATAGTAAAAGAGACAACCAATGAAATTAACTGAAACTACGGTTTAAAGTGTCACGTGACATACTACTTGACGCACTAATATAATAACGACTGATAAACGTGTTGAGAATCGGTATTTGGTAAATGTTTAATTTCACATTTTAAATTTGATTTAGTTTATACATTATAAACAGTTATTTGGACGATATCTATGATCTCTGAATGAGGTGTTTTTTTAATTCATTTATTCATTCAATACAATATTTCTTTATATATGCGTTTTAACCCATTTTTTCAAAGAAACATTGATCTGACACCCTCGTGATAAAACCAACAGTCACAAAGACTTAAAATTGCTTGTATATTTGTTATAATAAATGCAAATAACTTTGACAATCGTTCACCTAGGCCTGCCTTTAGCATGCTGTTGTAAAACATTAGAAGTATCTTGTATTAATTTGGTTGAACCATCGTTTAAACCATAACTTCTTACCTGTTCGATTATTTGACAATTTGCAATATTTCGGTTGTAATTTGGTTGGTTCTCTGTTGTCTCTTGTTGTGACACTTTAAACCTTGGTTTCAGCTAATTTGATTGGTTGTCTCTTAAACTATGGGTTTAACAGACTTTAAACTACGGTTTAAGACTTTAAACCACGGTTTAAGAATTAATGTGCAAACGGCAGATCTTACTATATGTTTAAGAGTTAAATCTAGGGTTTAACAGATTAAATGTGCATACGGCGCGTAAAACCATAGATTAATTTTTGTAATCGTGCTTATTAGGTCCACCATCCTCTAAAGAGGCTATAATCGGTACGACCCGAACCATAGATTAAAGTCTTAAACCGCAGTTTAAAGTAAATATGTGTGTAAAACATCTTTTTAACGAGTCACGTGACACTTTAAACCGTGGTTTCAGCTCATTTGATTGGTCGTCTCTTAAACTATGGGTTTAACAGACTTTAAATCCCGGTTTAAGAATAAATGTACAAACGGCACCTGAAACTAGGGGTTTAAGAGTTGTTAAACTATGGGTTTAACAGTTAAACCTATAGTTTAAAGAATTAATGTGCATTTCGCTTGCCATAGATTAAGACCTGAGAAGGTGCATCACTTTAAATCACACAGAAGTAAACATATAGTATAAATATATTTATTCTTGGATCTTAATCATAAAGTACATACATTTGGCAATTGCAAAGCTCACCTACCATTAAAATCTTTTCTATTTGTTTCTTCATTAACCAAGCCGAAATACACCGATATTCACATTAATAGTTCATCATACCTTTTCATATCTACTTTCAATTCTTTTTTTATTTGTCACTTTATTGCAAATATTAAGCGACAATAATTTAGCCATCAGTCTAGTTTTAAGGAGCGATACAGTTGCCGTTTGATTTCTTAACCGTTTTGCAGTTCGTTTGCGCGTCTTTGCAACCACCAGTTTCTTTTACTAAGCATTATATTACCAGGTATTCTAAATATTGGTGCACCAACTATGTGACCCACATACTTATAGCTTTCTAATACAATTATTCAGGCTGTGTTACTTTACATTCTAGAATATAATGAAATATATCAATGAATGTCTAAACATTTCTTCTTAGACCGTGCAAAAACTATACAATCCTTGATGCGTTGATCAATTCTATCAGAAAAGGGACAATAAAGTTAGTTTATAGACCTATAACATCGTAGACGACAAAATACATAAGCTATATACACGGGCCAATTCAATCTACTTTTACCAAACCCTTTATGTAGATAAAATGAGACCAGTTGATGGGCATTGTATGTGTAGAAATGTGTTTATTCAATCTTTTCAGAGCAGGATATTTCTTTACAAGCAACAGAATGATGCATTGATTCTCTTTACACTTATTCAGCCAGTACAAAAGACCGGCAGCAGCGTAAGTTTCACAAATACATGATTTTTATTGTTGTTATCCAAATGAAAACGTTTTGCAGCGATGACTGTAGCAAGGCTGAGACTGTTCTTTGACGAATTTACTGTCTAACACATAATTATATGACTTAGCATTAATTTATCTGTTAATTAAACTACTTATAAAGATACAAACAGTTCAACAATATAACATATGGACACGTGACTAACAGTAGTCTTCACCATGGAGATGTTTCAGTTATAAGTAAAATATTTTCTAAATATAGTATCATAATTATTAAAAAGTCTTTACGTGTAACCGATCGAGACAAATTAATTTCACAATGAAATTCTACAACAAACCAGCTATTTTTGATACTTTATATTTGAATTTTTCTATTCGGATAATAAATTATATACATGTAGTTCAGCTTATTAAGAAATAATAAGTTCTTTACTGTGCATTAAGGTGTATTAAATCACTGTTCAAAAGCGTAGTAAATAGATAACGAGCCCGTTACAGCCGGTGATCTGATTACACGCATATGAACGACTAACCGTGGTTAAATACACGTTAATTCAAAATACTGAATTTATCAATTCGATTCTAACACGAGATTGTCTTTTACAAATACCCCAAACTATTTCCAATGCTTAGCATATTTTATTACCGGTATGTAAAGCGGCATCTTCTGAATATATCTTTGTCATACGAGGGTTATTCCAAAATAGAGTGACACATTCTATATCTGGGGAAGTAATCATTGAAAAGCCACAAATAATAAGCATATGTCATATTTCTAGATTAATATTGCTCCTATATAAACCTAGGTGACTGTAATGTTACTGTTGAACTAACCGTGTCAGACACGGGCGAGCAATCAGTTAGATGAATTAACTTTATGTACCTTTCAGTGACTTAATTCTATTTCATATTTGAAATCAATTTTTTTTAATACGAATTCTAACACAAGCGGCTGTTTTTCCTATATAAACATATAGGGAAAAGCCTGTATTTTATTTTACGATAAAATACAGCACGTTTTTCCAAGGACGACGTGCCTTAAATGACGTAACGACGTACGTATGTAAACAAGCGCGTCCAATCGTATCTCGCGTTTTAAGGTAACAATGATGTACTACTACGCGTTAAATAAAGTTCGGGATTGTTTTCAAAGAAAATAACGTGTTAGAATCGAAATAATAAATTGTTCTCCCTATATTTTATCATTGAATAAAATAGTCAGTCATTTGGATGCGAAATTAAATCCCCCGTGCCACGCCACTCGTGATTTAATTACTACGCATCCAAATTCCTGACTATATTTTATTCAACGATAAAATACAGGGAGGCATTTATTATTTCTTAAATCAAAATGCTTTTAACAAGGCATGTTGAATATAAAAATGTAATTACATCTGTCCCGGCGCACAAATGTGTTGGATAATTCGAATTCCGACAAAACTCTTAGAAAATAATTCAGTTTGAAAACCATTTAGAGGTGTAATAAACTTTCAAATCCATAGATACAATTCCTTAATGAACAAAAACCTGTGCAATCGTGTCAAGATTTCAGTAATTTATCCTAATATAAATTCTAAGGTAGCTTACTAGGTGTTAATCTGTCATTCTGAGAGTAATGAAATACCTTTTAATTAAAATTTACATGGTTGACTGAGACGCCGACTGACAATTTCTGGCGGTAGACTGTCCGTCCCTTTGTTTTCGGATGTTTTTGTTGTTGTCAAGGAGATCTAGACTTATTCTAACTATTGTTACGAACAAAATGACAGAGAAAACAATCTTGTTAATATAACTTCTCAATTATTTAGGACATTGTGCAATATTTCTATATTTTTTACTATTGTCTATATACATTGTATATATATATGAACATTTTAACTTGCATATGCTGCTTAAATTAAGTTATTTACCTTTTTGCATGAAATATATTTTGAAACAAAATGAATTTATCTGAGCTTGTTCGGCATAATTTAAAAAGACGAAAATAAAGCTCCCTTTATCTTCTTATTGTAGCCTTATATGGCACATACTATCATAGGAATAATCAGTGCAGATATCATTTGTTCAGTTTGAATGTCCGCATCAGATATAAGTTAATGCTTGTTTCTTTCTCTCTCAGTGACATCTCTAACTGTTGTTGGGTGTTTAAACATTATTGTGACAATCAGAATGGGAACCATAAGAAAACGAACACAAGCCTGAAAACACCGCTTGGTTACACAAATAATCCAGAAAATAATACTTAAAAGTGGTATACAATAAAACTAACATTAAAACACAGGCTTATATAATGATACGATATAAATTTGATTATCTCTGTGGCTATTTTACTGTGAGGCATTAAGCTATGCCTGTCATTCATATAAATATAAATGTTAGTTTACATATATATAACATATGATAGGAATCTTAACACCACAGGTCAATAGTTGCTTATCTTAATTCTCTTATTTTGTGTAAATACAGAGCACAAAATTAGAGAAATGCAAGATTTCAACAGAATCTGCTTGACAGTGGATAGCTGAATATACTTTAAAAAAACAATGAACATTGAATTTGAGATATTTTTTATATTATTTTAAAAAACAAAAAAAATTTTTTTTAAAAAAAAAAAAAAAAAAAAAAAAAAAAAAAAAAAAAAAAAAAAAAAAAAAAAAAAATTTTTTTTTTTTAAAAAAAAAAAAAAAAAAAAAAAAAAAAAAAAAAAAAAAAAAAAAAAAAAAAAAAAAAAAAAAAAAAAAAAAAAAAAAAAAAAAAAAAAAAAATAAAAAAAAAAAATTTTTTTAAAAAAAAAAAAAAAAAAAAATTTTTTTTTAAAAAAAAAAAAAAAAAAAAAAAAAAAAAAAAAAAAAAAAAAAAAAATAAAAAAAAAAAAAAAAAAAAAAAAAAAAAAAAAAAAAAAAAAAAAAAAAAAAAAAAAAAAAACCCAACATCAACACCAAAAAAAAAACTAAAAAAAAAACAAATAAAAAAAAAAAAAAAAAAAAAAAAAAAAAAAAAAAAAAAAAAAAAAAAAAAAAAAAAAAAAAAAAAAAAAAAAAAAAAAAAAAAAAAAAAAAAAAAAAAAAAAAAAAAAAAAAAAAAAAAAAAAAAAAAAAAAAAAAAAAAAAAAAAAAAAAAAAAAAAAAAAAAAAAAAAAAAAAAAAAAAAAAAAAAAAAAAAAAAAAAAAAAAAAAAAAAAAAAAAAAAAAAAAAAAAAAAAAAAAAAAAAAAAAAAAAAAAAAAAAAAAAAAAAAAAAAAAAAAAAAAAAAAAAAAAAAAAAAAAAAAAAAAAAAAAAAAAAAAAAAAAAAAAAAAAAAAAAAAAAAAAAAAAAAAAAAAAAAAAAAAAAAAAAAAAAAAAAAAAAAAAAAAAAAAAAAAAAAAAAAAAAAAAAAAAAAAAAAAAAAAAAAAAAAAAAAAAAAAAAAAAAAAAAAAAAAAAAAAAAAAAAAAAAAAAAAAAAAAAAAAAATAAAAAAAAAAAAAAAAAAAAAAAAAAAAAAAAAAAAAAATTAAAAAAAAATAAAAATAAAAAAAAAAAAAAAAAAAAAAAAAAAAAAAAAAAAAAAAAAAAAAAAAAAAAAAAAAAAAAAAAAAAAAAAAAAAAAAAAAAAAACATTTTTTAATTTTTTTTCCAACCAAACCCCAAACTTATTATATACCTATAAATATTCTGTCAAAATACAGACTTTATTCAACCAATAAATACGGCCTGACAGAAAATAAATCCGTATTGTATGTACGTGTAATACGGAAAGTACGGCATCATTTGTAAGAGTGCCTTCAATTGGCCCTAAAATACAGTTGACGTTAATAACGTCGCTTTTGACTGGGCCGTTACCACTTGTTTATAGGATGACGTCAATAAAATGACGTCGCACACTACGTATATTTCACGCTAAAAAGAGTTCTTCTTCGATTTTACGCTTAAATTGTCTTTTAATTTAGTTTATTCGCGTAGACAAATGTCAAAAGGTATATAATAAAAAGGTTATTAGTATAGTAATATGATCCATAAGCCGGATTGGCTCTCGTCGAGGTCGGATCATACTCGTGCTACGCACTCGTAAGATCCGACGCACGACTCGAGCAAATCCGGCATCCTGGATCACGTTATTATACTAATAACCCTATTGTATCCACAGGGGATCAGACAGACCTGTGCATTCACACTAGGGACCTTGGTCTTTTTTTTCAAAAACAGCTACTGCATATCTATACTGTTCCAATAGGAAAATGTTAATATATGATCATGTACATACTTTATACACTTTTACACATTTAAGCATATATGGTGGTTACTGTTATACATTTAAAGTATGCATTTTTCTCTAGATTGAATAGGGTTTAATGGTTAGAATCATACAACAAAATCTCAAATTGGTATAACAATTTTAAGTTAAACATTTTAATTTCAATAATACCTTTCAATTGCGACAAAATTCACAAAAAAAGTATTCTACATTTACAAAATGTAAGGTTTTATGAAATAACTGTTGCTAACTTTACCTTTAAAGTTACATGTTAACTATTAATTTTAAAACAATAAACTTTTCATTGTAGTATAATTAACCATTTATTTATAAATATCAATAACATTTAATGTCTGATTATTGGACTAGATATCTTGTCCAATGATACCTGATCATGCAAGGTCTAACCACGGGTAATAAAACATTGAAAGCATACGTCGGGTCGCACCGATTATAGTCTCTTTAGAGGATGGTGGACCTAATAAGCAAGATTACAAACAAATACAAACAAATGAAAGCATACGACCTCTTGTGGTTTGGAAGAGGAGGTCACTCATGAATGAGTTTTCAATTCCCTTACACTCTTAAACTAAAGCATGATTTCTTCTTGTGCAGTTTAATGATTTGTTTATCTGTACTATGTTTGTGTTTGTTATTTTCAAAAATCTAAGTGCTCGAACTTGCGTGATGAAACAATTCCAATTCTCTGATCCCAAATGGCATTTTGACTTAATTCTTGTCAACAAATTGTACGTTAATTAAAAAAACAAGGTTCACTTTAAAATGCCTGGCTTGTGTTATGAGGCTTTCATTGATCAAACATATAATCATAGATTATAGACACGCAAGTTATCTATTTAAGCAACCCGATTAAACTGCTCTGTGGCATGTGTGTTGTCAATAATATTAATAGATAGCTTACTTTTTAAAGGGATACTGAGTGCTTTGTAATTTTACATGGACGAAACTCTGTATTTGTTTGTTTGTCAAGCAACAACACCGTAAACGGACAGTCATCAATATCCGTTTAACAATGTTTAATCGTTTAAAGTACAATGTAGTATTCTTGGTTTACCAATGCCGGTACAACTTACAGTCAGTGGTACACATTACTGTACATTGATAATTCCTATATACAAAGCATTCGAATCTTAAGCAAAAAACATTCAAAAACTTTAAGGTAGAAAATAGCATCTATTTAGGTTTATGCCCATGTTTTTATATACTTTTCGAACTGCAGTACCATTCTTTTAATTTATTAGTACGGTATTGCATCATTTTGCAAAATATACAAATACAAGTAGCATATACATAGATCAATGAGTAGTTCACTGGATTAGATTACGAGTTTTACCAACATAAGTAACACCCCTCTCCATAAGTCGTTTTAATATAACTAATTTTCCGACATGGTATATTTGTTTTTAGCAATATTGGTAAGATATTTTTTATACAATTTGTATTTTTTGCGATAATTAATTATGTATACATGTAACTTTATATTATAATGACTAAAACGTTTAACACTAATGTAAATGTATATAATAAAAAAAATAGTATGCTACTGTGACAAAACAAGTCTGTTACAATGACCGGAAAATATAGATAAATAGGAAACATTGATTGCTTCCATCTCATTTGATGTTTACGTGTTAAAGATTATCAAAAATCTATTTCTGTCTAAGCACCTGTCCTTTTTTGTACTTGACAGAAATTATCTGTGATTTAATCTTGAAAAGTATTGCACGGTAATGCATACAAATGTAAATTACCGCCTCACCGGAGGTTCCAATCGAGTGTGAAATTCTTCTTGTAACGGTAACATAACACTTTTAACCATAGTAAATACTCAAGGTCCGAGTTACATCAGTATGAAAATTGAAAGCTTTTCAGCGCTTCGTCCACAATGAATCTTTAATGCCTGAAAGATTAGGTAGTATTCTACGGAATCCCGTTCGTGTCACACTACTTGTCGCCCTTTGCTACACGCGACAATGCGATAATTATCGCGTTGTCGCCCTTCTCCAAACTTTATATATATACGAGATTTAGCAACCCTCGCGAGGTTTTTATGGCGATAATTATATAATTGTCTAACCAATTATCTCAAAAGATCGAGGCCCGTGAGTGTGCCAATTTAAAGCATTGTGGGAAGTAATGGATTGCTTACTATTACTTCTACCGCCTGCTAAACAATTCAGAGTGATGGCGCTATCCACTTTTTTGTAATTGGATAAAACAATACGCGAAAAATCTCCGGAAAGTTCCGAAAAAGATGTTCTCGTACCCGAGTTCCAAACGTCGCGTGACTCCTGTAATAAATCTGTTTCAACAAGCTTCTTACAGCGTCACATACGTACTCCTTAATTTCAATGTTCAGAAGTTCCCAATTCTATTTACCATTTTTTATACAACACGCTCCGGTAGAAATTTTCAAATTATCCTTCATTCAGTAACAGGAAGAAGCTTTTGTACCAAGCGTAACTAATTCTCAAGAGAATTCTATGTTCTATCTAAAATTTGTCATAACTTTATTATTCGAATGAACGAACTTATTTCCTTTACACTGAGATATGCTGAAATGGTAATTTTCCTCTTCCTGATACGATGTAATCAAGCATACAGTTGGCTATTGTAAGCATGGCTTGCAATCACGTAAATCCCTCAAAATCCTTCAGACCAAATTTTGCAAAAATATGTACTACGGAAATGGCAGCATATGATTAGTTCACGGTTGAGTTATTTCAATATGTTATGTTCATTCATTTCTTTTTCATTCGAATATTTGGCTACTATTGCAAAATTAATCCTACATGCATATAAATTAATTAAGTGTGGGTGTGTTTTACGATTAAACAGTGCTGAAAATCGCAAACAAAGAGTGTTGGTAAATTGGATTTTTTATATTTCTGTTTGCCCTAGTTTAAACCCATATATACGAAATGTTGAGCAATGGTAAACTTTTATACGTAGCCATGGTTCACACGAAAAAGAAGCTTGATGATGCAAACTAATCTAAATAGGAATTTTAGGGGAAATGTTCAGAGTAAACATATATATGTATGAGTCAATGAAATACAAAGTTAGACATTGTTCACAAATCTTATACTTTGTTAACGAAGCAATTGGTTTGAATCAGGGGTCCATAGGTTCATCTCTGCTGTACTTTCTGTTCGTAGACGACAGATACTTATTTTTACAAAATAGCGGAATTACCTTTGAGTGAATTTATTTATGTATGCAAACGACATGGCACTTGTGGAAGAGACACCGAGATATGTTCAGCATACTTTAGACTCTCTTAAATTGTACTGTGATACGTTGGTTCGGAGAGTAAATACAGAAATGGTCGCTTGTATTAAAATGAGATATAGTACTAAAACAATGCACAGGTTGAGATTGTGACAGAGTTTAATTATGTGGGAGTGGTATTTAGCTCAAATGATACGTATAATGCAAACCAAAATATGTTTCCTGGTTAAAGTTTAAAAGCATTTTTAATGTTAATACAACATTTTCTGTGTTTGATTCTTGATACTTGTGAAGTGTTTGATCATTAATACTCGTGAAGATCAATCTTTGTTCTCAATGATGAGTTTTAATTTAAAGGTTATATTGAACTTGTGATGCTAAAACATTAAGATACACCTTTGATATTCATAGAATAAGTAATTTTAGTTTTCATCTTTGATAAAATTTGTTTCAATTAAACTTATGATGAGCATCCAAAAAGGCCCACAACTACTAATAAAATACAGACTATTTGGAAGGACAGAGCGAACCCTTCGGCGTAAAAGGTCTCGTCACTTTCAAGATGTAAAGTGCGAAGTAAATCAGACAAGTGCTAATGAAACTCTTAAGAACATGCTGCCGAAATATCTGTGTTTTAGGCAGGAAGAGACACACACGCTCATAGAATGTCCTTATCTAATAATGATTATCATCATGTAATAAATTGTAAATATATCAGAAGACAATAGCGGTAAAACTAAATATGTAGGTGGCATTAGTTGCATTGGGCTCTTAAGATTGGTCGTTATATGCAGGATTTAAATAATTAAAGTCTCGTACCTTTCGACAAATGTGAGCCAATCAGAATTCTCATCACTAAATGTGTTTCTTTCTAATCCTTGCCTGCTCGAGATATAAAAAGATATAAATTAAAGTTCAAATACAGATGATTATTAAAGCATGGTCGGGCTGAATTTCTAAAACGGATTTGGTCATTTGACGAGTCAATCAAAATCTAGATTCAGGCTTATTTATTCAAAACTAACCAAAAATGTTTAGGATTATTTTTGTGTATTTCTGATTTATTTAAAAGCAAAGACAACATTGCTCAAAACTATTAAAATAATTGCCGGTTTCAAGAATAATCTTGATATATCTACAAGACAAAGAATGTAGGCATAACATACTTGTGAAATAAATATATACTTTTTCTGCTTAAGTTAAATAAACTTGCTTTTGACCTACTTTTTGGACCAATCAAATGTTACGAATAGAAGCGCAGTGAATGGGAATTGTATACGACCCTCTTCTTAAAACAGACTGTCATTCACGGTTTAGGTGTATACAGTTTCGGCCTGTTTGACGAATTAATACCTTGCTGTATACGATATTCTTGAAAAAGAATATCTGGATTGGAGAATATGGCTCTCTTGTATCTTATCCGGCTCTCAGGTATCTTATCCGGCTCTCGTGTATCTTATCCGGCTCTCATGTATCTTATTCGGCTCTCATGTATCTTATTCGGCTCTCTGATATCTTATTTGGCTCTCAGGTATCTTATTCGGCTCTCATGTATCTTATCCGGCTCTCATGTATCTTATTCGGCTCTCAGGTATCTTATTCGGCTCTCAGGTATCTTATTCGGCTTTCAGGTATCTTATTCGGCTCTCAGGTATCTTATCCGGCTCTCAGGTATCTTATTCGGCTCTCAGGTATCTTATCCGGCTCTCATGTTTCTTATTCGGCTCTCAGGTATCTTATTCGGCTCTCAGGTATCTTAGCCGACTCTCAGGTATCTTATTCGGCTCTCAGGTATCTTATTCGGCTCTCAGGTATCTTATCCGGCTCTCAGTTATCTTATTCGGCTCAACACCGGTTATCTTTTTGTCTCGTTTAAATAAATCAAAGGAATAGAAATGTCCTGTTATGTTTATTTCGGGGCTGAAAGGTCGCATGTGATATCAACGTTCAAACCGTTAACATCAAAACATATTTAATACGGTTCCCTGTATTTTTTCGAAGTCGAATTGAGTTGATGTACTCACTTTCATATTAAAAAGGTCTTGATAATAAGACCACCTCAGAAATAAGATTACTGTTCTTGCATTTTACAATACGTTTTAG
The DNA here is from genome assembly GCA_022818135.1 of Saxidomus purpurata. Taxonomy (NCBI): domain Eukaryota; kingdom Metazoa; phylum Mollusca; class Bivalvia; order Venerida; family Veneridae; genus Saxidomus; species Saxidomus purpurata. The sequence continues at coordinate 16,331,610 of JAFMSR010000012.1, read as the reverse complement.
ACGTCTAGTCAAACTCATAGATTTCGCAATATTACCAGGCTACTACGCATTCAACAAACTTAGTTATGAACCAACCAATCGCTGTGTATTTCCTCGTTTGAGGTTTTCCACCGTAGTGAAATATGCATGTCTCATCTGGAAGATTAAAATGAAACAAAGACTGTCGGGATTTTTTAGTTTCCCAGACAATGCATGATCTGTCTTCGTAATTATCTGCATATATCAGTATGTATTAGTTTTTGCAAATTACGTCGGACAGTTAAAAAGATCTAAAACATACAATTTCCGATTGATCCGGGAAATTAAACAGCAAATCTAGTACAAAAAAAATCCATATTCATCAAACCGACAGGGTTACAATGCCATTTTTGTAACGTTACTTGTTGTTGTGTCTTCCTTAGATAAGTACGGTAACTGGTAATGCGTAAAGATTGCAAAATGTACCGTTTCCTCTTCTTATCTGAATTCTAGATTTTTCTAGTTTTTTTCCGCAAGCTAGATAATGAATGCAATTCAGAATAGATAGAAGGCTTGGAGTCAAACATATCGAAACTTAATATGTCTGATACAAATCTTCTATCCTACAAAAATGTGCATGCATGCAAAGTACCTTCCTGTGGTTATTATAAAGCTATCCCGTCGATTCCATTATCATTAGAAATGAAGAATTTGTTATCATTTATCCTACCATATCTACAATGTTGCAATCAATACAGCGGTTTTGCGTTATTAAGAAATTACTTTTATTTCTTTCATTTCCATCAACGATTATACTATTCTTGTAACTATTGATTGTACCCAAAGGTTATGCTTTCAACCGTCTATTCATTATTTTGGAACTAGTTGCATCAGAGCAAGCACGATTTTTTAAGGAATTCATAACATTTTAAAGCATCGTATATCTCATTTATTATCATTGACATAGCTTTAGCTTTGTCTACGGTATGCTAATGCCGAATCACAAAAGTATCAAAATGGATTAAATGTATTGAGCGTTTTCTAATGTAGGGTGTTACTTTAAAATGTTGCTCCAACCAGTAAAAGAAATTAACCAATTAAAGCCTTGGCTCGGGCTCGTGAATATGTAAAATGCCTTTAAAGGACCAAGAGTAAAATCAAAAGCTCAAACGTCAAATAATGTAATCCATATGGCATTTTCATTCTCAGGAATCAGCGTTATCGTCTGCCAACATACGGAACAATTGCTATACGAATCGCATAATGACGCTAAATCTTGCCTAGTTTTTGCCTATTTTATAGAACTAATATCCATGTATTCGTCCTTTAAACGGAATCAGATGTAAGTAATATATTGGAATAACTAGTGGTCATGATTTAATAATGTCTTAGAAAGATTAAAGAAATCTGATATTTGAAGGAAACTGCAAATACTTAATTATAAAACACAAATGAAAATTAAGACATATAGCTTTATACCTTTCATATTTGTTGAAGAAATAAGTAATTGTTCATACGTGTAACTACAATGTAAATTATAATAGGTCTTAGGAAACTGCTATGTTGTACAGAAAAATGTGGGAAACGTGGATATGTAGAGATACAAGTACCGATGAGATATGTTGACCGATTGTTTTTTAACATTAAAAAGAAGGCTCTTTCCTGTTTCTGTGGTCTGTTTACATATTTGTTTTGGCTTATAGAGAGTGAACCGTGTTTAGGGTAATCTAAACATTCATATTTTTACCTGGGACATCAGTCACTTACTATATAGCTAGAAACCTTTAGAGTCACTCATATTAAGGCACTATAAAGAATGTTCTAGTGTTGCTGTGTTTTGGTGTCTGTTTAAGTTCGCTCTAAGTGGTATGATCTGGTGAAGATATGCTTTGTCTATGAATTATGTCGTCAGTCTACTTGTATATATAAAAACGGTCATGTTAACATATTCCAGAACAGTGTTTATCATATTTTGTATTTGGATATTTTTTGTTTGGATATTTTGTACGACAGAACACGTGGCTTGATCAGGTTAATGTTGTTCACAAGCAATCTAAAGGATTTCTAAACCGTTGTCCAGATTAATGTCTCTCAAATATAACACGTTTTATGGTTTGATACAGGCTATCGCTCTAAGTGATCCACCGGTATTAACTCTACAAAATGATGGAGACAAAAATGTACGATTCCAAGACAGTACAACACAGCAGCTGATGATGTTGTATTAATACCCCCCCCCCGCAAAAAAAAAAATAATAATAAATAAAAGAGGAATACTTTTATGAGGGTGGTATGTCTGGGTAATTATCAGCTTCGCTTGTGCATATTTCATATCACCATCGGCCATTGCTTTTCATAAGAAGTTATGTTTTAAAACAGAACATTTGTCTATCATTTACAACAGACATCATATTAATATTAGTACACTAAGCAAGATATTTGTAGGATAATAATAAACACTTCCGTGTACTTATAATAGATATTATTGGAAGACCCTATCGGAGGGCTCGAGGATTCCTAAAACACGACTAAGCTCACTTTCGTGTAAGAATTAATGTTTGCCCATCCTCCGGAAGATATTATGCACTGTCTTTTATTGTAAAATAAGACCTTTACAACCAAGAAGTCTGCCTGTCATTATAACCTATTCAATCACGAAATATAAAGGAAAGTATGTCTTTTCACTGTAACTTGCCATTAATGAACTGGAATAAGAAATCGGAAGATGTCGCTAACATCTGACCTTGATTTCATTTACTTCCTTCCTTTCAGAACGTAATTATTTGACGTGTATATATAGTGCAATGACTCTTAAAGGCTTGTTTCTACATCCGGTCCAGACGCATACATCACCGTGTAATTAAAGCAATTACAAATGATGGTTGCTGTATTTTTCATCCTCGACGAAGGTGTAATTTAGAGCGAGTAATAAATAAAAGCAAGGTTATGTGGGTGGAGAAAGGAACAAAAAAAGTTCATGACGAATGTGGAAATTTTAATTCCTGTCTAAAAAGTTCAATGGAATTCCGCGCTCTAAGTAATGAATTGCACACGTGTGTTTTCAAGAAAATAATATCAGTGTCAACATCGCCGTAACTGCAAACCCGAATAAGCTATATACATTTGTATTACATTTATTTTTGTATACTATACTATTCAATATTTGCAATGAGCAACCTCTTGAACCAAAGTTCTAGGTTTTAACAACAGCATTGTGTCCGTCGAAGTGTATTGTCGTCAATTTTCCGTCTCCTGTTCAAATAGTGAAGTTTCAGATCTTCTAATATGGGTTACCGTGCTTATGATCTTGTGATCTGTTGTTTAAACGATTATGCATCAACTACCACTTACAGGATATGTTCTATACAAATCATTTACGCTGTTACCTAAGATTTTTTGTACTTTCCTCTTATTGAAGTGCAAGAGGCCACATATAAAGTCGTTACCTTTGACATGAAAGCCGATCTAGTCATAGCAAACACTAATGCCTTCGGAAATCTTAGCATACAAAGGGATTTAGCCTTTGTTAGACGTTGTAAGGACACATCAATAAGCGCAAAATAGAATCTAGCTCAGGCTTTAAGAATCATTACCGGAGCAATGCGTAAACACCCAGCTTAGTCAATGTAAGAAGTCAATGCATTCCACAAGGATGCAAACCGTCATAAAATCAAGAAACAGTTTTACCAGTCAACCTTATTAAACTACCGGAACCATGCAGAAACATCAGTATCTGCATTATGGTGCCTGGATTCAGGAGAGAAACTTATCTATGCGTAAACAGACGCTATATTAATGCTAGAATGTGGATGGTTGCTATTTCACCATACACACAACTGATTGACTCGAGACAGTGAGCATACTTTTACATAGGCAATGTAATATAAGAGGTAATAAGAACAATTGAAGAGTTGTAATTGGACTGTCATCAAGTGGTCAGTCTTAATCAGTTTATTCAGACTTTGCATGGAAAACAAACTACTTAACACTTATATTCATTAAACTTGATTATGCTTTCATCACCAAAATGCTCGTGTGGTACTTTTTTCACAAAACAGTCAAACATTTACTGCTGGTATGACCATGAAATGAATATTCAAGGAAAAAGTGCGACCAGACTTTGCAATCGAAGAAAAAAGATACAGCTTGAAAGATTGTTTAAATTATTTTTTAAAATATCTTATAGCGCAGGCAATATTTTAGTTATTTTGAAAGCTATCACCAGTCCGGACTTGTTTTATCAGCATAATTACAATAATTGCGTACACGTTTACCATCTGGTGCACCATTTGCCTCTAATAAACTATAATATTCACGACTTTCTTTGAACGTAACAAACCTGTTAATCATATAACTTTCTGTTTTTTTCACAAGACTTAAACTAAAAACTACAAATTGGATTAAACTGGATACAGACAGTATCACACATTTATTTGATAACGAATTAATTATTTTTTCCTTTTGTTTCTATTAATAATACTTTGAACTTAGCTGTAAGATCACATATACATGGTATGCAGTGTATTACATTGCTAAAACAGTGGGTAATTTTATTATGCAAAGATTTTGACCTAAACTGTATCAGCAGGCAGTGGTCTGATTAAATGATGATACGATATCCTTAAGACACATACCCATGTACTAAACTACAAATGGATCGAAATGACTTTAGATGTCATACAAACATGTAATCATATATAGTAAACAAAAGTTAAGATATATATATCTGTTGGATATCCGACACATTCCGTTACCGAACAGATCATGAACATGCTGACTGAATACTTTGGCATATTTTCCATCCGTGCCTGAACGATTTCGGTGTATTTTTCAATCAGCGTGCATCTGATGAAAAATAGTATATTTACGATCAATGTGCTGACAAAAGTTTTGGACTAGCTTTGATGTATCTTGATTTAATATTATAACTAACTGACACTGGAGTGTGTGCGCACAAATCATATGTCTTTTGACACCAAATATTTTGGTTCCGAAACTGAACAAACCTATTTCCCATCAACTACAGAAGTGGTCCACGTGGATTTATTTTTACCATTTAATACAGTTAATGACACTTTTTTATATTTAAATGCGTCAATCAAATTGGCCGTCTTCGAATGATTTAAATCTATTTTTATTGTCATTTCGCTTCGAAATAACTATGACAATATACAGGAAATGGATGAACATGTATATTAATAATGATAAAATTCAACCATTAAACTACAGGATTAATCAGCGACAGAACTTCGATCCTTCGTATTCATATATATGCTACTTTTTAATCAAACGACCATCAGGTATACTTTAAAGTAAACCATCTTTAGACTTTAGTTTTGTGTTGTGCAAAGTTGCATTACTCATCCAGGAAGTGAGCATATGGCAAAGGTAATTATATTAACAACAAAATAACATAACAATTAGTTGGTTAATTCAAAAGACTTCCGGCCTAAACACATCAATTATCATTAAAACGCAATAACACATTTTTGCATCCTTTTGTTGGTTTGTTATCGTGTCAGTTCATCTGCCTTTAATGAGCCTAATGTCTAGTATTTAGTATTTATAGCTGTTTGGCATGATTGGATTGCCTGTGAACATGCACCACGTTCCAGTCTTAATTAACATAAAGATTGCGTGTTAACTTGAAAGACAATACAGTACCTGTGATACAGTGTTACTTTACAGACTGAAAAGGTTTACCGTAACAGTTACTGTTAAAGTCCCAAGATCTCTTTGAATTTACTGATATTGATAAATCTATATATTGACAGGATAATGATAGAGCCATGTCCTATTCACTCTAAAACAATGTTGACATATTCATTTCTTTTTATTCAAATCGTTTCTTGACGAAACAAATTAACAGAAATATTTTCTTAGTTTTTGCAATATCAATGAAAAAATACTTCTCTGTATTTCGAACATGCACATGTACATTGATTAAAAAAGTTAGGAATGTTTTTGGTACAAATAAATGTCATTTCCGCCGGTTAGACATTTTTCTTGTTAAAATAAAAGCTACTTGTTATTGTGATCCTGGTACTTTAAATAAAGATATATTTCAACATGTCTTTACCTGTCATCTTAAAGGGACATGTACATACATACATGTATATTACCCTTTAGATGACCATGTTGCACACAAAGGTGAAATACTGACTTGTAATAGTTAGTTACTTCTTTTATTGGGAGATAGAAATGAGGATTATTCTCACAAAGTCAATGGATTGATAACCTAGGATTTATAAAAACTAATCATTATCCTCAATAGAAATGTACGGAAGCACAGAGGTGACATGTGGGAATTTTTTTTATATTATCACGTGGCCACGTGATAAAAAAAAAGAAAAACGAAAAACAAACGTTATCGCGTGGCCACGTGATAAAAAAGAAAAAGAAAACAAACGTTATCCTCCAATCCACGTAAAAGAAAAACGAAAAACAAAGACGCGTGCCCACGTGAAAAAAAAGAAAACGAAAACAAAGTACGGGCCACGTGAAAAAAAAGAAAAACGAGAAACTAAAGTTATCACGTGGCCAGTGATAAAAAAAGAAAACGAAAACTAAAGTTATCACGTGGCCACGTGATAAAAAAAAAAAAACGAAAACAAACGTGCGGGCCACGCGATAAAAAAAACAAAACAAAACGCGAATACTTTAGTTTCCCCCCCCCTTTTTTTTTTTATTATCGCGTGGCCCGCGTCGTTTAGTTCGTTTTCTTTCCCCCCCCCCCCCCCCCCCCCCCCCTTATTATCACGTGGCCACTGATCTTAGTTTTTCTTTTTTCTTTTTTATTATCGCGTGGCCACGTGATAGCGTTTGTTTTTCGTTTTTTTTTTTTATCCGTGGCCACTGATCTTTAGTTTTTCGTTTTTTCTTTTTTTTTATCCTGGCCACGTGATCTTTAGTTTTTCGTTTTTCTTTTTTTTATCGCGTGGCCACTGATAGCTTTAGTTTTTCTTTTTTTTTTTTTTTATCACGTGGCCACTGAACTTTGTTTTTCTTTTTTCTTTTTTTTATCACCCACTAAAAAAATATTCCCACATGTCACCTCGCTCGTAGAAATGACACTGTTAAATAGATTAATATGTTTCAAATTGAATTATACTATGATGTATTTATTTTTGAAAATATGAATAACTGCAATTAATTATTTCAATTTCCTGAAACTAACTTAACTGATTGAAATCATGTATTATGTACAAAGATAGCAACTTATTTTTATTATGGCCATTCAGGAATTGGAAGCAAATTGTTCTTGTTTTGATATGCCAAGACAAACTCATATTAAACCTTCGATTTAGTAAAGTATCTATTTATACCACCTATTTTTGTGTTCTAGAAATGATAAAAAGGACTTCGATTGTCATGTCGTTCCTTAAACACAGAGTGATTGAAAACCCGCTTTATTCTCAATATTGCAGAACCATATGCATCCCAGTAAAAGAATGAAATCAGAAAATGAAAGTACATCAAGAAAAGTAATCTAACATTTATTAAAATAGGCGATATGTACGTAAATCTTATATTAAAAAATCGTTTAAAATTACCATACTTCAAACCCAGTTTACAGACCCAGAATATTAAGCAAATATGTTTTTGTTCTAACGAAACGACAAATCTGTGTTTTGAAACCTTCTTACGTTTTGCTTCATTGTATCACAATTATTTTTAAATCAGATGAGATATTGTGACCTCTGGTTAAAACGAATTGATAGCACTGTAATTAGACGCCGATGTTCAGTTTTATAACACGATTGTCTCAACCTTTACTGGAATTTCTCACAGAAAATCCATTATTACGATATAATAATTATGTTTGTTCTCGGGTTTCTCGTCCTCTAAAGGCATACATGCCAGACATAACTTCCGAGAGAAACATAATGCAATTATTTAATATCAATTTCACCATAATCTTTAACTGAATTTTGTGTAATGAATTTCCAAAAGCAACTAGAAATAACTCAAATTCATTATTATGTTTGTCGACTAATTTCAGCAGCGCCAATATATATTACTTAGACCGACATATCAAATGTGTGCCACCTTATTTAGGGGTAGCAATTCCGGTCACATACTGCTTATCACTGCTCTTTTCACTTCTCAGTTATTCAACACAGGTATATTATGAAAATAAAACATTTTCTTATAAATTATCATAAATGCTTTGGGTGTTATTTACTTCTTTTTACTGTATTGCAATATATTTTACGGACCATATTCAAGCCAACAGATTGCTGCTGTCAACAATATATGATACTGCAGTGTAAATATTTGAAGTTTTTCCATTTACCATGCTGAGTGTGACTGACATGTTCAACAAATTATCTCCAAATCGACAAAAATTGCAGAGTAAATTGAAAAACAGTCTCAACAATATATCATAATATATCAATAAGTCTGGACAGATATTGCCCGACCTATAGTTGATAAAATATGGAAAAAAATTGTGGAAAATACCAAAATTCTAGTTGGAATGGATGTCAACATTAGTCACGTGATCAACCGCGTTGAAAGTTGTCCTATGAGCGTAACATCATTGTAGGAAACATTATAGCCACCTTAACTCTGTTTCGCCTGATTTCAATTGCACTTCACTTTAAGACCTTTTACCCTTGTCAAAAGTCAATGAAAAGGCATGCTGCGAAAACTTATAATCTAAGTGAATGTTTCAGCTACGTAAAGCCAGATTTCCAAGATGCCCTACACATTTGATTGGAAAATTCTCGAAATTCATAAGATAAGCCTTAGTTCAGCATCAAATGATGCATGATATAATATATGATATAATACTTAATTATATGCAAAAACACCCAAGAAATTACGTTAAATTAATATCTGTAACACTTAAAAGTTTAAGTTCACAATCGTAGATTATTTGCTGTTACTAAGATAACGTCTAAATTTAACAACATGGAATTATTTTTGTAACATTGACCTTCAAACACATCGTGATAAATTTAGTAAAATAAAATAATTAGCTCTGTGTAGAATCTTATCTATTTTCGATTCGAGACTGTTGAATTGAACTGTAATTGAATTAAATTTGTGCTCCCTTGCATATAAAAGTTTCCCCCGCTTATATTAGGAAATCAATTACTAGCTAATGGTAACACGATAAATAAAAGCGGTATATTGCATTTGATCTAGCGAGAAGTCCATGGTTTACAGAAACTAGAATTTCAAAGAGATAAAAGGATTCATTATAATTATGTACCTTTATAAACATAGCTAACAGAGGTCTTATTACACTGGTAAATTGAAAGAATTCCTTTTATTCAAATAAATGTATTTTACAACGGGATCGTAATGAATTTCAGTCGTCATACGTACAAAAAGTTAACAACAGTTTAGATATCTAATGGACTGAAACAGATCCTTCAGAAACTAAGCATATACCCAATATTCTATCTATGTTGACTGAAGATTTCGGTATATCTATCTATCTTTGTGCTGAAAGATTACAGTCTTTTTTCATGAATATGCCGTTGGTAAGATGTAACGTATTTTCCATCAATGTGCTGAAGGAAGATTTAGAAGTCCTGTTTAATTGGACGATTTTCACAAAAGTAATTTGAGAATTTTTCAAAGACGACAGCTTATGAGTATGAGCTCGTTTGTCTATGACGGGATAGCGTATGTTAAAGGTCCATTACTAAGACCAAATTGAATTTTCTGGAATTGTCTGGAAATACATTTTAAAACTGGCTTCTATAACTTTGCAATAGCCGTGAAGTATTTCCCTGTTTGAAATACTGCTGCAGAAAAACGAGTGAATGTTTTTGTCTTTCCTTAGATTGACCTGGGTGTTTTTTTGTAATATTTTCGCTTTATTGCATGTTAAATTAAGAAATAATCTATGGCTTGGAGTGCTTTATCGAAATTGAAGCATTCCCCGGAGGTGATGTGCTTGGCGGAATAATTCACGAGGGCGAAGCCCGAGTGAATTATTACGCAGGCACATTTCATACGGGAAATGCTTCAATTTCGATAAAGCACTCCAAGCCATTGATTATTTCGATTCTTATAAGCCGAATTCATGAAAACTATCGTAAGTATTACGGACCTTTTTTCAGTTCGGCGGTAATGTGTAAAAATGGCATAAATAGTGGCTGTTGGAATTCACTCCCATATTCGGGCAACCGTGAAAGATATCATACATAGTTATATTACACAAATTTATTTCAGTTTTATCATCTTATACATAGAATATATAAAATACCTGACTGTGACATTATGCAGAAGACGTCAGATTTTAGAACCTTACGAAGACAATCGATTTAAATGCCGTATCGCTAAACTGAGATGTACAACGTTTGAACGTGGAGTAATGACGTCAGTGTGATGACGTAAACGTTTTCATTCATTGTTTTGTCACCCTGAATCAAAACACTGCGTGACGGTTAATCCTGATTTTTCTTGGCCTTTGTAAAGAAAAACAAGGTGAAAGCATTCTAATGCTTAACTGTAGCAACCAAAAATAATAACTATTTAGGTTCTTTATCACAACTATTTCGTGCGACTGATGTATTTATACAGATATTATTTCTATTTCTATATTTCATTTTTCTGCGCGGGAGTAAATTAGAAAAGTCGAAAGGAGCTTATTTCATGTCCGAAACACCGCCTACTTTTCCGAGTGCTTTAATAATATCAAAGCACTCGAATTGACTATAGAAATATACCATGCGCGTATTAGAATATACGTTGCATATCATTGGAAGTGACATTCTTTCAACTATAATTAAGAATATGCGTGCTTATTCATGTACAACCTATTTACAATCTCTTTCTTTGAGATTTCTTGAAAATTACAAAGCCATTTGAAAACTGGAAAACCTGTTTCGCTTTTGAAAATATAAAATATAAATCATTAATTCTTTTGTTAAACTTAAATTTTCAACACAATATGGTCACATTCAATACAGTATGGTCACATTCAACACAATATGGTCACATTCAATACAGTATGGTCACATTCAACACAATATATTCTCCTTCTATTTATTTTTTTCCCCCCCCCCCCACAATTTTCCCCCCACCCCCCCCCCCCCTTATTTTCCCTCCTGATAAGACGCCCGTTACAATTCCAGATTTAAAAGAAAATTTGATTTAGTCTTAGAAATGGACCTTTAAATCTTCAATGCAGTAAAGTGTCTATTTATGCTGTCATTTGAATTCATAAATAATTGACTTTTGACAACACGAAAAATTCATCAAATGTTCACAAACGTTTCCGTGGATGTGATTGGATATATGTGTAGTTCTTAAGAAACAGAAACAGAGTGACTCCCATTAAAAGCTGTTTTGTCCTCGATTTTTTTTGTAAAGGCATCAGATTGGAAAATGAACATACACGAAAAGAGAAGTATTCTGAAATTTACGAAAATAGGCGATATGTAGGTCATATATTAAAAGTAAGAGCTAGAATGTTTTAAATAGCCAAGATTATTAAGCAAATGGTGATATTCCTTTACAACCCTTTGTTAAGTATTTGTTCTAACGAAACGACAAATCTGTGCTTTCGCTGTGTGTTGAAAACATTTAATGCTTCCTTAATTATTTCACAAATTGGAATCAGATGAGATAATGTTACCTCTGGGTACAACGACATTGGTAAGACCTTTATTTGGCGCCAATGTTCAGTTTTATAATACGATCTGGAGAACTTCACTCAGAAAATCTATTATTACAATATTACGTTTTTTCTAGAGTTTTTAAGTTCCTCTGTTTTGTAGACATACATCAAACATATGTCTTCAGGAAGCAACATAATGTAATTCGATTATATTAATTGAACCGCTATATTTAGTTAATTAAGGTCTATATAAAGAACTTTCTAAAGGAAATAAAAATAACTGAACCTCTTCCTTTTAAGCCGTGCGATTATGTATTGTTTAGACCAACACGGCTAATGTTTTGAGCACAATTGAAACTACCATTCTTTTGAGATTTTATTCTGTCAGTTTATTCAAAATAAATACAACTAGGAATCTGATTATACCGTCAATGTTTAGCCCATTTCTAGTAATACATTTGGTCACAAGCTATCAAATAGAAGGCCGAGGGCCAATACGACTGCCCGAGGACAAATAACAAGGCCAATATGAAATCACTTGATTAATGATAATTTTATTATTCAACTTTACATATGGCTAAATAAACAAGAATATTAAGAGATTTAACATGTTCATGAGTTTGGATAGGAAATCCCACCAAGGGGTTGAGATACGTCACAAAATGAGGCTCGCCGAGTTTTTTGGGACGTATCTCAAACCCGAGTGGATTCCCTTATCCACAACCTCATGGACATGGTAGTTTTTTTTTCCACCGTTTGAATCGCATTTTCACACAAGTAAGAAGAAATAAATTACAGGAGGGGGAAAAAAATGAAAATCAACTTTTTTCTCGAATTTTACTTCAAAACTGTTATGAATGGATAGAAAAAGATCTAACTAAGAAAATTGAATACCCATAACCCTATGTTTATTTCAGAAATAAAAATTTTACAGTCATTTTTCGATATCAGCATGAGTCTAAAAACAAAATGGCTCGTTTAAAAATCTAACGGAAGTGACTTCTCCGTATTGGCCCTCTCTTTTAAACCAATCGGGCTTGAATTCCATATTGGCCTTGCTTTTCTCATGGCCCTGCTTTTCTCATATTGGCTCAGTTATGCTTTGTATTAGCTCTACCTGTTTCATATCATGTGTGCAATTGATCTAATATTGTAAAGTTGAATAATAATGTGAGATATTCTCCTCCTGTTTTCATAACGTAAGCATAAAGCAAGCGTAACAATGTTCGAAAAATGTCACGAAATCGTAATTACGGGCATCCGTATCCTCGTTTTGTATGCTTTGAATTGTGTGTATTTAAAGACCTATTACCGTAATCAAGAATCGATGAAAAGGCAAATTGCTGCAAACAGCTGCTTGAAACCAGATTTGCAAGATGCCAGAAACTCTTCATTGGAAAATCCTTTTATGCAATATTAATTGCATTACAAAAACACAATTCAGTCATTCTGAATCACTAAATGCATAAAGTAAGCTTTAGTACAGCATCAACAGAAACAGAACTACATAATCTAGAAAAATAATAGTTCTATTTCTAAACCGTATGTATTATAATATATTAAATGACTAGAAAAATAAACAGTTCTTATACTGAACATTATGTATCAGAATATGCTAAACAATCCAGAAAATTGGTATTGGAGAGAATAATGTTTTATAAAGAAGTTATACATTATGTTAAAACTAAGATATTTGAGAATTGAGAAAGCTACATAGATTGCTTAATGTTTTGTCTGAAGTCAATTCACATAAATAGATGCCACAACAGTGCTGCTTTCGTCATATATATAAAAGCACCCTTATGCCCACCTTCATTTTAAAGGGTAAATGACAAGATGATGATAGCCATATGATGCGGCAGTTAATGCCAAAACCTGTAATAAGCAATAAGGTGTGAAAAATATTTTGATTTGATTGTTGATTGATGACACAAAAGTTTCACAGCATGTCCCCAGCATGAATATATTTCTTAAGAAGCATTGTTGTTTTTCATCTTCCGTAATTCATTCCATCTTTAACCCACAGTGGGTTAAAGTTATAGAACAAAATACATGTAAATCTAGTACAATACAATGTTGTTTTTCGCAACGCAAGATCTGTTCAGATGGAGTTTGTCAATTTAGCTCTCTTCAAACTAGCGATTTTTATCTAAAGTTTGGTCCATGGTTACTTTACACTACGCTATATATATTTGTTTATGTTCTGTTGTAGTCAAATCATATATTTATTTATGATAAATAAATATATTAACACATAACAAGTCATTTTCCCACCGTCAAACAAAAAACAATATCAAGATTATTTTTAAGCCCAAACTTCAGTTCAAGAGTAATAGCATGACTAGACCCCTGCCAAGTTAAAACGAAATCAGTCAAGCCGTCTTTTACGACAAGCGCATAAAACAATTGGAAATTAATTATCGTATCAGTATTGGTAGCCATATAACAAAATATCAACAATTATGTCAACTAGATTGTCGCAGGTTATGAGATATATTTATATACTTACTTAGTACTGTCCTATCATTGGTTTATACTAATTTATCTATTCTCGATTGTGAAACAAGTTCTTGCAATATTTATTAGTCACTCTCGAAATTCACTCAAGATGGAATCAACCTCGAAGAGAGGCAGAGAAAGAATGGGAGAGAAGGGGGGAGTGAGAGGCAATGTGGAATTATTCTGTCTTATTTAAGACACTGCACATGTAGTCGTAAATGGCACTAGTGTGCTCGGACAAATGACCCTCCGATCATAAAGTATCTAATATTGTTATTGTAAGGTCAAATATATAGTATTTTACAAATAAATCTCGGGTTCGTATTGCAGACGATGTGACCTACGAAGCTTTAACAACGCGCCATTGCTTTTCACCAATTTGCAAATAAATTAGTAATTCCATTTGCTTTCACACATATACTAGTATTTAGTTAAAATATAGGTCATTTAAAGGGTGATTACAATTAAGATCTTCATTCAAGCAAGCTAAATGATGGTTGTTTCGTCTTCTGCATTTCTTTTTCTGTATTTTCTCTGCAATATAGCCGATCCAAGATCAAAACATGATATAGATTTTAGAGAGCGATATCAAACAAGATTACTATCAAAGCACTGACGGTACTGGTGAGACATTTGTGTTGGCATCAGGCAAGCATTATTGATATGTACAACTCCAAGTAAAAGACTGAAATGTTCAACTCCAAGTGATATGCTAACTACCAAGACGTGAAAATGTTCCCAAAAGTCTAAGACGTGATAATGTTCACTTTTGTGAAATTCTGTTCAACAACTAAATGGGCTTTAAAATGCTCAATTACAAACATCAACTAAGCAGCTGTCTTAATTTCAACTCTATCTTTATTTCAGTTTCGACAAATACATCAATTTGTTTTCCAATTTCGGTTATTTGAAACCTGAATACCCCTCGTAAATCCATAAGATACGATTTGCAAAACAAAAAAAAGTCAATTCGGAGAGCAATATGGACAGTGTTACTCATTCATCCAGCAATTTGCAGTGAAAAGAAAGAATTGATATTTTGCGTGTTTAGAGAAGAGGAAAGAAAGTAATGCGAAAGCCATTATAGTGGAAAATATTAAATTTCCTCCTTCATTTTTCAATGGCATTTCATCTGTCAAAGCGAGACTATAAGCCTTGTTATACATCTACATGGCGACGTTAACTGTGTGATATGTCATATAATCGTTTCCGTTGAAATAGACTTCTAACAAAAGCAGATTCATGCCGACATATGGGTTTTCTGCTGCCTGATAAACGAAAACAGCATTGTATAAGTCTGGCTTATTAACTGATTTTGCTTTAACTTGCAAGAATTTTGCCGTCTACCTTTAACTACGAAAAGTAAGTTAGAGGGCAAAACTAAAAGTCCGTGAGACAATGCCTCTTCAAACCTACGTAGTAAAAGAAAAGTAATTATTCAAAGTCCAAAGACAATACTGACAACTATTTGCTACATAAAGACACATTTGTACCGATAATTTTGATTTAAAGCTGTGTTTTTGTTGGTTCTTTTTCGTAACTGTGTTTTTTTTTTCAAGAGGTGGTATACACTTTAATTGAAAAGCTATTTCCTTTTTTTCTCAAAAACCTTTTCGAAGGGTGATTGTTAAAACTGTTTAATAAATGCAGCTGTATTAGTTTCAGAAACACTTCTAAATTTATATGGCGCATGCTCAAGAAGACTGAGCTGACAAATGCTGAATGTAGTCCGTTTCGCTACATGGAGACTGGACTTTATATGTGTCAAAATATTTATGTACGATTTCAGTATACCACTTAGAGTCAGGAAAATTCAATAAATTAATTTTTTTATATTTATATGACTCATGAAGAATGCGTATGTTACGTCAAATAATATTGCCGAGGGAAAATTATGATTTAAGACGAAATGCGACACGGGAAAATGTGCCTACGGACAAAATACTTGGAAACTAGCTTTCTTGCATATTTTGAACAAACAATATTTCAATATCAATATGGGAAAGTTTCAGTTACCTACGTCTAGTAAATACAAAATTACATTATTCTGAAAAAGTTAATCTAAGGCGTCATTGTTCACTCTAAATATGACGTCACATAGCACAATTTTTAGGTTTGATTTGATTTCATTTGATGAGAATTTTATCAAGGTCCGTCCAAAAGAGCACTTATGTTAGCTTGATATTTGGATGAGACCCCGGCATGTCTCCCGTCATGCCTAAAAATAAAATTTTGAAGCCAGAAAATAGGAGAAATTTACCTGACTGCAATTTCCAGCCAGTATAGCCAAAGGTTGTATTTGATTGGTTACCAAATAGTAGGCCAATCACGGCGACCAATGAGATCTAAGTGTGATTGACCTAGTTTGTATGTCACAATTTTTAGGTCAAAACTCACTTCTATTTACATGGGCAGTAAATTATTGCGATAATCATTTTTCAACAGTATCATTTATTTTGGTTGCAAAATCATATACTATTTCGATATATATCATATATGGTGAAATACTTCGTGTCCTCTTTCAGTGATATGGCTTTTTCATAGGAGATTGCAAAAATAAGAAAAAAAGAATCATATCGAATCACTGTTGCCATAGCAATGGTTTTGAAGGATTTTGAAGCAAATAGTATGTTTATGTGCAGGAAAATAAAGTGGCTATCAGTTTTTAACATTAGTTTTGCATTTAAAGAGGGTGACAAAAATGTAAATTGTTTATTGTTTGTAATTAATTATTGTCGAATGTCCGAAGGCCCATTTTCGCGCGACGCCGGTCAAATTAATTTGAGTATGCTAATACTTTTCTACTGTACATATCTTGAAATACCAAATGCAATTCGTTCTAACGCTCCTATCAAAACTAGAATCTATCAGTTTCGTTTTGTGTACTTACTGTATTAAAATCCCATTTAAGCACAAGCAAACTAAAAAGGGTCTACAACAAGAATATTTATATGTCTGACACCTAAACATTACATAGGCTACTTAACAATAAATATTCCAAACTGCATAGGGACCCTGTGGACTTTATTCCCAGACAAAAGTTATAGATGTCAAATTGTTGGATTTTATTAGGTCTTTTCATTACACTTAACGCCAAATGCTAACATTTACCGGTGCCTTGCATAGTGATTTCCTGATGAGAATTTATGATATTTGGTTACCTACTCAGACGGAGAAAATTATTTTAGTTTTACACAGAAATGAATGTTATCGTTCTTGCACTGTATGTTTGAGTATCGCTACAGCAAGTTTGGAAAGAAAAGAAAAGCATTTGTTTATCTACAATGGTTTCTTTGCATAGTAACTAACACTTCATACAGGTAGCACATGTTGTTTCAATATTTAACAAAGCAGTTTTATTTTAAGACAAATATTTCATGCGCTTTTTCTTAACTATTATAACACGCAGGTGTTTTTCTGACATAGTAGTTGAGCGGTTCTTGTTATGTTTATCTCATGTTGAATATATTGTGTTTGGGCCGGAGGCCATATAATGCAAATAAATGAATTGAATTGAATTCAATTCAATTGAATTGAATTGTTCGAACATAACATTCCTATTGATTGTTATATATAATTTTAAGTTAAGACCTTCATCGTGGCAAGATAATGAAGCGAAGGTTACCTATACATGCATTTCTGATTAATAGAAAGTTAAAGTAGCATGCTTTAAAGCTGGTCATTCACAGTTCAGGTGAAACATTCAGGAAAAAATCCCTGGAACTTTTATAGATCTCAAACATCACATAGAAGCCAAAAATGAAAGAAACAATATGGGCAAAAGAACAACAAAACAATTTTTAATCTATCAATAAGTATATGACATATTATATATTTCCGTAATTATCTTCGGCAAATAATATTGGAACCGTATTGACCTCTATCAAGCAATGACAGCAAATTCCGTTTTGCAGACTTGGGAATACAATAAACGCTCTGAACACATTCGCAATCATTGAGAAAGCACTTTTTAACTTAAAGCTGAGGCTAAGCTACAAAATTTAATGCACACCGTCGTTTATACTTGGAAACTTTCTACTGGTTAATAGTTACACAGTATGTAAATTGGATTACATATATTTGATCTAGATAATTTGCTCCAGAAGTAAAACAAAAACTAAAATATGAAAACAAATTAGGATAAACGTCAAAATATCTTTGCATTTTTATTTTTCTCTCAGTCGTTATTTTTCACCGCAAAACAAATTTATTTAACACAAAATCTTAAACAATTTTGAATATCAACTATGGCACTTTCACATGTCCTTTCTATAAAGGATTGTTCTTTTATAACTACCGTCATAACAAATATTTCCTACCCATACGGCTCAATATAAGTGTAAGAACACAAAATATATGTAATTGCTATTACATGTATATAAATGAAATCTGATACATGGTTGTTTAATATGATTATTGCCACCCTAATGAAATAAACATTAGAGTAGTATGTTCATAAATTGATTCAGAGATAGTAACTGATTAAAACTGTCTGTATATTTTGTCCATGGCTTGAACAAGATTTCCTGATTTTCCATTGCAACTATGCTTTGTACTGGCTAGAATCGCAATGTGTTACTGAAATTGACCCAACCATTGACCCAACAATTCAAAGAAAGAATGATAACAAGGAAGCTTAATCATAGGAAATTTGGCTATGAAGCTGGTCTGATCGATATCGTCTGTTGTATGCATGATTGCTTCTGCCAAGTTTCCTGAAAATACACTCAATCCTCTATGAAAATAAAGCGGAAACAAAATTCATGCCAGCAATTTGCCCATCCGAAAAAAAAATGACATACGTTTTCTATCTCCATACGGCATTGCAAAATAAAAAAAAGACTTTCCTACATTTTCACAACATTTGATTATAGTTGCAAGCTATTGCCGGTAATTTTAAAATTACAGTTGATGTCATAATGACAGTCGTAATCATCAGTACTAAGACAAAATCGCATTTCAGTTATTATGTTTATTGCTTTCGACAAAATCTCACTTTCTCCATCTCTCTCTCATCTCTTAGAATTTGATGGACTAGAGCAACGAAACCGCATTGTCTATCAAATTAATGTATATTTTCACTTTTGATTAACGAGAAAACGACACGGAATCTGAATATGTCTGAATGAAGGACATTTAGATAAGAATTGCTATTTATAAATTGAATTAATTGAACTCAGAAATGGCACATTAACATGAATTGTATTTGGGATTGCTGGTCGATATGTCTTGAAATAATTCTTCGAGCGCCAAGCCTTCAGACTGTTTTAGTAACTTCAGACAAAAATGCAGATATTATTATAGTTTAGGATGGTTGTCACATATATTGGAGACTAAATCGTGTCAGAAGAGATTCACTTATATACAGTCTGTTGCAGTAACAAAATACTTTAGAGCTGTTTTATAATAACTAAAGACGCAGGGGTAGCCCTTGTACCACACGTTTGCTTTTAAATTAACGAAGAAGTTTTCTGTTGTTGTTGTTTTTTTTTTGTTTCTTTGTGGGTATTTGCCATTCATTATGAAAAGTAGAAAGTATTGTCATATTGCATCTTGTTGTTGATTTGCAGACATTGTAGTGACAGAATCTTAATAGATTCATACCTTAATTTAAACGTTGGTGATATTTTAGTGTCAGCATAAAGCTATACTTCAAATTCGGCAGTTTTGGAAACTTTGCGAAAAAATTTAGTTTCCTATTATAAGATATGGAGGAGGAAAAAACTTATGGCACACATATAATAAACCACACTGAGTAGCAAAACGGTAATTGTTTATTATACAAATGAGTTCACATTTTATTCTCTTTTAAAGTTATGTTGATGATAGTATAAAAAATATTCTAGATTTAATAAACTGTAGCGTGTTTAAATAGGTTTATATAGGTTTATATTAGGAAAGCACGTCACAAGTATTTTCAAATCTTAAATCGAGACTGAGGGAAAGAGTGAAGCTCTGTTATCTTCTATCAATTTTGTATTTCTATTTGTCAAATCATAATTATTAATGTAAGGAACACTAAATCGTTCATTTCTTATTCTCAATGCGCTTACTTTCCTTTTCGTATTAAAATCAACAGAAGGAGGTGTACCCGATTCTTTGTATGCAGCTGCAAGAGTTTCACGACCAACCGAATTTCCTTATTACGGTTCCAAGAAATTTCCAGCCATTTGATTTGTCATTGATCCATCGATCCTTCTTTCATGATAACAGTAACATGTTTTTGACAAGTTTCACTAAAAATCAATAGTTACAAGCATATACAGTAATGATTTGTGTTTTCTATGGCAGCCTAGAAGTGTGCGTGTTCCGTTGTATTCTCATAATAGCTGATTTGAGGGTGAGTGTAAAAAGTTGTACCTGATTCTATATATGCAGCTGCAATAGTTTCACGACCAACTAATTTTTTATTACCGTTCCAAGAAATTTCAACCCATTTTATTTGTCATCAATCCATGAAAAGCAATTTATATTAACGGAATGTTAAGTACATTTAAAATTTTCTTTCTTGTAACCTAGGTCAAATATGTTAGATGCACTTAATACCCCAATGAAACTTTCAACGAATATTTTTTTTATGTTTGACACCTGAAGACTATAATTATAGGCTTAATAAATATGGATAAATTTTCTAAAATACAGATGAACCATTTCGACTTTATATTCAGACAAAAATTCTGAATTAATTTAAATATAACCATACAGTTCTAACGTGCCGCTCTTAAAACTTTCATTTCCGTCTTCCTCATACTCTTTAGGTTTCAAAATTTGAATTGATACATTAAAAGGTTTTGCTCTTAAAGTATACTATGTGTAGCGTGAATTCCGTCTAAGTATAGACAAAAACAAAAGTACTGTTATGCAACATTTATATGTCTGACACCTAAAGAGTGCGTGGGCTACATAACAATAAATCTTGTAAACTGCACAGGGACCCTGTGGACTTTATTTCTAGATAAAAATTATAAATTGGATCCAGCAGCAAAATGTTGTCTCTCATAGAGTATTTCCATTACTACTTATGCCAACTGCTAAAATCCATTTGTGCCTTGAGTAGTGATTTTGCCTGATGAATATTTATGGTATTTGATTGTATACTCAGACTGAGAAAATTATATACGTTCTACACAGAAATGAATGTGGATGTAATATTTCATGTTTTAGTATCGGAAATAACACGTTTGAAAAGAAAGTGAATGTTTTATCTAGACTAGTTCATTTGCATATTCTCGGAAATAACATGTTGGAAATGAAAGCAAAGTTTTATCTAAACTGGTTCATTTCCATATTTACTTTTTATAACTTCTTATAAGAAGTACATTTTTTTTTCATAATATTTCTAACAACAACAAAGCATTTTTAATTTGTGAAGGAAGGTGTTTAATAGATAACTTGTATATCAGTAAACGCATTTTTTTGTTCTGACTATATGGTCTTTCAGAATTGGTTAGAACTGGTTGATCACCGCAAAGCTAGGAATCACCTGACAGAGCAATCGTACAGAACATGTCTGTTGTAATAATTCTAGCCTAAGGTGCCTGATTAAAACCTTTATCGCACGAAAAAGCAACAAAAACGTTACAACATATTATGTCTGTCAGCCAGTAATTTCAGCTTCAATGTAATGACCTGTCTTAAGCAATGACCGCAGGACCGTTTCTCAGGTTTTGATTTAAATAAATGTCTTGCATACATATAAAATACAGTTGAACTCCGTTCGCTCAAACTTCATTCGCTCAGATACAACCGATCGCTCTTATTCTGTCGACGGACCCGGCATAATCTCTTTATAAATCATATTGACCTCCGAAATCCCAAACCACAATATCTCGATCTCTCGAACCTGTCTGGCGATCCCTTCAGATCTATTTCATAGTCAGTTACATCCTTTCGCTCGAACAAAAAAATTATCGGGCAAACAATTGCACATTTGATCAGACGTGTTGTTGAACAATACATTTTAGCACCTCGGTAAATAAACTGAATTTCTTTACAATATTGATAAAAATATGAAGTAAATCTGGCATGAGTCAAAGGATTAATCTAAGTGTGTTTTTTCGCTCGCAGAAAAAAAGAAAATGGAGTATAAAAGCATCCAAAAATGGATATAATAGTTTATGAGTGACTGATTTTTGAATATTAAGACAGTACAAGTTATATGTTCGCGATTTCAAAATTTGACTTCTAACTAAAATTGGAACTATTGACTAAATTTTGCCTTTTATCAGCCAAAACATGTTTAAAAGGGTCAGGAAATCGGCTTTTAGGTCCACTCGAGAAAGCTCTTCAAAAAGGGAATTAATCATTAAAAAATACAATGATTTGACTGAATTTCGCCGATATGACCTTTTTCTTTTCATGCTGGGACAAATTGTCCGAATCTTGGTGTATATAATATGCCCAAATTCTTGGAAATATAAAAAACATGAAACCTGGGTAAAAATGTGTATTATATTCAATTTTCTACAGTATAAGGGCCCATGACTGGCGAACCTAGATGGCTCGAACCACCGATCCCTCGATCTAAATTCGACGGTCGCTTCGATTTGGAGCGAACGAAGTTTAATTGTACACGTAAAACGTTTATCATCAAGCCTTTGAAAGTCGACTGCGCATATCAGAACAGATATAATGTACAAAGCAGCTTAACACGATATAACTCATTTAACAATATGACAGCACTCCGTTATTTAAATACAAACAATACTAGTATTAATGGACAAGCGATTGTTTGTGTCTTTTTGACGAGTATTAAATTAGATCTGAACAAACCCTACTAGAAATGGAGGCGCCGCTATGGCAGATCTTTTCATTTATACATGTTTATATAAACGATTACGATATGCCAGCATCATGTCACAAAGAAGATAACAGAGAAGCCAGCAGTCTATATTTCATTGTATGACATTGCTACATTATATATACTGGCGTTTCCATAGTTCCGTGACAAAAGCTGTTGATATTAACAAAATCAAGGGCTAGCTTACATTACTCACAACAAAAAGTTTAAGAATGTCTATTAAAATTTTGGGAAAGTTTTGAAATATGAAGCTTAAAACAACGGCATTGTCGTTTATTTTAAGTACATCCACCATGTTATCATTGATTCGTTGGTTTTAAATTATCCTTTAAGCATCGGTGAGAGACTTAAAACATTTAGTCTGCTGGTGTAGCAAAAACATCGAAAATATTTTCAGTAAGTCAGATAAACAGCATTTCCAGCCATATTCACAATGTAAAAATAAACAATAAATTGCATTTCACTAATATCGTGAACGTTTTTGAGTTTACGATACGAACATTGACTAGATTAATTTCCAAAATACTTTAGCAACACGTTATTCATTTAAAAGTGTTTAATTGACATCGTAACAAATGTGAAATATTGTTTTTTTGTATTAGAATCGTTTCCTTTTCTAACTATGACAAAATTATTTGCGTGATTTTCTGATTTGTTCCCACCGTATACGTACACCACGAAACTTATTTCTTTTTAATGGTTAATAATAATTAAAAATACAAAAACACATTTGATTTAGAGAATGTGTACAATAACTGTATATAAGAGTCAATTGAATGAAAACAAAAAAGCCATCTTTATCGTTTTAAAGATTTACCCTTCCCAATTTTCACTGCTAAGCATTCATATGTTTTACATAAAGTCTAAGAGATTGTATATTAAAGAAATTTTGAATGTCAAACTGGGTAAGTTTCATGTATGGTGTGCTTGAATGTTCCCTCAATGTATTATTCTTTTACACCATCCGTAATTCTAAAGTTTTCAAGCCAATAATGGTTAAATTAAGAAAATATTATAAATTCAACATAATTTGTGCAAGGACATATCTAAGCTCCTTTAAGTCAGACTTACTTTATTGTAATGCTTGGACACTGTTTACTGTAAGATGCCCTATATATTCTTTATTTCCTTAGATTGACCTGTGGTCTTTTTGTCCTACTTTCGCTTTATTGCATGTTGTAAACAGTCACAGATATAAGTCGCACATCATTGGAAGTAAAGTTTTTTCAACTATAATTAAAAATAGGCATGCTAATTCATGTACAACCTATTTACAGCTTCTTTCTTGGAGACTTCTGAAAAATAACAAAGATATTTGAAAATTGGAAAACCTACTATCGTTTTTAAAAAGGCAAAATATGATTATCAATTCTTTTGTTATACTCAACTTTTCAACACAATATGGTAGCATTCGATTTTTCCTTCTGAGAAGACGCCCGTCACAATTCCAGATTTAAAAGCAAATTCGATTTGGTCTTAGTAATGGACCTTAAACATTGTTTAACTTCAGTTGTTTCAAGTAATTTAATTTGTTAACCTTTAATCAGTACTTTCTTTATCTCCAAAGAAAAATAATATCCAAATATTTTAAGACGCAAACTTGATTTTGAACGTATATCTCATTTCATGCTGTGTTGTGACCTTGAACTTGACCCGAGCAAACTTCACAAGCCATATGCAAGACTGGGGTTTGGCACCGATCATTTCTATCAATTTTCTTTAGAATTTGTCTATCCATCTAAAAATATGACGAAACTGACATTAAACCGTCCATTCTAGAATTATTTTACAGGAACATGTGATAAGGTATTAACACTAAAGTTAGTCTTAAGAAAACTACCATGCTTATGTCATAATATTAATCAAAACTGTATTCTTTCAACGAAAGCAACATTTGATTCAGTTGATTACGTGGATTCTTTTCCTAGCAATTTAATACATTTCTTCAAGAGAATCGATCCATTTCAGATTTTTTTTCTGAAACAGCAAGTGAAACATCAAATGTAATTACATAGTCTATCAAGTGGAAGTATGTTTTCACTTTTGGTTAAGGAGAAAGCGATGTTGGATGTGGCCGATATTGGTAAAATGACATTCAGATTAGATATGTTTCATAAATTGTATTAGTTCAGTACAAAGAAGGCGCATTAACGAGAGCTGTTTTTGTAATTTGGTGGTGGATATGTCTTGAAATATTTCTAAGAACGCCAAGCCTTCAGACTATATTTAGAATGTTTAGATAAGAATATACGTATTTATGTTATTTTAGTTTGGATTTGACGAGTTACGTAAACTGCAGACACGATTATGCATTTTTTTTCAAATGTATGTAGATAATAGATGTCTTAAGATCAGCTTAATCAAATATACTGTTAGAGCAGTTGCTGTGTCAGAATGTAGAACCAGTATACTATTATTTAGATGTAGCCAGTAACTGCTGTATCAAATGTTACATTGTAATCGTATAGAGATAAATAACCGTTCTGTTTCACTTTTTTATTATGCATATGTTCCAGTTATTAGGAAAAGTAGAATCTTTTCGTATTTTGTTAATAATTTGTAATAACTTTAAATGCAGAAACTCTATTTGAACTCTGGCTTTGAGTCAGTTCCAACAGATGACACTTTATTGTGGCGTTTTATCAGAAGATTTCAACGAATATTATTTATATGCAGAATATGTTATTGTGCTTATTTCGCGTAAAGCCCCACTTTCACTTAAAGAATCGCTATTATTACCTATCGGACACGAAACATGAAAGCTTTATGGTATAATAGGAATATATATAGAAATTTGGAATAAAAACTAAATATTACAATGTACATCTAAAGCACGTATAGGCTTCATAAAAGTAAGATGTCTAAACCGCCTAGAGAGAAAAATTGGATTTCACCCCTACACGAAATTACAAATTCAAACATTTCTAATGTATCTCTCTTAACATTTTAAGGCACTAGTTCTCATGCTCCTATGGTATTCTAAAATTAGAATTGGTAGATCTATAAATTTCTTTAAGTATAGGCCTACTTTAAGTTTATGTACTTCTAAATTGAGAAGAATTCTATTTAAACATACTAGACAAAATAAAAAAGGTCTACACCAGAACAGTCATATGTCTGACACGGAAAGAGTGCGTAGCCGACATAACAATAAATCCTTTTAAGTTCAGTGTGACCCTATGGACTTCTTTCCTAGACAAAACCATATAAATAGGATCAAAATGTTGGATTTTATTGGATCTTTTCATTAGTGCTAATGGCATATTCTTCTTTGGTGAATATTTATAAATTTCGATTGTAAACTCCAACATGGAAAAGTATATATTTAATTGCATGCTTGTCTGTCAATTCTTTGCAATACTTATATAAGGAAACTATTAATAGGTAATTACTAAGCAATATGTCAAATTGGATGCATTACATTTGATCCAGATTTTGTGTTCTATAATTATTTGATAAAAGGAAATTGGATCTAAAAGAAAAAAATATTTTGCACTTTTATCGCCATAAGGGTTCACTGCAACACAACTTTCCCTTTCAGTGTTTATATTGTTACATCTGTATATATGATTGTGTTGAACATATACTGAATAAAAATGTTTAAACAAACACAACTTTCTGGTGCACAAAGTCTTACAAAAAACGTTATAGAGATATTGAGATTAGATTACACGTTCACATGCCATGTGCATGATTATTCCATTGAATTTTCGTAGTTCTAAACAATGTTTTGACCCATAATGACTAAAAAGGAATGTTCACGTAATTTCTTTTTTTATAAATTGCATGAGTTGAATTCAAAACGGGCACACTAAGGCGAGTTGCAATTTGTTGATCGATATGTCTTGAAATGATTTTAAGAGCACCAGGCCTTCAGGCTAGTTCAGTAGCCTTAGATAATAATACACAAAATGATAATTGTGTTTGGTTTAATTGACTTACGTACACTGGAAACCGAAATGTGTTAGTAGATTCCAATTTTTTCCGATGTCTGCAGATGTTTTAAGACAGTCTTAGTGAAGTACACAAGTAAAGCAGTATTATTATGTATTACATGTATAATATTAGTAAATTACAACTATAACAATGTACAACACGCATACACAAATCTCTCCATAGTTAGTTTACATATAATGATATGAAAGCCGAAAGCAGCCCAAGACGCATCTTTTCCTCTTGTCCCCGAAGACTTTGCGATACAAATGTTAAAACATTAATAGTGAAAAGTGCACTTAATAATCAAAATAAACCATGCAATAAATTGATTTATGTGTCTGACACCTACAATAGTGCGTAGGCTTCATAACACTAAATCTTCTAAACTACAGCGAGGCCTTGCGGGCATTAATCCTGACAAAGTTATAACCGGGATCCAACGACAAAACCTTAGACTTTATTGAGTGTTTTCATTGCTGCTAATGTCAAATGTTAAAATCAACCGGTGCCTGGAGTAGTGATTTTGCTTGATGAATATTTATTTGACTTGACTGTATACTTAGACGGGGAAAATTATGTAGGATTCACGGAGAAATGAATGTTATTGCAGTAGTGATAATGTCTTTTTATGTACGGGTATAGGAATGACACGTTTAAGACGAAAGCAATTGTTTTATGGAGATGTTTTATTTGCATAATAACTGACTTTGATTTTATACAAGTAATACGGTATGTTTCATAGTGGGTCAGGGGTGTTCTTTGAAAAAAAAATTATCGGAAATTAATTGGACATTGTCCAAACTTCATGTGACTGTAGTCTTCGGTATAAAGGGTAATTTAAGTTTAAATCAGATAAGTACTTTCACACATGTACCCCGAGGAAAACTAGATTAAAACGTTTCTGTATTAAATACTTGATGCATTAACGAAAACATACTCCCATTTTGACACTTCTGAAACTCGAAATGAATAATGTGACACTTAATACTGGATAAATTAGAACAAATTACTGCTTTTCGGATAAGCTCGATTTATTTCACTAAACAATGAGAACTGCATTACATTTATGGCCAAATGCACTTAGTGCAGAAGAAAATAAGTATCAATCTAGCCAATATGTCAATCTAGCTGCAGCATACACTTCAAATATTAGCAGATGTAAAACAGTTCAATAAAAAACACAGTGGAAATGATTTCGTAATAGAAAGAATATCTACAGGTACTCTTTCAATTGTCTATATTTAGTACAACGTATTTAATTGTACTTTAAATATATATGTTTTTCATTTAAGAACCAAGCAAACAAAATATTATCTTTTATTCTATGCTTTCCAGTGAATTATAGAATGTTCTCAGTGAAATAAAAGTGATAATCCACAAATTTGAAACAGTGGATTACCATTTTTATTTCCACTGATTTTGCTGATTGAGTATAACTCCGCGATTCATGGCGTGACAAAGTGCAGACTTGTTTATTAAACATTTGTTTCAATTTATATCTTATAAATTGATGTTCCAGTTTCATTGGATGATAGAGATAGATATGACATTTTAAATACTTTTAATATCTGAAATAAACTTTAGAACTACTTTTGTTGCTCTATCAGAAATGATGGAAGTAATGCGGTTCTATTTGATGTTCTAATGCGGTTCTATTTCGTGAACACCAAAAACACCGACATTTTCACTCGTGGCTACGCCACTCGTGAAAATATCCGTTTTTGGGGTTCACTTGTGAAATAAATTTGATATTTCACTGAATCAAACAAATATCCTCTATATTTTCCCCTTATATCAAATTTCATGTTTTACAAATGAAGAACCTGGTAGACAGAAAGAAGAGTCTATTCAGTGGTAAAATATGAACGTTAAGATCCGGCGGAAATAAGATCATATTTTGTCAGCTTGGTTCTTTTATGTAAAACGACAAAACAAAGCCGGAAAAATAATCCCGACCGCGAGCTCCTTTGGCTTTCATTTTTACGATTCGTACATTAATTGGTATAATTTTTAGATAGCATCTAAAGTTAGCAACATATAATCAGTTTAAACGTGAATACTCCATTCACATCTTAACAAATTTAGAGATATAATTATAATTATTTCTATTTTCGGTTCAAGTCTGTACTGTAATTGAATTCCAGTGTGTGCTTGTCTGCAAATTCGTTGCATCGTTTTAATTTGGAAGTCATTTACTCGTAAATTGTTACACATTATATAAATGGGATAAATACAGTTGGTCTAAAGAATGCGTTCCATAAATAACACAGACTGTATTTTGAAAAAGCTATGGTAAAAAGATATCTCAAAATATCGTTTGTTTTTTTCTAATTTTATTTCTCCGTAAGTTTTCACAGCGATAGAACCTGATGATCTAGCTTAAAGACTCAACGAGTGCCATGTGATTCTAAAGAGACGTTGAATGTTTCCAATGTACAGAGCATAAATATTTAAAGATTTGTTGTTTGTTCTAAAAAAACAGATTGAAGTTTTTGTAAATCAAAGCGGTATTGAGTAAATTAAATACATCTATCAATAAAATAACACCTCTCATATCCGAACAGACTGGTTAGATATACTTCAGACTACCAAAGAAGTAGTGTGCTTGTCGTTAAGCTCGATCTACTCTATCAAAGGGAGGTATAAAGACTGTGGTGAGGTAGTTTCCAGATTAATATCAATTAAGGCTATAGTACAATTTGATTAGGAGCCTTTAGCTTGCAAGAATAATAAAAAGGCCATTTTTAACTAAAAGAAATTTGCAATATAATCTTTTACGTTTGACACCTAAAGAAAGCAAAGGCTACAAAAAAGGAATCAGAATTTCTCTCTATGCAAACGTTACGTACATTCTTATTATCTAAATATAACACTGCATGTCTAATATTTCTTTATATCTAACCGCTCTGGAAATTTTGAAATTCTGTTTCACGTTCCTGCCAAATTAGAATGAGTTCACTGAGTGCATGTTCATTGCTTGTCCTTAAAAGAATTCCATCTAAGTATAGACAAAATAAAAACATTTACATGTCTGGAACTTACAGACTGCGTGGGCTATATAGCATTATATCTGCTCAACTGCTGAGGAAGCATGTGGACTTTATTCCAGACAAAAATATAAATGGGATCCAGCTAGCAGTCTAGCAGTAAAATGTTTGCTCTTACTGAGTAGTTTTATTAGTTCTATTGTCATGGATACGTTGTGTAGCGGTTTTCCTTGATGAATATTTAAGTGATTTTATTGTACATGCATTCTCAGATAAGAAAAAGTATGTAAGAAAATGGCCTTATAAATACAGCAATAATGTTCTGTTTCTTGTATAAATATCATAATGATACGTTCAGAAATCATCCAGAATGACAATGAATATAGGTTAAGTGGCAGTTTTCTTTCTAAAACGATCTGTCATTTCTAATGAATAAGACACTCTTCTTTCTGAGCACAACCTCCCGAATCCAATCACCAGGTAGGTAAGCATATTGTACCCATTTTTGAACTCGTCGGCGGCCAGCTTACCGGCAATATCAGAAAAGTATTCGAACCCTCAAACACTCGCTCCCAAGGCGAAAAAAATCATAATAGTTGCCTAAGACGTCTCACTGCTTTGATTTTGAACATTTAGTTTTTTTAACATATCTCAACCATGTTGGTTCATTATCTAGTCAGCATTTCAATAACACCAGGCGCAATACTTCTAGATCACGTGACCAACTTTTGTCATGTGATAAATCGCTCCATTTTTATCTCAAGCGAGATATTAACCAAACTATACAACTAAAATGGAAGAACTTGGTCTGCAGTTTACTTTGTTGGAATGCTTATACTCACAGATTGTAAGTCAACAGTCTGAAATGGCATGTCACATTGCTCTGAAAACTTGACATAACTTAATGCCTTAGGTATAAACCTGTCTATACTTCAATCTTACAGACATAAACATGCTCAGTCTTAAACCTTTAGAATTGACGAGGCTGAATGGCGCAAATGGGATGCATTAAATGAAACGAACAATTTTGGGAGTCAGATATATGAAACAAACAAATTCTAGGAAAGGGAATGGCTACTTAATGTAAATTAACATGCGTTCGTAGTAATTGTGTTTTGTCCTGCGTTCTGTCCATATTCTATGGGTCATTGATGTATTTATCAGTACTGGTTCCATTTGCATTCCCATAACAGATATATGGGGCGTCACTCATTCTCATGTTACAATGCTCACGTGCTCCTATTAATTCCTTAAAATTGTTTCATTATCTTTGTGTATTGTCTCTGCTTTCATAGAACATATGTGTTCAGCTTAATAACCACTGTCGTTAATCCTGTTGTTAACTTTCATTTTCATCGCTTTAGGTATGATCTGATTAGATACTGTAAAAGAAATCTTATTGTTTTTTGTTTGCAATCTAGTTTCAAATTGTTCTATTTTTAGGAGTTAAATATTGTATACTGAAAGATAAACAAGTCGTCAGAAACGGATTGTCGAACAAAATTGAATGTAGGATAATTATTATTAAAGGTCCACTACTAAGCGAAAATTAAGTGACAGTTATTTCAACGGCACGTACATTACCTTATGCAAGACACTAAATAATCAAGATTGGCAGGTTACAATTTACAGAAAGTGTTTGGAACACAAGGAAAAGTATGTGTATTATGTTGAAATTTCAGTGAATCGACAAAATGACTACCCAGGTCTTTTTAACTTTCTTCATAATGCATAGAAAAATAATTGTACATGTACTATGATTTATTTAGAATTTCTTCATACCAACTTTCATTTTTTATTAAGAATAACATATTTCTGTGCTTTTTAAAGCATATTTGAATTTTCGCTTTCCTTAGTATTGGACCTTTAATTTTCTTAGACCATTTTCTTTCTATCTAACATAAAGAGACATACTTTAAAACTGAATCTGTTTTAAAAAGTAAAAATAAATGTTTTATGGAAAGATACTATGTAAAATACAAAGGATTCGGTCTTAATAACAGTCATAACCGGTAAAAATAACAATGTAAGATGTGTTGTAGAGCCGTTAAACCTGCATTTTATATTTGGAATTTCGTTTTGGGCGGATAGCGATTTAATATACATATAATAGGTAGCTATATTTGCATTTTGTGCAGAAACGAGTCTTTCTCCTTGAATAATGCATTCATTTATTATTTTACAATATAGCCTGTTTTTTACCTTTTGGAGAAAATAATCTGCAAGTTGTACCGGTACACCCCTTTTATTTTAAGAAAAAAATGAGTTTCATTTTTGTCATTCAGCTTTCAAATTCAGTACATGTGTTTCACCGTCAGTACTTATTGGGCCTACTCGCTTGATTAAATCATTCTAATAGTACAGTCATCCTAGCTGAAAAATATGCTAAAGTGGGAATAAATTTGAACAGAAATGAAACATGTATTTTCAGTATCACCAACATCTGTAGTTTCAGAAAGTTCCCAAAAGTTCCATTGATGGAAATAGTTTTTTTTCAAGGTCACGTCCTTTAAATGTTAAATAGGGTTAAGTTCCCATTACTTATTGCATCTTTTGCAATAGTTTGGTATATTTTAATGGTTTTTGTATTATTTCTTTCAAACATTTTGATTAGCAATCAATTTTAACATTTTACAAACATTTTTACACTTGACCTCTAACTTAAGGTCAAGGTCAAATGGTTGTTTTAGTAACAAACACGTAATTTAACTTTGTATTGCATGGTCATTTGTTTATTTCACTTTTCACCTGTTTCTTCTTTTGTTTAATGAAAACTGACTACTTTTACATGCAAAACAATTCACAGTGATAAGAAATAAAAATATAAGCTGAATGAAAATATATGAACAGGTTAATAGGATTTCTGTGAAGAACCAGTACAAGACTCCAACCTTCGGTTTTAAACTTCTTACTTTGTCATATAAAATGTCTGGCTCGATGCTAACGCCTTCAGCCAAAAGGGTGATGTTATCTCGAGTCAGAAAACTAAACCACTTCTGTTATTATAATTAGAGGCTGGTTATGATGTAACAGAAAAATACACAAAGGAAATCAAAGCACCGAAGGGACTTGTGTTGCTCGGGAATGCAGAATGTTAGGAATAATCCTTTTTCGGAAACCATAAAACTAATTTTGAAAACGTTCGTCATCTGATTTTATTCGAGTAAATCTATGGTATTTAAATCAAGATTTACTGCCATTTTATGTTGAGGTATGGTAATGTCTAAAAAAAATTTGTTTTTTTTTGCAGCAAATATGTATCAAAACAAGAAACTATTAGTGATCTCATTTTCATCCACAAATTCTTCATTATTGAAGACAACCGTACTTGGCAAATGCTTTCTTTATTGAAGTTCCATATTGAAGACTATGAAGGATATTGATGTATTTTGCTTGAAATCAAATTACGGAAATTCCCACTTAAATAATAAGAAACATGACCAAATTCCAAAAGATAGTGAAGATAGGTAATAATTGGTTAAGAACCAAACTGCTAAAAGTATTGAATGGATACGTACGAACGAAATTAACATTTGCTGATGATAATTGAACTTAAAACATTAAAGTACAGCATTCCCACTTTAAACGGAAAAATGCCAAGGAAATGCCCAAATTAGTGATTAAGAGAGATAAATTTTCATGAAAATAGATACAGTAATACATGTATAATGCTATTAGTATTACTGAATAGAAACACATGAAAGAAATTAATACATGTTGACAAAAATCAAATGAAGTTTAAAAGCGAATAACAGAAATTCATACTTAAAAAAGATGGGGGAGTGAGTCGGATAATCTCAAGTAAATGTGCTGGTGTTTGGTCCAAAATACGACACACGCAACAGCTTTAGTTTTTCAAACATATGTATGAGCATCGAGCCTGTTGTGTCCTGTACTGAATACTGAATGGCTTGTTCCCATTTGTCTAGTAGATGGTAGTCATTTTTCTGCCTCTACACTCTTGTAAGAATCTTAGTCACCGTGAGCTTAATATTTTCATAAGTGACTCTATGGAGTGACTGGTCGCCTCTTACCCCTTGATTTGCCAATTGCTCTGCCATCCCATTGTTATAAACACCATAGTGTTTTTGTATAAATAGCATATGAAATAAAGAAGTTATTGCACATGTACTTGAGAGCAATGCCGAATCCTATTGGGCGAGTACAAAACTGCAAAACCTATACACATCGTCCGATATAAGTTTAGAAGTTATGTACTCGTTCAATAGAATCCAGTATTGTACTAAACAATACGTAATAACCTCATACCATTATATATGAAAGTCCTCTATTGGCTCATATTCTGGTCATACACTTAATTTGGGCGAAAGTGTGTTCCGAGAGTTGTTAACAGAGCGAAACGCTCTTAGACTATTTCTTTTTCAGCATGTTTCTTTCTAAATACTAACAAAAATATGTCTTTCCATGTGACCTAGAGTATATTGTTAACATTATTTTCAATCATAAATCAATCTGAAACCTTAGCTTTTACAAACTATCCCCATTAACCCATTTTATTCTGCATAGTAATCAGATAAGAAAAGTTTGAATATCTGAAGCACTTATCAACTGTGACTAGGTCTTCGGAAAAAAGCATATATATGACAATGAAAAATGGTACCCTAGGATAACAAATTTAAAATACAGTTTTTGAAGTTTAACCATAAGATGGGTAATCTAATTTTGATATACAAAAATCATAATTTTACATACTTGAATTGCAGTATTAAATGAATCTATTAACAGAAACAATACGCAGTACATAAATTGACCGATGTATCCAGAAAGAAATGGGTTTAAGAACGCTGTAAGTGTCATATACAGCTTCTTTAAGAATTGTCTGGGAGAGTTCAAAGAGGTCAAGATGTTTCAGTAAGCTTAGTTAATTCTTATCGGATAGGGATTTGCTCTTTTCGTTTCTCAAGACGTGATTTACGAAAATGTACAGGGAAAAGAATGACAGATTCATATTGCATTTGGATAACAAAGATGTTAGTCTTTCCCTTGTGATTTTTTTCAAAATACATGTATATCTATTGAAACTAGAAAACAGCAATTGTGTTTAAGTTCAAGGAGCACTTAAATTACATATGGATAGAAAATGAATTTTCATGTAGAGTATTAAACGATAGAACTGTGTTCTGATAAATCTGAAACAGTGTTTACGTATTCCATTCTTTACTGAGAAGCTTAATTAGAAAGCGCTTCACCAGACGGACAAAGTCAAGACTTGATAGTTCAGTTTATGCTTATTTATTTTAGCTCGATTGTGAAGAAAGCTTGAAGCTTACCGAGTCACTCTCGAGTCCACTTCCTGGAAAAACCAGTACTGGTGTCAAATGGGGAGATACGGTCGTGACCCCAGTGGGACTCGAACCCGCAACCTACGGGATGACTGGCCTTCATATGCTTGCAGCTCGTTTCCTTATATTCTTTTTAAGCACAAAACTAGATATATCTTGAAACATATATCTTGCACAGCAAAACAAAAGCCTACAATATTATTTTAAATAACTTTTTGTTTGTAATTGTGCTTATTAGGTCCACCAACCTCGTTCGAGGTATAATCGGTACGACCCGAAATTTTAAATAACGTTTAACCAACAAGATTAAGTATGGCTATCGCGAAAACGAAAATGTCATTTTTTTTTATTTTTTTTTTATTTTTTTTTTTCAATATGAATGTTTTTTTTCTTCAACTTCAGTCTGTGATCAGAGCGTCCTTCTCTCACAAATCTTATCATTGAATTTTACCAAGAAGCGGTTGCACTTACTCCTTCTTACTTGTCCCATTACAGAGTTATTGCCCTTTATTACTTTTCCTTGTCCGGAGCATTACTTGAAAACTACTTGTTGGAATTCAATACAACTTCATACAATGATCAAGCACAATGAGAGGAAGTGCAGTGTACAAGAAAAACATAACTCTATCTTGAGTATTTACAAAGTTATTGCTACATACAGATTGTTATTGACAAACATTTAACAATACCAATGGTTTCGACAGGAAAACATGAGAAAGAGACAGGAACTCGATCAAATAAAGTAACTAAGTTTATTCACTGATATTGCTTAAAGGGTAAAATGTGCTTTTGACATAGCTGTGACATGTGCTATTTTTATTAATTCGATAGGAACGGTATAATGTGTTCAATTGACAGGGTCACCACGTTCGAGCACACATCAAACTTACTGATGTCTTTAATCCTTGTCCTGTTAATTATTTCAAATGGACTTGTACACTTTTCATTTTGAACAGTTCCATTAATTGTTCAACTTTATTCTAATTTTCCTTGTACGTCTTCTTTGTAAAAGGAGACAAGAATTCGCCAATGCACAACAAAGGTATAATGGCGATAGGCAGACTTCGGAAGAAGAGTCCCTTCTGTCAAAGACTAGGCTAAACCTCGATATTGCTGAGTGTGATCGAGTGCTTCTTTATTCCTAAAAAGGATTATTTCAGATTGCATGCGCCCAGCTCTCCGAATGCGATCTGTTTAATGGACCTTTATTAAAGAGAAAAAATTACTAATACACCAAGCATCTATATACGGAAAGAAAGATAACGAAAAGCAAACGAAAGCACCTTTGCGCGTAATGACGCTCGTTATGAAATACTTGCTTTATCAAATGTCTTTCAATGTGTAAAATGTCCCCTAATTGTTGATCTTTTCTTTTCAGTTCAATGGCACAGATTTGTATCGTTAGTTAATCTTTATCATGCCAACAGAAAATGATGATACGTTTCCGACCATTGCAGATTATGATACGTCTGCGCATTTGTGAAGTCCTATCACGATATACAGTGTTCGTTAATTAAAATACATGTAAGTCAGTATTTTTCAATTAACACCTCCTTTTAATAATTATTGGCCCAGTTTATATTGAAAGTCAATTCCATTTTGAAAATTTAGAGGGATAACGGTTTCAGTCGGCTTCTTATCATGTCGTTCACTCCAACGTCAATGGAAATTATCTTTAAAAAATGAGAATAATAAGTAAAATACATGCCGGTAGGGGCTAACACATCTACAGAAAAGTATGCTCCTATCCGATGAACAAAACAATTTTGGTTTTAATATATATAATAACTTTTTCATACCATTAAAGTATACTTGCTAACTATTGTTGGTATTGCTTCCAAGGGAAGAATTCAAAAAGGACTACCAAAGATTTAATTATTATCATTATAAACTACCAAAGTTTATTTTCATTAAGACAAAGAGTAACAATTATCTAGACGCTTCTGTGGCAACTGGGTTTATCATACTAGTAGTATATATTTTCTTATTTCATATGTGTCACTACAGTCTATTTTTTCGGCCAGAGTTTTGACCTACTTTTTGACCAATCAAATGTTACAAGTGAAAACGCGGCGAATGAAATGAATGTTTTGATTAGAGGTGTTCTTTGGAAGACATATCGTCTGCTGAAGATATGCAGGAACAGTTGAAGGTTTTTCTTCTAAAAGTCCTTTTTAGATTTAGAAAAAGCAATTGTCTTCTCCACGGTTGGGAAACAAAAAATGTCACGTGACCACAAATGCAAACGTCGATAGCAAATTTCGAGGAATTTACACCGACTCAGGTATGTTTTTTCCCGATTTTTTCGTTATACTTTAGAGTTGGTTAAAGAGACCTAGCGCAAAAAAGAATGCATAAAATTGTCTCTCTGTCGATGTATTGATCACCATACACATATGTAGGGTTTTCGAGAACACTTCGAAAACAATTTTATACAGAGATACAAACATACGTAGCTAACTCATAAAATGTTAGTGATCGAGATCAAAAGCCATCAGTTTTTCACATTTATGTATTTCGATTGTTCATCAATGTTTCTAATGTGTTATAGGGCCATTGTTTGCGATTTATGTTATTAAAAAAGTGGATTTCATTAAGAATTTCATATTTGGCAAACGCCTGTTGGCGTTTTTATGATGCAAACGTACGTAGGCTTACTAAAATGACGAACGCACGTAGGCCACGAATGTATCGTTTATTAAAAAACTGAAATATGCTTCATTGACGAAGTAAACTATAAGTCATCGACATTAAGATTGCCCTTGTCTTTTTCAGATGTCACTTGTTTGCCGCGTTTGTGGAAATGTGTTCAAAAGGACATGAGGCTTGAAAATTCATAAGCGGCGACATGAAGGTGTAGGAATATATACTTTCTGCGAGAAGCAATTCTTTTCAAAAGAGAGCATGACGCGGCATATTTAAAATAGAATAATGATTTTGAAATGTTTCTCATAGTCTCTTATAACTCAAATACGAGTGACATTGGACATGTGCTAATGTAAAATAACTGTGATACTTTGTATATGATTTTACATGCAATGTGATATTATTTCTGTAATGTACAATGATGAGACTGAAATAAACAATTAAATCTAAAAAAATCTGTCAGTATTTTGCATATTATTTGTTGTAATTACGTCAGGGTCTTCAAATTAAGTTCCCTGATATCATATATGAAACACGTATTATGAACCAATCAAAATATAATCATATATCAAACTAATTGCCAAATGCTTTCCCAGGATGATTCGATGATAATGCGTATGTAATGTATGTTCAGGGTTTTTAAAGTTTTATTTCATGCAAATCTTTTCATATACACCTCCAGTGGCAAATTTCACATATATCTGTGGATTTGCCGTCAAGGGGAAAATCGATCCTAAGGCCCACATGGGTTGTCACACTGGCGATAAGTACTGCACAAGCTACTACTATAACGATAAAACTTCCAAGTCTTGGCACCTGTATATTATCGCCGATGTGACCATCCAAGTGGGCCCTCAGATAGATTTTCTCCTTCATCGCAAATCCACGATATCTCATGTGGAATTTTCTCTTCGGCGGTGCCGGCTACGCACTCGTGATTTAATTACTACGCATCCAAAATCCTGACTATATTTTATTCAACGATAAAATACAGGGAGGCATTTATTATTTCTTAAATAATATATGGCTTGGAGTGGTTTATCGAAATTGAAGCATTCCCCGGAGGTGATGTGTCGGGCGGAATAATTCACGAGGGCGAATTAATACGTAGGCACATAACCAACAGGAAATGCTTGAATTTCGATAAAGCAATCCAAGCCATAGATTATATCGATTCTAATAAGCTGACTTCATGAAAACTATCGTATCTACTGCGGACCTTTTTTCAGTTCGACGGTAGTGTGTAAAGCGGCTGTTGGAATTCACTCCCCTATTTCGAGCCACCATTTAAGATATTATACATAGCTATTATATACAAACCCATTTTAGTTTAATCATCTAATAAATATAATATATAAAATACTATACAGAAGATGTCCGATTCAGAACCTAACAAAGAAGACATAATAGTCTATTTCTAAATTAATTTTCTTCGCGGGAGTAAATTAGAAAAGTCGGAACGAGCTACTTCCATATCCGAAAATCCGCCCACTTTTCCGAGTGCATCAATCTTATTAAAGCACTCGAACCAACTATAGAAAGATACCATAGGCATATAAGAAGATTACTTTGAAAATGTCAATTTAATATTTTCCTTTAGATACCCAAGCCGAAACATATACACACGTGTGAGTTACTGCGTGCCTACGTGTGCGTACATGATACATAATTATGTATATATTATCTATGTTTATGTTTCGTTTACTGAAAAGTTGAAGTCAAAACTAGAATGGAGTTAATATAACTGCATGTGAAATATTCAGAAAAATTGTAAAACCTTCTCCTCTCCGGTTAAGTTGTATAAATTATCGTATAGTATAAAACACATATGCCATGATAATGTACTTAACCAGAGAGAAGAAGGTTTTACAATCTGTTTGAATATTATAATAATAGATAGGTACAGCGCACATTAGTCTACGAAGCAGTATGTCTGCACGAAATGCAGTGCAGGCAGATCTTAACCGGCACCGCCGAAGAGAAGATGGTCAAGTGGGAAATTCCACATGAGATATCGTGGATTTGCCGTGAAGAAGAAAATCTATCTGAGGGCCCACTTGGATGATCACATCGGTGATAATATACAGGTGCCAAGACTGGAAAGTTTTATCGTTATAGTAGTAGCTTGTGCAGTACTTATCGCCAGTGTGACAATCCATGTGGGCCTTAGGATCGATTTTCCCCTTGACGGCAAATCCACAGATATATGTGAAATTTGCCACTGGAGGTGTATATGAAAAGATTTGCATGAAATAAAACTTTAAAAACCCTGAACATACATTACATACGCATTATCATCGAATCATCCTGGGAAAGCATTTGGCAATCAATTTGATATATGATTATATTTTGATTGGTTCATAATACATGTTTTATAAATGTTATCAGGGAATTTTAATTTGAAGACCCTGACGTAATTACAACAAATAATATGCAAAATACACTGACAGATTTTAGATTTAATTGTTTATTGCAGTCTCATCATTGTACATTACAGAGATAATATCACATTGCATGTAAAATCATATACAAAGTATCACAGTTATTTTACATTAGCACATGTCCAATGTCACTCGTATTTGAGTTATAAGAGACTATGAGAAACATTTCAAAATCATTATTCTATTTTACATGTGCCGCGTCATGCTCTCTTTTGAAAAGAATTGCTTCTCGCAGAAAGTATATATTCCTACACCTTCATGTCGCCGCTTATGAATTTTCAAGCCTCATGTCCTTTTGAACACATTTCCACAAACGCGGCAAACAAGTGACATCTGAAAAAGACAAGGGCAATCTTAATGTCGATGACTTATAGTTTACTTCGTCAATGAAGCATATTTCAGTTTTTTAATAAACGATACATTCGTGGCCTACGTGCGTTCGTCATTTTAGTAAGCCTACGTACGTTTGCATCATAAAAACGCCAACAGGCGTTTGCCAAATATGAAATTCTTAATGAAATCCACTTTTTATATAAAATAAATCGCAAACAATGGCCCTATAACACATTAGAAACATTGATGAACAATCGAAATACATAAATGTGAAAAACTGATGGCTTTTGATCTCGATCACTTACATTTTATGAGTTAGCTACGTATGTTTGCATCTCTGTATAAAATTGTTTTCGAAGTGTTCTCGAAAACCCTACATATGTGTATGGTGATCAATACATCGGCAGAAAGACAATTTTATGCATTCTTTTTTGCGCTAGGTCTCTTTAACCAACTCTAAAGTATAACGAAAAAATCGGGAAAAAACATACCTGAGTCGGTGTAAATTCCTCGAAATTTGCTATCGACGTTTGCATTTGTGGTCACGTGACATTTTTTGTTTCCCATGTTTAGGTATATACTAGAAATGTCTGCGTGTTAAAATTTACAAAATTTGCACAAAGTGACATGGTCAGAAAGATCAGAAAGAGTTTTCTGGCAGAACAAATTTCAGGGATCGGGATATCTGCAGTTGGCAGATAATAACGTCAGAACAAACCACTTTTATGAATGAATGCGTAAATACTCTTACAGATTATGAAACTAATGCTCAGGCGGCTGGTTTTTAGCAACCATACAACAGACTCACAACAACGCGGATTAATATTTGGCACTTCTACTTGGTGGCTTTGCCGCTGGTAAACAACTTTCCGCGCTTTTAAATGAGTCCTTCGAAACAGATGCATACAATAATACAGCGTGCTTTAGATAGAATTCACTTTTAGCAGTAAATTGTAAATCTAATAGTGTAATCTTATGTTTAAAAATGCAGTTCGGAATAAATAAGGTAACTTACTTTCAAATAAAACTAAATTTAACTTTCAGTCATTGCAGTGTGTTACCCTGCCTTTGTCTTATTGAAGGATAAAGCATGACGTGTACATGATGCTTTAAAGGATTGTCATTTATAAAGAAATCAAAGCACTGAATGTACTGACAGCAAGCTCATTGCGATATTGAGCACAAGGGTATTTTTCTGTATTACAGACAAAGAGTAGTTATCAAAGTTCGTGTTAATACTTAGGTAACGGTATCTGCTTTTGACAACTGTCCGTTTATTGTAATCACAGAACTAGTGTTCATTAAAAACATATATTGTTTGTTTGTGTAAATTTATTTCAAAATCGCCCATGTTATAACGTACTTATTTTAGACTTTTTAAAAAAAGTATTGCTTTTAAATTGTGCGTATAGCCAGTTCTTTGTATGACACATTCTTCAGAAATACGTAACACGACCTACTCAGCACTTTACATTAAATCCATTATTGTTTCATGATTTATTATTTACATCTTTCACACACATAAAATAGTTTTTACGACAAAATGCATTTATGTCGGTGTGTTACTGTCTTACACTGCATAACTCTGTATGGGAAAAATGACAACCCAACTACATAATATATAGAGTTGAAAATGTGCAATGTTTATTTTTGCCAGACTATTTAACAGGTGTCGTAGGTTTACTTTCTGTTCTGTGATGGGGCATGTGTTTACCAGGCCTGCAAAGGCACAATTACACAAGGAAATGAATAATTTCTGGTGGAAAGAAGAAAAAGTCAGGCGTAAGCCATATCGACTGTATTCCAAGTGCCCAATGCATGAAAATGCATATCATTACAATATTACAGGCGCGCAATGCTAACAAATAGCATGAAACGAAAGCAAATAAGATGAACAAATGAAATGAAACAACTAATTACCTGCAAAGGCACAATTACACAAGGAAATGAATAATTTCTGGTGGAAAGAAGAAAAAGTCAGGCGTAAGCCATATCGACTGTATTCCAAGTGCGCATGCGCCGGGTGAAAACCCGGGATGTCAAAAATCGTGAAAGAGGCCCGTCATGCAAAATTAGTCGTTAGGTAATGAAATGAGATGAATGTTAATGTGGATGAAGAAAAATTAAATGAGTGGGATTTATAGGATGTATGGTCTGGTAAAGGATGTATGGCCTGTAATATTACATATACTGACAAATACAACAGATATATATACAAGAGACATGGACAGAACATATACTTAGGAACAAAGACATATAACATATAAGCAAAATTAATGTGGTGTTCAACCTCGTGACACAGGCATTGACAAACTATTTAAACAAACTTAAAATAAACTATATTTGACATAGATTTGTAGAAAAAACGGCAAAAGGGAAACTGGAGCGATGGTCCGTCCTGTCGAAGCCGCCCAGAGTACGCAGTGTCCGAGAGCATGGTTTGTCTTCTTGCTTTTGATTGGCGGCAGGTTTTTCAGTACTTTCAGTGCTTTGAAATTTAGCACTGGCTGCAACTGTTTTGGCGGTAACTAAGCTCAACGTCCTTTATCTTTTTTTAGTTCTGACATCTCCTCAGAAAGCCAACTGCCGTGATAGTTGAAGAATTGTTGCATTGCACGGTATGTTATGAATTGAGAAGGACTTATATTCTGAAGGAAAAGTTACACACCCACGGCATTACGTCACGTTTTTGGATATAATTATACCGCTTACATGTTCAAACTGGAATAAGCTGTGAGTATATGTCTCTTGAAAAAAACGCTGACGTCATTTAAGATTTTTCTGGCTTTAATCAGACTTTAAACTATGAAGAAGTTACATTACGGTGAAAAGAAGCTATAATGTCACGACACTGAGATAGCCACGATAATAAGAGAAAATATTCCTTGATGGCTTTAAAGGAAAATTAAAATAAACCGAGAAGATACACAAGTCTGTTCTTAATACTGTAAGGCAATCCTGAAACAATGAACCACTCAATCAGGTCATATCGTATAATCGGTCATATCGTATAATTTTCACCCCTACCCCTGTTATAAATTGATTAGTTTAGCATTACAGTTTAGTTTATGTATTATACATATATGACTATTTACCTACCGATAATTTGGAAATTGGCTAACATGATCAAAATGTGCTAATGGTGACGTATTAAATTTACCCTGTGTCCGTCGAGCGCAGAAAGCCGTCTGTCCGTTTTGTCAACATGTTGCATCAAACAACATTTATACCATATTAATAACGTCATGACAAATTTCAATCAAACTTCGTGTCCGCTTACAAAACTTCACTCAATGCAGAGCTCTGGTTGATATAGCAACCGATGGTAAAACTTTTTGAAATATTACCCTTAAAGACTAACCGACCAAGGGTTCGATATTTGTTATGTACCAAGTCATTAATCATTCCCCTAGTGTCAAAATTAACCGATCCATAGGGTGCAATGTTCAAACTATCATCAAAGGGATAAGTAATTCCTGTATGGCAGTGTAACATACTTGCCGTGAGATATGATTTGTTCAGATTTGATAGATAATTTGATTCTTATGCGATGTCTGTTTTAAAGAGTTGATTTGTCAAAGTACACAACTGTAAGAGGGAGTTTGTTATCTATCTCGTAATAGTGATAACACTATGCAAGAATGATGCGGATGCCGATGAACTTACCCCCATCAAAACGCTTGTGTACACACACTTATTACAGTAGGAAAAAATATACTGTATTCCTTACCGTTATGTAGCGTTGAGACAGGTTATACGTATATACCCTAAGCCATAACGTTTCAGGCAATTGTTTATTTTATACACTTAAAAGGAATCTGCTATGCAGCTATAAAAAAACAAAGATTTTTTTTTTTCATTTTCGAAATTTCTTTCCTTTTTCAAACAAAAAAAGGTATTAATCAAGCTTATTTCTTACAAAATGCAGTAATCATTGCTTGTGTTTGGTAAATATTTACCCGCAACAAATAATAGCATCGTAATTCATTTGTCTTTTTTAAAATCATACGTTTCTCAGCAAAA
The DNA here is from genome assembly GCA_022818135.1 of Saxidomus purpurata. NCBI lineage: Eukaryota > Metazoa > Mollusca > Bivalvia > Venerida > Veneridae > Saxidomus > Saxidomus purpurata. The sequence goes on along the minus strand of JAFMSR010000012.1, from coordinate 16,287,103 downwards.
AAAAATCTTTCACTCAACACTTCTCTTTCCAGAGACAAAAAGCCTTGACCAATCAGTGTTCCCGTAATCTCTTGCATTTGGAACTCCTTTTGCAAACATCGCTGGTGTCATCACTATCGCAGTTCCCAAAATCTCTCTTGCGCTTCCCAAGAATGGTATTTGAATTATTTGTAGATATTCTTGGTCGGGTGTCGGTAGCATATCTTTTTAACTGTATTGGATCTCGCATGGTAAAACTGCAAGTTTCTGGCTCGGGCCTACTTGTGTGGTTTTTGAGCCAGCCTTTAACACGAGCATTTCTCTGTTTCTCCGGTCGCATGGGGACATACGTGTGTGGCAATTCATGCAATTCGAGAATAGAGTTCTTCAAACTTGCTCTGGTTGCACGATCCAGCTTATCTGAAAGAGACAGAGACTCAGATATAACGCATGTATTTTGGATAACATACCACACATGGCTGGTATGACTGATAACTTGGGAATGCCTCGCAATATATTTACATCTTGTTCCATTGTGTTCCAGAACGATCTTATTGTACTGGTAAAGAAACACAGAGAAACAGACCAGCACTGGATTATGATGCAGAAAATGCCGAAATTGTCTATACAGATAGATAGGACGTATTTACAGATTGTTGCACAGAAATCACAACTTCACACATTGTATGTACTTCGGGAGTTGGTGTAGTCCGGCGAGCACAACTTGTCAATCGTATGGCCACAGTTTATACTACAAAAAGCTCACAGCTTGTACTCACCATGATACTTAAATAATATGCTGGTTGCCTCCTCTAACAGTCTATCCACTCCAGTAACAATGTCAAATTCACCACTTTCGCTCACTATCTTTTCAATGACTGTAAATAAAAATGTGTGAAAACATGTTATCACGAAATCAAAAAAGCAACAGTCAGCGCTTCCGGATCTCCCGACATGAGAAAGATCTTTGTTTGATTCAGCAAAACTTGCATCAACTTAAAGGCACAATACAGGTTTCAAACATTGCATATCGTGATCGTAACGCCGCAATGGCCTATAAAGTATCAGAGAGAAAGCGTATAGTGCTGATCTAAATATACACAGTTCATTTAGGACAATGTGACAGTCACGCAGCAAGAGGGACCAATATTAATGTGATAATTCATCTGATATAGAAAGGATTGACTCTTTCCTTGCACATGTAATCTACCTTTTTATGCAATTGTTGTGAACTTTTCTTTACGCATATATATGTTAGTCACAGTCTCGTTGTCTTTGATGAAATGTACGCAGTACATTCTAAATATATTGTGCTCATATACTATGCATACTGCTTTAGAACACGGAAATCAGATCGTTCTTTTTGGGTGATATATTGGCAGATATGTCATAGCTTTAGCGATGATGAATCTCATCACGAAGAAATCTAGATGTTATTGATTGTTGCTTGAAACAGTTATGTCGGTGTTTGAATAAGAACAGATCGACAAATATTGGTATTGAACGAGTAATCTCCTACGTACTTATTAGATCAAACTTACTTTTCCGCTTGCCCATATCGACAAACTTGTCTGCCATGCGTTGGAAATCGAGTACGTCAGATGTAACTGACTTGCAGTCGCTATTGTTGAAATGCAAATCGACCTTGACCTTTGCTTGTGTTGGCTCCCCTTTACTTCCATATTGTGTGGTTGGTTGGTTTTCCTGCATGAAGTTATTTTGTGGCACAGATGGTATGGACTTAACCAGGTCGGACGATTTGGAGACTGAGGAACTGATCTTGATTGCAGAGATACTTGACTCAGCTGGATGCACTTTTGACCTTCCGTCATCTGATTCCAGTAAGCTATCCGAATACTCATAGTCGAGTTCCGTGTCTGATAGCTGCGAGCAGTCTAATAGTGCATCTAAAAATAAAGTAAGAGATTGTCCTAAAATCAACGAGGAAATTGTCTCAAATATTTTATCTACCGTTGTAACGTCGTTTCTGATTGATCGCATCTTTTAAATTTGCAAATATTTTAATACCAAATACAAGAACGTTCTGAAAATTTAAATACAACATGTATTTTAATTTACCACTTTTTATTACATTTAACGTTACAGTATAGAATAAAATTGAATATTAAAAAGTTTTGCTATTTAAGGGACGTCCCACTCCTTACATCTAGGTGATTATATCCTCCGAACATAAATTCTGTGTTTGATGAAGATTAAGTGATAAGTAATTACAAATTTAAAGAACAACATAAATAGAAAATTGCTTCATTTTAGCACAAATAATCAACATACAGGCTTTTGGTAATAAATCGCTATCCACCTATTGATTGTACAACAATATAATTTACACACATTAATGAATGTTTTACGGTACTGCAACATATGTTACCTGTAAAAGTGGAATATATAACAAACTTTTAGGTTCAGTAGTAATACTTGCATATATTCTATTATCTATACTTTTCAAAGTATTTAATTTGACCTCGGTTTTAGATAGTGCTTGTTTAACAAGTATACATGTATAAGATTAAAACGCTGTCACTGTTTTAGCCCATCCCAAATATCCAAATTACAAAACAGTGGACCTATAATAATCTGCTGCCTAGAAACTTTATATTGAACTTTTCTTTGAGATGCTAGCTCTTGTTGTCTAAACAAAATGCCTTAAATTGCTGAATTCTTTGAAGCGAGATCGGCTGCACCACGTTTTGGTGTCTCAACAAGATGAAACACGAGCGAATGAAATTAGATTTAAAATCAAAATTATTAAATGCAGATTTTTTTTTAATGCTTTCCAACATTATCCAGGCAATCTGGCATTTGTCTTTGAGATAGCCAGGCAATCTTAAGTGTCTTTACAGTGAAAGCTAGTAGTGAACGCGAATGTTCTCTCCTAACACTATGTAATACTGTAATAAGCTTTACACTGTGCAGAACATCTAAATGTCCGAACAGGAAGCAACTGGTTGCGGGTTCGAATCTCGTCAGCGGAATTTGAATTTAATCGCCAAATTTCTTCTTTCGGCGCGATTGCTAGTCCAACCAGTCAATGAAGAACTTATAAGGAGCACTTCATATAATAATTTTGCAAGTCTAAAATTCGTATGTAAATAAATAAGTTATAATTAACCTTATCCAATATGTTGCTGAAATGACCCGTTTCTCTAAGAAACAAAAATCGGAAAACTAATTAGTGTAACACATTTCGTGAGAATATTCTACATACCTTCATCTATATCTGTGTCTTCAAATTTATATAACTGTGTCTTCGGCATAACGTATAATTTAATAAACACTTATTGCTTGCAATGTATTACGGAGAAACTCCTGTTTCAATGCACGCTTCTTTGTTTCGATATGAACGAGAACGTTATCTCGTTGGTGATAATGTCAATGACGTTACGTACTTTTTACGTAAGAACGTCTATTACGTCATCACGTGAGGTAACAGCTAATCTTATTTTTTACCTCCGGTCCGCCGGGGATTACGGCTGCAAACTGACACCTCTGTCGTCTACGGATGACCGAGACGAACTAAATGAATCCAAGCCGTAAACCCTGGGATATATACGGGGCGCTCTGGACAAGATCGCGCAGCCGTATGTAGAACTATGTACAGTATATAGTGTAAAGACCTCAATATTCATCGCTAATCATCACGGTGAAAGTATTCTCCATAAGTGGGTTTCTTTAAACTGCAATTTAGTGTAGACTGTCCTAAAGTCTGCCATAAACCAGGTCTCGATTGGTTCGATAACGAGGTCGGGGGGTATCTAAATAATCATATTCTACTAAAGAAAATGCCGTATAAAACCCATACAAGCCTCGCTTTGAGAAAGGAATTGCAAAGCATGCATATTATTTGAGAATGGTCTATTACGGCGTCCCCTAACGGCCCGCCGAAGGTAACAGCTACTAAAGCCACGTCTGTCGTCTACGGATGACCGAAGCGAACTGAATGACCAAAAGCCGGAAGACATGAGATATATACGGGGCCCTCCGGAAAAGATCATACAGCCGTATAAGACACAATATCGCGACAATGTCGTTTGGAAATCGACGGCGCGTGCCTCAGTTACGCATTGTGCGCAGTTCAGGGTATATTGTTTTGTCACTGACGCGTACGACAATGTGATTCGACATCGCGTATCCTTATCGTTCTTAATTAAGGAGATCGCGAACTGCTCGCCGTTGTCGAGTTTATTTATTGTACACGACGCCCGACAACTTCGATCGCGAATCTCGTGCTTTAATTAAATGTAAACACCACGTCGATATCGCGACGACGGACACATTTTAAATGGCACTGGATTCCGTAGAATCAACTTTTTTCACACATTCCTCATTATTAACATTGCTGTAGTTGTCTACCGTTTCATTATGGGATTGCTATATACAGCTTCTTTCAGATAATGTATGATATAATAGTTTTGTCAGGAAAAACATGTAGAATGCAAACTCGGTTAAAGGTGCTTCAGTAAGCCTACTTGATTCATATTGGTGTTGGATGTGTTCTTTTCGTTTCTCGAGAAGTGATTGTTAGATTCTATGTTTTTCTTACGAAAATTATACAGAAGAAGATGTGTTAATTCGTGGAACGTAAAAGTTCAAGGAGCACTTTCAATATATGATTTTACAGATAGGGTAATGGTAGAGCCGTGTTCTATTTAATCCGAAACGGTGTTTACGTATTCCTTTCTTTCCTACGTTTGTCATTTCACTGTAAAGCTTAGTATCAATACAAGCGCAGCCTCGTTAAGAAAGCTACACTTTAACTGCCAATAGAAGAAAACGTTTGCTGATATAGAATTCTTGTAATAAATTTATGGACATGTTTTCTGTTTTTGATATTCTATTTTGAGAATGTAGCCGTTAGGAAAAATTTAAAATTCTAATTGTTTCGTTCGTTGTATTTTGCATTTTATCGAAATGAAGCGCCTGACGGACATTGATATGCTTGCAGCTCGCCTTTTTTACAATACTCTTTTTTTATTGATTGTTTTTAATCCCGTTCGACCGTTGAAATTTACCCAAGACCCCTTACCTTATCTTGTAGCCACAAAACTTATCAGCAAATTTTGAACAGATTTACCATGAAAGGGGCCTTTTTACAGCAAAACAAAAACAAAAACTTCAAATATTATTTAAGTAACTCTTCACCAACGAACATGTATATGGATTAAGTACGATTTTCTACTTACTGCAGTTTTAAAAAAACTAGTCTAAGAGAAAACGAATATATCACACTGTCTTTGAATATGAATTAATGAATGATTTTCTCTACAGCTTTAGTCTGTGGTTAGAACGGCTTTCACGTACATATCTTCTTATTGAATGTAACAAAGAAGCAAAGGTCAGCGAAGTTGCATGCGTCATGTAAGTACAAGGACGTGCGATGGTCTATTTCAGATTACTAGTTGTTACTGACAAACGTTGTAAGATACCAATGGTTTCGACAGGAATGCGTCAGAAAGAGACAATACCAATGTTTTCGACAGGAAAATGTCAGAAAGAGAAAGGAACTTGATCAAATATAGTAACTTACTTTATTCGTTCATGGTGCTCTTGACAAAGCTGTGACCTGTTTATTTTTTTTATTTTCTGAAGGGAACGGTATACACTTTACAGTGTTCAATTGATAGGGTCACCACGTTCGAGCACGTATCAAACTTACTGATGTCAATAACCCTGGTCCTCTTAGATATCTCAAATGGACTTGTTCACTTTTTATTTTAACAGTTCTTTCCAATTATTCAATTTTATTTTAAAATAATAAAACCCCCGCATTGCTAAGTATGGATAGAGTATTTCTTTATTCCTAAAAATAATTATTTCAGATTGTATATGCGGTCAGCTTTTTGCAAGCGGTCTGTTCAATAGACCTTTATTAAAGCTGCTTGCTCTCATGTTTTGGTAAGAGAAAAAACGAGGTTCTTCGAATTGTCTCGCATTAGAATATTTTATAACAAATCATCAAGAAAAAAGGTTTAGAAAAAGTCTTTTGACATTCCAATAGAAGCGGTGCCGTAAAAAACACACCGATATTTTCAACAGATTTCCTAATATTGTTGTGTAGATTTTTACTCGTGTCGTTGTTTCTTGACAGTACGTTTACATTTTATGTTTTAGTATGTCATTTTGGGGAAATTGAACTATTTCACCGGAAACTGTGAACGAAGGTCTTTTATTGGCAGAAATGACCTATACAATGTATATTAAACATCAAACAGAAAGAAAGAAAACAAGCGAAAGCAGTTTTGCATGTTCTGACACGCATTCTGAAAACTTTCTGTGTGTTAAATGTCCGTTAAGTTTTGATCTTTGTTAGCTCACCTGGTACTGAGTGCCAAGGTGAGCTTTTAGGATCCGCTGTCGTCGCACGACATCAGTCGTCAAGATTTTGTTTTAAACAACATCACCGCAAAAACCACTGAGCCAAAGACACAGGAGTGTTCCTTGGGTGGTCCTCTGCGAAGTATATTCAATGTAGATCTATGGTTACAATGGCAAGAAATTGGGAAAAACACTTTAAAAATCTTCTTAAAAACCGGAAGGCCTAGAACTTATATATTAAGCATGAAGCATTGTCTAGTTGACCTCTACACAGATTGTTCAAATCATGACTCCGGGTCAAATACTCTAAGCAATACATTTTTCTTGTAATTGGTATACATTCGTGATAATAACGTGTACAGTGTAACTATGGCAGTCGCAAAATCATAGCACGACACAAATTATAACATAAAATTTCACTGAACGGTGCCACTTGGAAACTGATTTGCAAGTTTCGTGTTAATGAACCTTAAATGAACGATGATAGTAAAATATAGAACGAAAGGTTCGCGGAAAATAAGGTCATAAATTATACTATAGGAATAACTGTTTTGTAATTTTGATATTTGCGACTGTATGTACGGTTTTTAATGGTCGCAAATATTTTTAACGGCGACGGCGTTAGCCGGAGCTGTGAAAGCTCCTTTGCGACCATTTGACACCGTATATACGGTCGCAAATATCAAAATCACTAAATATAGTTATCCCTTTTCTAATTGACAGTGTGTCTATAATGCAGTTAATTAAGACGCCTTTTAAATGTATTTGCGACTACTATAAAGCCGACTATTTATTAGTCGCATATCCAAAGGACGTCACCAATCAGAAACGACGTTACATCGGTACTGCGCCTTAGAATATTAGTTCGAATTTTTTATGTATCACGGTAAACACACTAGACAAAGCCGGGAAAAGGTATTAGTCTCGACTGTAAGCTCCCATAGCGATCGATAGATTCCACTCTTGTCTTAAGATACCATACTATAATTTTTCTTTTTATTTGATATGCGTCATAACAATTAAATATGTTTTTTTTTAATGTATTAGTTCTGACATATCCTCTGAAAGCCGACTGATATTTTCGCGTGATATCTGAAGAACTGTCGCATTGCACGGAATGATATTAATAAAAAGGGCTTATATCCCAGGTATTGCGTCATGTATTGCATGTATGGAGAATATCAGGCTACTGTCTTTTAATAATATGTGATATCATGCGAGGTAGATGCGGTTGGAATAGGCGAGGCTCTGCTGCCTCGCCTTTTCCAACCGTATCTGCCGAACCTCAGTGATATCACCTGTTGTCAGAAGACAGTTTAGTGATATTCTATTTATCATGCAAAATCTACATGTAAATTTTTTACATTGTTAGGGGCCTAAAACAGAATGAATACTAAATTTGTAAAAGAAAATGATTTCAAATTACTACGTGTAAATCGAAAAATAGTTCTACATTCGAAAGGACAAAAAAGATAAAAATTATTTAAATAAAGCTTTATGATTACGTCCATCGGACTATTTATAAATGTTTATTGTTTTATGTTATGATATTACTTCACAAACAATTTTTTTTTCAATGAGACACACGCATGAATTTCCAAGTAAAAACAGACATTTTGACATGGCAACGTGGGCTCAACATCAACACTGGGGTATTCTTATTGTGACAAACGAGGAACTTAAGAGTTGCCGAGTGAAAAGTGAGCGGTTTAAAGACAGTCTTCAACTTTTAACAGATGGCTGATAGGTTTCAAACCATTTCAATCGCGCATTAAGGACTTACTGTGAAAAATGCATTTTAAAAAGATTGATCAGTTCGTGCGAAAATGGGACATCATATATTCGCAAAAACACAAACATAAATTGACGTTAACATTGATAAAATGGTTTACTGTATATAAAAAGTTGCAAAAGTGGAAGCACAAAAACTTTTTATTTTACATTCGATAGTATAACAATAATAATAAACACGTGACAAGCTAACACTTGTCTTAGTTTAAACTCTATTTATTCAACAGAAACACATTTAATACAACAGACAATAATTAACAAATAGCCGTGAATAGATGGGAGAACAAGCGTTTTCAACACTTATATTAACTCTTTTCCAAATGTATATACTATTTTGTCTTAATGTGCATGTAATACTCCGGTACCAATTGTTTAACAGTTTTAACAAATTTGATATTCAAGATTTAGAACACTATGCAACAAAGTAAAATAAGAACAGCAAATAGAAGATGGGAGGAGAGGAGGAAGGAAGGGAAGGACAAAGAGAGGAAGGAAGAAAGGAAGGTTGATTCAGCCAAGTGAAAACATGTTCTATTCAAATCGTTTGGTTGCCTCTATGTATTTCTGAACTTGATTGAAAATGAATGAGTTTTGGTCAGTTGTAAGGTATTCAGAACCGTATAATAAGAGGTGGGCATGGTAAATTATCGAAATAGTGTTGTCTTTGATTGTAAAAGTTAGGGCATCTTAGAAGGTAGTGATCGGGGGATTCAATTACTCCACACGAGCATAAAGGGGAATTAATAAGGTTTCTCCTGAAGAGAAAATTGTTAAGGGGACTACAGTCTAGTCTAAGTATACACACTTATCTTCAGAATGTATTTTCTGTAGTAACGTATCGTGCTTGAGTATCGTTCCAGTGGGAAATACGTAATCTGCACATTAATGAAGACGTAGCTCGGGGAATTTTCTTTTTAACTTTTTCATATTTACTTGTCTCAACAGTAAATTGAAAAATAACAAAAAGACAGTATTCGACAACGAATAAAATAGCACCATAAATTGTACTTGTGTGTAAAAAAAATTGCTACTATCAAAAAATGAAATTACTGCAGTTTACAGAACGACCAACATACAGCAATATAACCCAGACGACAAACTTAAGACAAGGCGGGAACTTTCTGAGCACGACAGTTTTTCAGTGGTGTCAGCGCTTCGATTTTTTTTACAAACGTGTGCTTGCATTTATCAAAACTCCTAGAAATTGTTAATAGTATGATATGAATTGACTGAACATGTCGCTAGAGTGAAATTCTCGCGAAAACACAGTTTCCTTTAGAAAAGCTGATTACAAACGATTTTCCCTTATCCAAATGATTAGATTCAGTGGGAAAGTACGCAAAAGTCGAATGTAATCAGCTTTCCTAAAGGAAACGGTGTTATACTAAATAAAATAAATATTTGACATGTCTAGATCCAAACTAAATTAAATATCCTGAAACAGAATCAAAAGTTCTGTTTTGAGAAATTGTCTAGCTGTTTTATCTCATTACGTTAGCGTGACCTGTCTCCGTCTATTTTGAATGCTGGCAACACCAAATATATAGAGGATACTTGTTTGTTTCGATGTAAGATCACGTTATAATTTCACCGAGTGGGCACCAAAAGTGATATTTTCACGAGTGGCGCAGCCACGAGTGAAAATAACTACTTTTGGTGTTCACGAGTGAAATTATCGTGATATGACATCGATACCAACAATTTTTTGGTCGTACATTTTAAAGCTTTTTTACCTGAAGAACTGGTGTCTCCAAAGATAGTCGAGGTTGGTTCCATCTTGAAAAAGCCTCGAGAAAGATAAATATAAGTTGTAAAAACTTGCTTCCTAATCGAGAATAAATAAATTAATATAAACTAAACTAAAGATATGACAGACATTCGTGCGGCATGGAAAGAAACTACCAGAAAGTTACCAAGTTACCTCCTCCGTCAGGCTCGCTCCGCCAACCGACCTTGCCACAAACTTTCCTCCGTAAATGATAACTGTATCATACCACTTGATCTATTTACATAATGTCTTTTCTGTATTTGAGCTGGAGCAATAATATTAAGTATATATTCGTCCCAGATTTGAGTCACTATACGTGGTTATTTATGTCACATACGATAGCATAAATAACAAGCGATTGTTGAACGGATTTGTTTAAAAATGCAATAAAGTGAATACTGTATCATTGTAAACGATGGCAGATATAAATTGAACATTGGCGAGAATGTGGACCGAAAACGTACATACCTCCCAACCGGAAGTCCTCGGCAGATTCCGTTATCCTACATCAAACCTAGGTTAGATGCGAAGCAATCTGCAGAGGTGTTCCGATTGACATATCTCCTTCATATTGCGAAATTATTTGTCTGGCGTAAAACAATGCCGGATTGTTCCTGTACAAATTTTAAGAGAACATTGAATCAAATCTAACGCCGCCGCCCTTTCCCATATAATTTAAAACGTCAACAGATATCTGTGGATACATCTTGAAAGCGTGTTCATTCTGGTACATTACGGAAATTGTCTCCGTAACTATCTCTCATCCTTGATGACCTATGTGTACTCTATGTGAGTGATACAGGCCGGTAACTAAATTCCCGTTAAGAACAAGAAATTACGTGTTTTCAATACCTTTATCTTCTCCCATCGTGAAACAAAATAGCGGTTACAAGCTCCTGGCGACAGCCAGAGTGGAAAGTCAATTTAAGAATCAATCAAAATGGAGAGTATTTTATAATGAGAAAGGTAACTTTATTCCAAGTGTCTGATTGAAAACGATGGCCCAATATGTCTCCAGGGTGAGACATTTATAAGCACATTTAGGTTTAGTTCCACCGGCAATGATCTATATTTTGTATTGACGTATGTTTTGTAATACATGTTTTCACAAAGGCGATGAAATAGGTTACTAATATGGCGAAATATGACTTGCAACGAGTTGATTTTGTGGGAACAAACGTCTTCCGCACAGACACAGATCCCGTGGCGCATTATTCCTGCGCATATAGAAGTAACACCCACCTGTCCTAGGCAACCAATACGTGTGTATCCCAGTTTGTCATATTGAAAGTTTAACAACTGCAATATACAGTCACCTACTTTGAATAGCCACTTTCGAAGCATGTTGTGACTGGCTACTGAAGACAGGTATAACTGTATTCATGTATTATACACAATGCATGCATATACAGTTTTATACACTGAACTTATAACGTGAACGTTTACGAACTTTTATTTATGAACAAAGGTATATCATATTTACAAATTGTGTGTTTCTCTACAATTTTATTTTATATTATTTTCTGTTTTTAAACGATGTGTACATCTTAAATATTTTAAGTCCTTACGTTCAAAATACATGTACGATCAATTACTATTTTGACTTCTCAAGTTGAAACTGTAAAAATGACCAAAACTGCGGCTAAGACGGGCGTTAAACTCTTGCAATAATAACAGAAAGGTTTACATGGTATACAGTATGGTTTGTTGCAAACTGTTTAAGTGTTTAACTTTAAACCAGAAAAAAAAATAGAAATCTATATTCTGCTAATATATCAGTGGTTATTATCAGTTACTACATACTGCTACTCTTCCTTGACTTGCTAACGCTTCTTATGACTGAATTCATTTTAAATGCATGCATTTTGAGCAACAATGGCACGAATTGGTCAACGTGACGTTGCCTTGTATGATATATTAGATTATATTTTATATTAATAAAACAAAATGTCTCTAATTCTATAGTTGATGTGGGCTTATAATAGTCACGGGTTCATTTGATGTCTCCTCGTGAATGTATTTTGAGAGGAAAAATCTATATGCTATATTCAAAATATGATATCAAAAAACCGCAAAATGTCAAGACAGATCGCATGTTTGGAGTCCTTCTGCGTCTTAATTCTTAAGCTTGCAAGTGTCCGTTTACACTAACGTAACATATGGTGGCCTGGAAATACATGTCGCCGTATTATTGTGATTCGTCTTCAAAGACCATTGATGTGGCGTCCTATATAGCTGTCACCTTATTTCATTTGTCCGTAATAATGCAATCAAGCTAACTGCATTACAGTGATGAAATTGTCACAATGCCCTGATCTGACCCCAGAGCTGTCAGAAACGCAGCAAGGTCTTGTACAATAACCTTTTTCTGTGTAGTTGAATTTCCAAGAAAAAAGTATGTAGGTTAGACTGTAATAAGGGAGCAAGAAAAACAACTCTCGACCGCAGAGTCAGCACTGCCTACTTCATATTTGAAAATTCCTGCAAATACATTGCTGTATATAAAACTGAATTCTGTGAAATATATATTTTCAAAAGAAATCACGGTAGCTTGAAGGGTTGACGTTTAGTTATAAGAGTTTAATGACTTATAATGCCACGTTACATTACTCATGCAGTTTTCAAACAGTTTCGACAAACATGATCATTGTTTTACTTACGGCAGGATGTTCGTATGAGCTGCGAAAAGGACAAATGGTATTGAGTCATCTGCGACTTGCATATAGGCCTAGACTAGCCTGCTTGCACCCATGCACGCGGGTAAGGGCCTATGTTCAAAAAACTTCTTTATGTCGTGACCAGTGCCCTCGAATGAACTTATGCTGGTCACTAAATCTCGAAACCGCCCCTTTACCTTGGTGCAGTTCGTATTTTGCATTGATATGGAATTTTACATCCACTTGATTATGTAAGCTTAGGGTTACCACCGGACCATGACGGAATATTTATAGGTATATTTATAACTTGATACAATGGTGATATTGTTCACGAAAACAATAAAGCAACAGTAGTTTTTCAATTCAACTACTTTTCATGAAAATTTCAATTACTACTTTTTGTTCCAAAAGGCAAGCTATCAATAAGTTATGAATAATTAATACTAAGTTATTAATTATAAATTTATATCATATCGCAGGATCGGCATCGTAGCTACTGAATGAGATCCGGCAAAACCGAGGTCCAATGTATCGGTACTATACACCGGGAACCAGCGGTGCTGAAGATAGAAGTCCCCCAAAGGCTGCCCTAAGTATCGGTATGTAATGTCAATATTTCGAATAGCAGCTCAAAAATATATCTAAGTTTTTCTAATCAAACAAGAATGACCTTTTTTCGTAGAAACAGATCAAAGGCGTAGGGCCAATAAGTAATATAATAATTATGTTATTAATATATCTCTGAACCAGATTATTGAGAAGAAAGATGGATAAAGATATAAGTGATCCTCTGCATCTACTTTGACTATACAAAATCATCATCACCGAGAATATTCATTGGCTATGACTTCATTTTTTATCACTTACTAAGTTCCTTTTTCGCACAGGCACTCAGGTCAGTCAATATAACATGTACAAGGCAAAATAATACCCCACTAACCTGTACATTACTAGTGGGGTATTATTTTGCCGTGCACATGTTATATTGACTGACTCGAGTGCCTGTGCTTTGTAGGATACGGATACTTGGGCGTTCGTTGAATCATTTACGACCGAGTTCTGTCCCTTATTTCATAATACGCCATTTGTCGGTAGAAAAATCTCAGAAAACACGGGGTAAATAAAGGCTGTTATGATAACGATTTGTTAAACAATTTCAGATTTTAAGCTTTAGAGCAACCAAATGCACATCTTTTACAGTTTAGATTCTTCAGCACTTATCTCTTGACATTCCTCTATCATGAAATAAAGAAGAATGTAAAACAAAATGCCAGACAAGATAACCAAGGTATTGCACCGTTAAAAGATCAGACAAATGGTAAAATCACCTCAGAAAACCTTGGTCAAGCAAATATTCTGAATAAACAATTCCAGTCTGTTTTTTCAGGTGTTTCTCCCCTTGTCTCTGTCCCAGCTTTTGCAGGACTTCCCTAGGAAAAAGGAAATACCCTACAATGCCCAACATTGAATTGACCCCAACCGCGCCCTGAAATTACTCCAAAACCTAAAAGTGGATAAGGCTGCTGGCCCAGATATGATTAAGCCCATTGTCTTGAAGGAGCTCCGCCATGAGATCCCTTGACATAGTGTCACTAATCTTTAAAAGATCCCTTAATACTGGTCAACTCCCATCCGATTGGACGAAGGCAAATGTCGCTCCACTATTCAAAAAAGGTGATACTAGTGACCCTGCTAACTTAGACCCATATCGCTAACTTGTATTCTATGTAAACTCCTAGAACACATAATTGCATCTAGCCTATCCACACATCCCTCAAAACACAACATACTTTATGAGCTGCAACATGGGTTCCGTGAAAGACGGTCCTGTGAGACTCAGCTCATTGAGCTAGTTGATGAAATATCCAAAAACCTTTCCTCAGGTAAACAGACCGACCTTGTCCTACTTGATTTTAGTAAAGCCCTCGACAAAGTCAACCATCTTAAATTATTACTTAAACTCCAAGAGCATGGTGTCTCCAGTCAAACTGTATCTTGGATCAGGTCCTTTTTAATAGGTAGATCTCAGTCAGTAGTGGTTAACGGTTGCACGCCTGATCAAGTCCCTGTTACATCTGGGGTCCCCAGGGCTCTGTCCTAGGACCTCTGTTGTTCCTACTCTATATAAATGATCCCCCTGACACGGTTACCTCCCAGGTGCGGCTTTTTGCTGATGACACTGCCGCTTCACCTTGCAGTTACTTGCCTCTCTGATTGTCAAAGGTTACAAAATGATCTCTCTAAGCTAGAAACGGGAAAAAAACTGGAAAATGGGACATGGAATTTAACCCCAGTAAATGTCAGGTCCTCCACATCACACGTAGTAGAAAACCTATCCAGTTCCCATATAAGCTTCATGGTCAAACATCTCACCAGCTAAGGATGCAAAATACCTTGGTGTAGACATCAGCCAAGATCTCAGCTGGAATACCCACATCTCAAGAATAACAACAAATGCAAACAGAACACTAGGCTTTCTCAAACGTAACATTAAAACAAAACATGAAAATATTAAATCACTCTCTTACAAAACATTAGTCAGACCACAATTAGAGTATGCATCATCTGTATGGTCACCACACACCCAGGTTAATATTCACAAGCTGGAGATGGTCCAGCGACGCACAATCAGATGGGTAAAAAATGATTATTCCAGAGATACCAGTGTGACAGACCTGCAGAACACCCTTGGATGGAGCACCCCTTGAGAACAGGCGTCAAGCCTCCAAATTGGTTATGTTTTATAAAATATACTACAGTCTTGTAGCAATCTCCTGCCCAGTTACCTAGAAGTCCCAAACAGGTTAACAAGACATATGCACCCCCCCTTAGTCTCCGTCAAACCCATGCAAATTCGGACTTCTTTAAGTACTCTTTTTTCCCCCATACCACAGTCCTGTGGAATAGATTACCCGCCCATATTGCGATCCTGCCTGATCTTGAATCATTCAAGCAGGCAGTGGCCCAAATCAATTATTAGTCATACAACAGTTGTTTTTACCCCCTTTTTACTCTTTTTACTATTTTAACAGTTTTAACCGTCTTTGTTTCTCTTGACTGTAGGAGCTATCTTGCAGTAGTTTTATCTTTTTATTAACACCCGGCGTGCACCCTGCCCATAATACTCGTGAGAGGTGTGAGGCAGTATAACAAGATGATGATAGACAAATATAAGTGACACGAGCATTTAGGTTAACAATGAAATGTGATAATGTAATGTAAATAAATAAATAAATAAATAAATAAATAAATAAATAAATAAATAAATATGTAATGTAATTCAATAATAATGATGTGATAAAGTATAAGTTATTTACTAAGATTTTGATTATTATAAATATGTTATAATTTGTGATAATATGTCGAATTGTATGTACTGTTATTTATTGTTATTAAGGCAGTCAAAAGCTATACATAGCTTTTATTTATATATGTAAATGGCGTAGCATCTGCCGAAGCTTGCTGAAATGATTCATGCACATATTGTACTGTACTTTAAAAAAGTGAAACCCAAATTCACCATGTTTTGTTGTCTGAAATTATTTGGATGATTTGCTGAACAAACTTTTACGTAAACAAACTTGGGCTGAAATATATTCTAACAGGTAACAGTGTGGTCCCATATTCTTCCAAATAATCCATATGTTTTCAGAAGCAGTAGACTATGGATACCATGTTTTGATAATCAACTTGGCAGGTCTTGGTCCATGGTTGTGTGGTTATAGTCTCTGACTAAAATTCACTTCAACTCTTACTGTTGCGCTTCATGGGTTTGATCCCTGCTATTAACTTGAAACTTTATGTGAGAAAGCTGGCAACTGGAAGTCAAATAGAACTACTGGTCCTTCCAATAATGTCGAAACAGGCGTTAAATACCAAGTAACAGAATTATGCTTTGTTTGATTTACAGACCATGGACTGGAAGACTGATCTTGACTTTGGTGATAAAGTGGCTAAGTTATGTATAGAGAAATACAACAAGCTGCCAAAGACAGGAAAACCACAGACAGGAAAAGAATGGACACTTTTAGCAGGTGTTGTTTTATGCACACAAAAAGGTGAGCATTATGGGTAAAATGTTCTCAGTGGCTTCAGGGTAGGTAATCTGGTTCAAATATTTGAAATAATTTATCAAGAAATACATTAGATTAACATGTATCAGGTGAACTTGATGCATTATCAGACGCACAGACCTGTATACACATATGTAGTCTTAAGGTTTAAAACCCTTTAAATGCTGGAAAAGGCAAACTGTATTATAATGAATGAAAATAAAAATGACTTGATATGGCTTTAAAATAAAGATTTAATTAACAAAATTAATTGTGCTATGCATTTCATACAATTCATCAGGCACATATATATATATAGCTCCATGTAAGACCCAACTTATATACACATGGATTGGCAACTCTTGTATTTTCCTACACAATTCAACCTTTTTGTCGCGAACTACAAGACTTGGCGATATGTTTGCATCCAAGGAAAATATCCGTGGTTATCATAGGCACTTGGTTTCAAATCAATCTATTGGTTTTTCTTTCTTTCCTGCACATTCTCACTTATATAATAAAAACACATTTCACTTACATACTTAAAACACACTGTGTATATAGGTCCGTTATATAGAAACAAACTGATTCCACATTTTATGTACATGTACTTCAATGTTTGACTGAAACAGGTAGATATTAAAATATAGTCAGCTCCACCCTACTGTTTAACATGTTCCTTTTATTTCACTTTTTCAGTTCTATCTAGTATCTAAAATAAAATCTGAATTTCTGAGATAGGTGTTCCATATGTTGTTTGAATGAGTGCTGATTGAAAGTTTACTGGCTGAATAGTGAACAGTGCCACCCATGCTGTCAGATCATGGTCTGGTTGCAAAAGCAGAATATCTCTCCACCAGTAAGGTTAGGATTACATAGGGTTACCCGTAAATGAAAATTAAAATCAGTTATTTACTGAAATTGCTTAAAACAAACAGAATTTACAGAAATGAAATAAAACATCTGTTTTACATGTGTACAGGTAAAAAAAAAAGAAATATCGAACATAGCTATTAAGTAAATAATTTATTTCAGAGGATGGTTATCGGCTTGATATAATATCCTTAGCAACTGGTTCCAAATGTATTGGAAAGTCCAAAATGAGCAGAACAGGTATGCAGTCTGTTAGTACAAACAACTCCTTGGCTTGGTATGACCTGTGATCAGGTACTCACCATCTAACTCAAGAGTTGTGACCACACATACCAAGCATCTGTTTTCATAATTATGTTGTTTTTTTTATTGCTGATAGTCCCAGCACACTCAAAGATTTCTCTCAGGTGAAACTGCCAAAACCCCTGATAGGGGCAGGTTGAGTAAACAGGTACATATACAAGGGAATCGAGGTACCAGACCCCTTTGGTTCTTTACGTGTCCAGTTTATAGCACCAATACACAAGAGAATACCTCTGGGTTTTTCACCATTCCATCTCTAGATGGGTAGAAAATACTGAAAAGCATTTCTGAAATTTCCGGTGCCCTGTCCAGGATCGAACTAAGGCCCTCCGAATTGGTAGTCAAAAGCAGTAACCACTTGACACTGTGCCATAGTTTTATATGATGTTTACATTAGGAATATTTCTCGAACATTGATACATATGTAGTGCTAATAGTGCTGCAAAAAGCAGTCTATCCTACAGCCAAAAAGAAGACTTGTTATCACAATTTTCTAACCTTTAGCTATTCTTCATGAATTGCATCATGAAGTGACTTTATGTGCAAATTATTTGTTTACTTTCCAGGAGAAATTTTAAATGACAGTCATGCAGAGATCCTGGCAAGACGTGCATTTTTGAGGTAACATAAACTTTTCTGTTATTCCATAATGAAATATAATCTTTACTTCCTTTATATAAGACATAAATAATGAATTTCTTGTACATATTGCAGACATGTTAGGGGTTTTTATGTGAGATATAGGGCTTTGTACAAAACTTTTGCTTGTACATACCAGGTAGATTAACTTGATTGGATTGAGTAGCATCTGAGGCATAGCATTACAGTCTCTTCTGCACCTTCTCTTAGCTTTATTCATTGAAGAATGACTGATTACCATGTCAAAAAGGACAGGGAGTGGCCATGGGGGGCGGGGAGACAAAAATGGAAGAAAGTTATTTTTGTTACCTGTAAAACAGTGTGTTGGAAGATTGACTGGTTTACTTTAAGCCTTTTTCTGTACATCAATTGTAAACTCGAGTACTTTAAACTTAAATGTACTTGCTGTAACTGCTTAAGATGTTCAAGTTAGACTTACTACTTACTACAGTTTATACTGATTTATTTTAGCTCGATTGTGAAAAAAGCATGTAGCTTATTGAGTCACTCTTGAGGCCACTTGCTGGAAAAGCCAGTACTGATGAGGAAGTACGGTCGTGACCCCAGTGGGGCTCGAACCCCCAACCACCGGGATAAGAGGTAGACTTGTGCCTAAAGAAGAGATTATGGAACTCCTTGTCAACTGCTGCTGACTGGTTTCAAACCCCAAATCTCTGGATTAGGAGTCTGACCCACTACCCCTACACCATGGCCCCTCCCTTTTTCCTCAAGAAGAAGTATCATATTTTAAATGGCATAGAAGATTGTTATTTTCAAAATGACATGTACTCAAAATGACATTGCTCAAAATGACATGTACTCAAAATGACATGTACTCAAAATGACATAAACTCATAAAGACATGTACTCAGACATGTACTCAAAATGACATAAAGACGTGTTCTTGAAGTGCTCAGAGTGAGAGAAGTTGGGTTGTTTAGGGTTTTACCTGATAGCCAAAAGTTATTTTTTTACAAAAATCACTTAGGCAGCACAAAAAGTTCTTGATTTTAAAATCTAATTTTAAAAAAAAGGGAAATCAGGCCAAAACTAAAAATGTGTTTGTTTGCTGTCTCCTGACTGACCGGCTAAAAATGCTGCGCTCTGAATATTTTTATTGGACCACGCGTGTCAAAATTATTTTTTAATTTGTTTTTTTATCATATCAACATTTGTAATTTAAGGATGAGACAAAGGAGGATTATAGTTTAAAATTAAAAAAAAAAATATCCTACCTACCTACCCAACTTCAAAAAGTAGGGTCAGGAGATAGCAAACAAATTCTTTTTTAAATGTGGCCTCACAGCATGCTCTGAATATAGTTCCTACATGTTAGAGTGAAGTATAGCTGACTATACAATAGAGTGAAGTATAGCTGACTATACAATAGAGTGAAGTATAGCTGACTATACAATAGAGTGAAGTATAGCTGGCCATACAATAGAGTGAAGTATAGCTGGCCATACAATAGAGTGAAGTATAGCTGGCTATACAATAGAGTGAAGTATAGCTGACTATACAATAGAGTGAAGTATGGCTGGCTATACAATAGAGTGAAGTATGGCTGACTATACAATAGAGTGAAGAATAGCAGACTATACAATAGAGTGAAGTATGGCTGACTATACAATAGAGTGAAGTATAGCAGACCATACAATAGAGTGAAGTATAGCTGACTATACAACAGAGTGAAGTATAGCAGACTATACAATAGAGTGAAGTATAGCTGACTATACAATAGAGTGAAGTATAGCTGACTATACAAAGATTAATGAAAGGTATTTCACACAGGCTTCTGGCACATAGTCTTGTGAACAGCTCTTGTTTGAAGGAAAACTTTTCTTGATGGACACCTAGTCATATTTTCATGGATGAAGTCGTGTCCTTTCCGTAGGTTGAACTCTGTTACTTAAGGTGCGTTGGTATCGTGAATTGCTTATGTTGTAATCACCAGTGCACTGTGTACATGCCTTTATTCTAATTGCAGGTTCTTATATAAGGAGATAGAGAATTTGCTTAAAAGTGGGGATAGTACAGTGTTACAGAGTACATCAGGAAACAAATGTCAAGTTCAGGAGAGAATAACGTTCCATATGTTTACTTCACAAACACCATGTAGGTAGATCAGTATTGTTGTATATAATAGGGGATGATCTCAGCAGCTTCATTGATGCTATGTGACGTCATTCCCAAGGATATTAGAACGGGAACTTAATTCTGCATTTGTGGACATTCGCCCATTCTTCAACAATCCTTTTATAAAGCATATGCATGATAATTGTCATAAAATACTTTAGCAAAATAAGTACATCTGAAGAAAAAAAATCACTAACTTTTCCTGTTACTAGTGAATTAAATTTTTTAATTTGAAAAGCGAAGGGGCTAATGTTGGCCTATGTAAAATTGAGCATGGAGGCATATATGTCTTAGGGGCCAACTCTTTGGGGTGGTACTCAACAGCATTCTCATGTATATTTCAGTGACCTGTGCAACAGCTTTTCCATGTTTATTTGAATGATGAGTGCTGAAGCTGTCAAAATTTACTCAGTTGACATTGTTCTGTTACAAAATGACAATTGTTAAAGATAAATATTCCACGGACTTGTAACAACTGAGACCTGCCCATTTGGCCAAGTAGTTATGGTATCTGACTGAGAATAACTACACTTCTCACTGATCTAAGGTCTTGGGTTCAAGCAGTTATACCAGTGTCTCCTCATATATTTTTTTTTTTTTTATTTGGCTTCTTGGCAGTGCCATTGCCAATACTTAAGTTAGAAAACTCCTTAGGATTATAAGGCAGGCATTAGTTAGGTACTTAGTTTAAGGAATAAAAATTGTACTTGCTTCAAACTTAAAAAGCCTTTGGTCTACAATTTATGTAAAGTAAATAAGTTTTAAATCCATTTTATTTGACCAGGCTAGATTAGATTACAATTAAGCCAGCTCTAACCCGTATCTGTATTAATTTTGAAACAGGTGGAGATGCTTCCATTTTCCCAAAAGAAGATGAAACAGATAATGGTACTGGTGTTAATGATAACAGTGAATCTGACATTGGTAGTATAGTTGTTCAAAAAGAGGACAAATCAGAGGACAGATCTATAGCAAGAAGCACTACTCATGAGAAAACAGATATAAAAGATTTGACTGTTGACAGTGCTGAACTAGGAAAAGAGACAAGTAAACTTGATGAAAACATAGTTATATCAGCTGATTGCCATTTAGATATTAGTATAATTAGAGAAGAACATGAAGAAGAGAATCAGGTAACTGAAGTGAAAGTAAACAATAATCTAGAAACACATGAAGAAGATAGAATAGAAATAAATAAGAAAAGAGAAAATGAAGAAATAGTAAATGATATAAGACTGCACAAACGGTATAAAAGCAACAAAAGTTCAGGTATTCATGCAGATGTGATTTCTGATGGAAAGTTAGAACAAACTGTTGAAACTGGAACTGAATTTAGGAAGTTGGAAGACAGGGAAGGAAAATGTTCCATTGCTGCTGAAGGTAACCTTATAGCAAATTTTCAAAATGTTGTAGTTTGTTTGCTTGAATTTTTGAAAATGTCAAAACTTTTTTTTACTAAGTTTGAAGGGGTGCCTAGTACTGCCTACTGAAAACTTACTGACTGATTAGTAAACAGTCAGACTGTTGGGAGGTACAGGTCTGTCATGATCTACACAGCTTGCTAACTTAAGGAAGAATCATTTGCTACTAGCAGAGTAAGGAAAAATCTAACTATCTTGTGGACAGTAGATGGGATAAATTGCCCGATTTTATGACCATAGATGAAATATTTGGTATGGAAACTTAGTTCTTTCAGTGAAGTAGTACTGGCAGTCTGCACTACGTAGTTAGGGTTGATATATGGTGAAATATGCAGAAATACTGAGTGACAGTTTATACTCCCAGTATACAAGCAGGTCAGTGACTGTTGACATTTCTGTTCCTATTATACTTTTAGCCAGTTTTACTGATTACCATTATACCAATCTGTTTGGGAGTTAATTGACGGTACATGTTACAGCAAAGAACTAATTTTATCATTCAATGATCGAAAATTACTAGAACATATTACAGTAGATCTAATAACCTAATTTCTTGCACAATTATCAGAAATTACTGGTCTATTTTCATATAGTAATATGATTATTAACAGTTATTTAGAAGTGGTCCGTAGAATTTGAATTATAATTAACAGATTGATGGTTTTTTTTCGCGACAATTATTATCAGGATGATATCCATTATCACATAATTATGTAAATGAATAACCCGGTTAAAAAGGATACAAAAATCAGGTCAAAGTACGTTCAACTATAATTAGTATTGTAGTATTGTTCGCGCTTATAAATTGTCTTGCTGTATGATTTGATTTTATATGAATGCGTTGAATGATTAGTAATAGTATATGGCAATAATTCCTGTCAAAGTAATTTAGATTGTGATAGGTGTTTATGACATCTGTACATTGTGTGTATATCACGGCTGAACAAGTCTGAATGTTAAGGGATTAAAGAAGCAAGAATATATTGTGTCCAATCCCATCTTCTGAATAAATATAGTATTTGCTTCATTGTGTTCAAACTTTGTATACAGCGTTATAATTGTACCATATATAGTTTGGCAAGGTTCATAACTCTGCTGAGGTTTCGTCACAAATTATCTCCCATTTTACATACAACTTAAAAGTACAAGTGAATAAAGATGCACTTTCAGTGAAAGGTGTACTCAATTTGTATTTTCAGGTATTGATATCTACAGAACTGGTGCTAAATGTGTGAGTGGAGGCCCCCAAGATCCAATGGGAAAGGGAGATAATTACCACACTATTGGCGCTTTCAGGTAACCTCTGAGTCACATTCAGTATTGATAATAAATTTAGAAAATGTAAACATGATTTTGATGATGGATAGGGAGGTCTATGTGTTGTGTTAGTGAAAGTATAGGTGGTAAACATGTACATTATCAGCTTACCATAAAACTTTTAATATTTTGGTTGGTGTAATAACAATACTGGTAAGAAGATCTGCTAATAAAACAATGAATGTCTGTATATAGTGGATCAGTGATGAAACCAGTAACTTCATCATACAGCTACAAAAAACTGTTGAAAAGTCAAAAGAGAAATTTAAACATGGGGTCATTGTCTACCAGTACCAGATGACTTCAGGCGCTTACTGTTTACTCTGTGTTGGAAGTCAGTGGGGTTCCAAATGGTTTTCTTTTGTTATTGGACAGGAATTTAACATTTGTGTTTGTCTCACGGGAGGGGAATTCAACTTCATTTAAACATAATATCAAACACCCGCCCAAAAAATTTATTTAAATTTTTGCATAGGGGCGAAATATTAGACTAAACTAAGGTTAAAATTTGTCTGCCCCACAAATAGGGAATGGACATTTCTAAATCTTTCTTTGAAAAATAAATAAAAAACATTCCAGCTTCCTTCCTTTCTAATTTCCTTTCATCCTGCGTGACGTTTTACTCAAAGAACTTAACAAACTCATTCTTATGTCATTTAGCAATACTCATTATTATGCCCCTTCGAAAAAAGTGGTATATTGGTTAGTAGATGTCAGTAGGTAGATCGGTATGTCTGTCTGTCTGCTGTCCGCGGCTATTTTTTCTCTTACCTGGCCCTAGCATCTTTAAACTTGATGTGGAGGTTTGTCATGACCAGCAGATGACCTATATTGACTTTGAGGTCAGTAGGTCAAACTTCAATGTCATGGTGACTCAAAATTGTAGAAAGGGTTCGGGTGATAACTCGTGAACACTTGGGCCAAGGATTTTATAACTTGATGTTGAAGTTGGTCATAACTGGTAGAGAACCCCTATTGAATTTGAGATTTACTAGGTCAAGGTCACAGTGACCCGGAATTGTAGAATGGTTACCACTCAATAACTTAAGTTAGGAGTGACCAATTGCAGTGCAATTTGGTTTGTACATGTAGGTAGTTCGTGGGGAGAGGAAGCTTGGAATTGCATTTTGGGTCACTTTGGTCAAGGTCACTGCTACTAGAAAAGAAAAATAGTTTCTGCTTAATAACATGAGTTAGGAGTTAGCAATTGAGATCAAATGTGTAGGTAGCTTGCATTGCGAGGAAGAAACTTGATCATGAAATTGTTTTAAGCAAACAAAAATTTTTTAGGTGAAGGTCACTGTTACTTAAAATTGTTTGTGTTTTTTTTTTCAAAAAAGAATTATAAAGTTTAGTTTTTAAGCCAATAAAAATTTTAGGAGGTCAGTGTCATTTTATTTTATTTATCAAATTGTTTTAAGCAATTGTCTTTGTACACGAACACACCTAAAACAGTCAAGGTGACTTTTTTCACTAGGGTCAGAGTCAATGTTAAATTCTAATATTGTTCTATGTTTGTCTATGGAGATGACTGGTTTTATTTTCTTTTTATGTTTTTTTAATTTTACAAATTTTACAGACGCAGTTTCACAAATTTCACAGTTACTTTTACTTTAAAAACTGCTTCTTGCATAGAACAACTTTTGCATCAAGGGGGCATACGTGTTTTACAAACAACTCTTCAAAAAGGTCTTTGTAAATGTCAACAGTTTTATGACCATGATAGAACCTAAAATAAACATAGATACGTAATGACCCCTTGACATTTTAGAAGCATGAATCAAATAAGGAATTGCTTGTTATATTTGTTGCTATATTAAAGGTTATGAATACGGAAGTTTTAAAGATCTGATACTTGGAACTGACAGGACCAATCAGATACAATACGTGCAGGGAACATCAGCTGATGTCATTATTTTCATATTTGAGGTATAGCATTTGACAGTAGCTGACGTAATTTGCGATATGTTTGACCTGTTGCTCAAGAAGAAACAGTTTTATGTTGCTTTAAATAATCAGAAGGATTGTAATCCTGCAGACTGACATGAGTTTTGCCCAGTATACTGGCAATTGTGAATGATGGATGAATGTAAAATAACGTCACATATTTCACTTTAATCAGGTACTATACTTTCCAAACTCAACAAACTACACCACCTAGAGCAACAACCTCCCATAAAAGACACACATTTTCTTTCCTGTTATGTTGGTTATATAAGGAATTGACCTCTCTAGAACATTATTGGTCACCTCCACTTGCAGCCAACTGTTAAAGTAGCAAATACAGCTGCTTTATAAAGCAAGAACCTTCTTTAAGAGACCTGTTTTGATGCACCCCTTATATAGCTGTTTGTTACAGGTTTTACATCAGTCATCATCTAAACTCCTGTATATAAACCTATCTTACAATACAGAACATTAGAGTTTGGAGTTAGCCCTTATCTGTGTTTTATTTCCATTTCAGAATAAAGCCAGGACGAGGGGAGAGAACACTGTCAATGTCTTGCAGTGACAAGATAGCTCGGTGGAATGTTGTTGGTTGTCAGGGGGCTCTGTTGTCTCACTTCTTGTCTATACCAGTCTATTTCTCTTCTGTGACAGTTGGAAGGTACAGAAATATGCTAAATTTCTAAAAATTATTTTTGTCCAGCTAACAATTGTTTCACAAGTTATTGTACAAGTATTTCTGACGTGTGAAAATCTGTAACCTGGGGATTGAATTACCTTGAGTATTGTCAATTCTAGGTGTCACATGGATGTAAATTGCACTGATTGAGTATGAGTTTGATGGGTGATTGTAAACCAAGTTCTTAAACTTGGAGAACTGTTTCTGCTTGCACAGTATCGGTGTCATTGAAAAGCAAAAATAAAAGACATGTTCAATTCCCTGTTAAGAGTTTAAAGCCAGTGCACACAAAAATGTATGGCTATTATTTGTTTTTAACCAATGTGAGGTCTGATATAACATAAGCAAAGTTACTGTAATAAAAACATTAAATGTCTTGTACTTTGCGCCAACTTTATAGCATAAGATAGTAATTTTGTGAGCAGGGTGAAAATACTTAATGTCCAGTTAAAAGCAGTTGTTTTCAGAATCTACCAAGCCCAACAAGAAATATCTTTTAAAAAAGATAAGCAGCGTTTTGCCAAGTTGCTGCCAAAACACTTACCCCAGACCTGCACCTACAGATAGATTCTTTTCATTGCATACATGCACTAAAAATAATATGTAGTAGTGTATGAATTTGCACATTCATTCATAAAAGTAGTTTGTTCTATGGTCATTTACAGGACTGCCCACCGCAGATATCCCAATCCCTGGAATTTGTTCAACCAGAAAAATCTGCCTGACCCTGTTATGTATTTATTTGTAAAATAATTTCATAAGGACTCACTGCCAGAATAACAAAACAGTTTTGCCATTTGGCACAAAGTGTATAAGATCACATTAGTGTGTAATGAAGGAAATTACCAGTCAAATATGACCAATGAACACATGCACCATCATGCGTGATTTGAAATTCTAGAAGTATGCAAAGCAGAATACTTTTGATAGATCATATTCACTATCCAAACCTACATTGAGTATACTTCTGTCAGCTCTTCCAAATATCAAGTGGAGATGATAATTGACTATTGCTCTTTCTTAATCTATACAGAGGCCCTGTGAAACAGTTTTGGAATCAAATCTTCAGTTGTGTCTCAGCCTTTATCTTCTGAAGATGAGATCATTTCAAAGGAACATATCAAATATTATATATAACCTCCAATCAAACTAATTCATTTCATTCACTGAATTCTATTCGTAACAGTTGATTGGTTCAAAAGTAGGTCAAAACCCATCTTATACATGTTATGTCGAAAACAAGCAGTGCTACAATGTCTTTTTAGCTCACCTGGCACAAAGTGCAAGGATGAGCTAGTAGGACCACTCACCGTCCGGCGTACTTGGTCCATCAAACAACGTCTCCTCTGAAACCACTGGGCCAATATTGATGAAACTTGGCTGTGATGTTCCTTGCATGAAGCTCTCTTGAAGTTGTACAAAGAATTCCATCCATGCAAAACTGTGGTTGCTATAGCAACAAATAGGAAGAACTTAAAAATCTTCTTCTCTTAAACCACAGATATTTAGCATGTAGCCTTGTGAAACTCTACCAAGATTGCTCAAATCATGAACCCTGGGTCAAAATTGACCCCACCCTGGGGTGTCACTTGATTTTACATAGGCTTATATAGAAAAAAAACTTTAAAATCTCTGAAACCACTAGGCCCAGAGCTTAGATATTTGAAACATAGCATTATGTAGTGGACCTCTTTATACCCCCGAAACGAAGTTTGGGGGGATATATAGGAGTCACCCGGTGGTCGGTCAGTCGGTCAGGTGGTCTGTTGCATTTTCCTTGTCCTGAGCATAACTTGAAAACTGCTGGTTGGAATTCAATACAACTTCATACAATGTTCAAGCACATTGAGAGGAAGTGCAGTGCACAAGAACCATAACTCCATCTTGAGTAATTACAGAGTTATAGCCCTTTGCTACTTTTCCTTGTCCGGAGCATAACTTGAAAACTACTGGTTGGAATTCAATACAACTTCATACAATGGTCAAGCACAATGAGAGGAAGTGCAGTCCACAAGAACCATAACTCTATCTTGAGTAATTACAGAGTTATTGCCCTTTGTTACTATTCCTTGTCCGGAGCATAACTTGAAAACTACTGGTTGGAATTCAATACAACTTCATACAATGGTCAAGCACAATGAGAGGAAGTGCAGTGTACAAGAACCATAACTCTATCTTGAGTAATAACAGAGTTATTGCCCTTTTTACTTTTCCTTGTCCGGAGCATTACTTGAAAACTACTGGTTGGAATTCAGTACAACTTCATACAATGGTCTAGAAGAACCATAACTCTACCTTGAGTATTTACAGAGTTATTGCCCTTTGTTACTTTTCATTGTCCAGAGCATTACTTGAAAACTACTGGTTGGAATTCAATACAACTTTATACAATGGTCTAGCACAATGAGAGGAAGTGCAGTGTACAAGAACCATAACTCTTACTTGACTCATTACAGAGTTATAGTCCTTTTTAGCTCGACTATTCGAAGAATAAGGAGAGCTATCCTAGTCACCCGAGCGTCGGCGTCGGCGTAACCACTTATGTTAAAGTTTGCGTACCACCTCAGATATTTTCAAAGTCCATTGACATATGGCTTTGAAACTTTGCACACTTGTTCACCATCATGCCCCCAATCTGTACACAGAAGGAGGTAACTCTATCAAGCATTTTGACAAAATTATGCCTTTTTTCTACTTAGAATTTACGTTAAAGTTTGCGTACCACCTAAAATATATTCAAAGTCCATTGACATCTGGCTTTGAAACTTCGCACGCTTGTTCACCATCATGCCCCCAACCTGTACACAGGAGGAGGTAACTCTATCAAGCATTTTGACAAAATCCCCTTATGCCCCTTTTTGACTTAAAATTTACGTTAAAGTTTGCGTACCACCTCAAATATTTTCAAAGTCCATTGACATCTGGCTTTGAAACTTCTTACGCTTGTTCACCATCATGCCTCCAACCTGTACACAGGAGGAGGTCACTGTATCAAGCATTTTGACAGAATTATGCCCCTTTTTCGACTTAGAATTTACGTTAAAGTTTGCGTACCACCTCAAATATTTTCAAAGTCCATTGACATCTGGCTTTGAAACTTCGCACGCTTGTTCACCATCATGCCCCCAACCTGTACACAGGAGGAGGTCACTGTATCAAGCATTTTGACAGAATTATGCCCCTTTTTCGACTTAAAATTTACGTTAAAGTTTGCGTACCACCTCAAATATTTTTCAATTCAATTGTCATCTGGCTTTGAAACTTTGCACACTTGTTCACCATCATGCCCCCAACCTGTACACAGGAGGAGGTAACTCTATCAAGCCTTTTGACAGAATTATGCCCCCTTTTCGACTTAGAATTTACGTTAAAGTTTGCGTACCACCTCAGATAATTTCAAAGTCCATCGACATATGGCTTTGAAACTTTGCACACTTGTTCAGCATCATGATCTCAACCTGTGTACAGGAGGAGGTCACTGTATCAAGCTTTTTTACAGTATTATGCCCCTTTTTTTACTTAGAACTTACGTTAAAAGTTGCGTACTACCTCAGATATTTTCAAAGTCGATTGACATATGCCTTTCAAACTTTGCACACTTGTTCACCATCATGATCCGAACCTGTGTACAGGAGGAGGTAACTGTATCAAGCATTTTGACATAATTATCCCCTTTAGAGACTCATTTACAGTCAGTTCTCATTTCTTATTTTTCCATCTTTGTTATTTTTATCAAATAAAACCAAATTTCAGAAATCAAGCCATCGCTGTACATAACATAACCCCATTTATCTATGAATACTAATTTTTTTTTTTATTTACATTTTTCATCACAGGTGTTTTTTCCTAAGAAGCCCTGTTACGTTACTGTTTTATGTATGCTTGTACATGTTTTTCTAATGATACAATATGCCTTAATTTCTATTATCTTATTATAATGTTCTTACTATTGACCATTCAACAAGCCTTTTTTATTTACACTCTTTTCTATTTACAAGTTCCTGTTATTAACTACACTTTAACAATATCCTCCAGGATGGATATTATTTTATATTGTCAATCACTGAGAATAGTCGAGCGCGCTGTCTACTGACAGCTCTTGTTTACTTTTCCGTGTCCGCAGCATAACTTAAAAACTACTGGTTGGAATTTAATTTTACTTCATACAATGGTCAAGTACATTGAGAGGAAGTGCAGTGCACAGGAACCATAACTCTAGCTTGACTCATTACAGAGTTATTGCCCTTTTTTTGCCCACAACTTGAAAACTACTGCTTGGAATGCAATACAACTTCATACAATGGTCCAGCACAATGAGAGGGAGTGTAGTGTACAAGAACCATAACTCTATCTTGACTAATTACAGAGTTATTGCCAAGAACAATATCTCTATTTTAGTTTTTTTTGCAAGGTATTCTGTTACTAGGAACTGCCTCAGTTTATAAAGCAGTCTTGCGGGGGTATTAATCACATTTAGTGATAGCTCTAGTTAATGATTGTTCAAATCAGAATCCCAAGGTTAATATTTACCCTTTCTGCTATTGATGACCTTGTATTATAGCCAGTGGTAGCCATCTTGGCCCTCTTGTTTAATATGAGTACCTAGAGTTAGAGAAAACTAACACCAGTTGTCTCCTTTAGGAAATAAATATTTCAAATTCAAATTGTTTATTATGATTCAGGCCTCCAGTCTATACACATAAACTTTTTATACATCTATACATAATAACACAATGGGCACAGTGGTTACAAGTATAAGTATGTACATAGTTCAATGCAAATAAATGAATATAATATCTTTTACATGCAAAAAATACCCATGTTTTTAACAATTACAAATTATGCATATAAAGTTATTGATTTACCATATACATCATAGACATTCATTTCTCCTTTTTCATGGATCTTGTCGAAATGAAAAGCAAGAAAAACATGATCAGGAGAGTAATAGCCAAACAATACTGATCATTCTAACACGATCTGCAACTTTTCGTATATAGATATAGAGGGAAAGAAGCTATACATTATTTAACGATAAAATACAGATCACGTTTTCCACGGGCAAAATGTGGGGTAATATCACACGCGTCCAATTCCTGACTGTATTTTATTAAGCAATTAAATACAGGGACACATTGTACACATATGTACATTGCTAAGTCTTTAATTGTTTGATCATTAGTTGTTGACATCAGTACCGGTATATTGAATTTATTTAAAGTAGGATTTTCATAAAATTTTCTTTTAATATAAGTTTCTCGAAGGTTACAATAGAGTGGACAAATAAGCACAAAATGGTATTCATTCTCAATTTGATTACAACAATTAAAACAAAACCTCTGTTCTCTAGGAATTCCGATATGACGCCCCTTTTC